>CM035220.1:31773656-31791070 GCA_020233015.1 Callinectes sapidus | reverse complement strand
ATTGCGTATTGTTCATGTTTGTAATTAAAACATGGAAATTCAAAGAAAATTACTGAAAAACTAAATTTTGGAGGTGTAAACATTAATACTCCTAAAAATGTTGAAAAGCACGTCATTTATGATTTTTTCAGAAAAAAAGTATATCGTGGTAATATTCAATGTTTTTTGTTTATTTTTTGATGAAAACAATGAAATAAGCAGAAAATCATCGAAAAATCTACTTTGTCGGTGAAAAGAAACTTTTTTCGTGAAATGGCATATATTTCTTTTTCCTGAACTAAAAAAAAGATTGTCTTTCTTAGATAAGATGTTAATTCTCCTAAAAACGCGGGAAAGGGGATAATTTATGATTTTTTGAGATAAGAAAAATAAATTGCCATCTAAAAGTAATATATTTCTTGCTTTTTTTTCAGTTTCATTCAAAACAATGAAATGAAAAGAAAAAACAGTGAAATATATATATTTTTTAATTGAAATGGCTTGTATTACATTTTATGTAACATGAAAAAAGGATTTTCTTCAAAATGTTATTAAAACCAATAAAAAAAAGTATAAATATGGTAGTTTATGTAACTTTAAAGAGAAAAACAATACGCTATAGCGTATTGTTCATGTTCTTAATTAAAACTTGGAAATTCAAAGAAACTTACAGAAAAATTCACTTTTTTAAGTAAAAACATACATTTTTTTCTAAAAGAAGGTGTATTTGTCATAAAAATATAGTAAAGCCCTTAAAAAAGTTGAAAAATGGTTTATTCAAATCGTATGGGTTATACTTGTTAAAATGGGTTTTATGGAAAATGCCATTAATACTCTTAAAAACTGAAAAAAAACGTAATTTACGAAATGATAAAAAGAAAAAGTATATTGTAACATGAAAAAGTTTTTTCTACAAAATGTGTTTGAACGTCCAAAAATGTTAAAAATGGGTACTTTCTACAGTTTCAGAGAATGAAAGTGTATATAGTGTTTATTTTCTTGTTTTTCATCAAAACATTGAGATCAATAGAAAATTATTTAAAAGTGACTTTTGGTGTAATATCATATTTTTTTCGTAAAAGAGATGGTTTTTCTTTAAAAGTAATAAATCTCCGAAAAACATTGAAAATATGATCATTTAAGCAGTTTTAGAGAAAAAAAATATATAATCGTAAAATAAGGATAAAAAGCATAAAAATATATATTTTGTGCAATTTTAGAGAAAAAAAATATTTGTCGAGAAAAAGAATGTATTTTTTTGGTTTTCTTCCACCAACAAATGAAAATATGAAAAAAACTTGAAAAAGTAACCTTTTAGGCAAAATTTTCTTCTGTATTCATATTGAATATATTATACTTGTAAAAGAGGGTTTTATTTAAAATGCCTTAAATACTCCTAAAAACAACTAATAAAAATATGAAAAAAACCCTTAAAAAGTCAATTTTAGGCAGAAATTTCTTCTTTATTCAAATTGCATATATTATACAGGTAAAATGGGTTTTCGTTTAAAACGCCGTTAATACTCCTAAAAACGTTGAAAAACATACAATTTATGATTTTTTTCAGAAAAAAAGTATATTGTGGCAATATTCAGTGTTTTTTGTTTATTTTTAAATGAAAACAATGAAATAAGCAGAAAATCATCAAAAAATTCACTTTTTCAGTGAAAAGAAACTATTTTCGTGAAATGGAATATATTCCTTTTTTTCTGAACTAAAATGAAGATGGTCTTTCTGAGATAAGATATTAATTCTCCTAAAAACCCTGGAAAGGGGATAATTTATGTAATTTTCAGAGAAAAAAAATAAATTGCCATGAAAAGTTAATATATTTCTTATTTTTTCCTTCATTTTCATTCAAAACATGGAAATGAAAAGAAAAAAACTGAAAAATCCTTTTTCTTAAAGAAATATATATTTTTTCCTTGAAATGGCTTGTATTACATTTTATGTAACTTTAAAAAGAGGATTTTCTTTAAAATGTAGTTAAAACCAATAAAAATGTTTAAATAGAGTAGTTTATGTAACTTTAAAAAGAAAAACAATACGCTATAGCGTATTGTTCATGTTTTTAATTAAAACATGGAAATTCAAAGAAAATTACTGAAAAACTAACTTTTGGACATAAAAACATTTTTTTTTCTAAAAGAAGATGTATTTGTCATAAAAATATTGTAAAACCCTTAAAAACGTTGAAAAATGGATAATTCAAATCGCATATGTTATATGTTACGTAAAATGCCGTTAACAATCTTAAAAACTGAAAAAACGTAATTTTTGAAGTGTAGGTATATTGTAACATGAAAAAGTAGTTTTCCACAAAATGTGTTTAAACGTCCAAAAAGGTTAAAAAAATGTACTTTGTACAGTTTCAGAGAAATAAAATGAATATAGTATTTATTTTCTTGTTTTTTTTTTAATAAAAACATTGAAATCAATAGAAAATTATTAAAAAGTGACCTTTGGTGTAAAATCATATATTTTTTTTTATAAAAGATATGGTCTTCCTTTAAAAGTAGTAAATCTCCAAAAAACATTGAAAAAAGGAACATTGATGCAGTTTTAGAGAAAAAAAATATATTATCGTAAAATAAGTATAAAAGCATAAAAATAGGTAATTTGTGCAATTTTAGAGAAAAAAAATATTGTCGAGAAAAAATGTATGTTTTTGTTTTTTTTCCACCAACAAATGAAAATATGAAAAAACCTTGAAAAAGTCACTTTTTAGGCAGGATTTTTTTCTCTATTCAAATTGCATATATTATTCTTGTAAAAGGGAGTTTTGTTTAAAATGCCGTTAATACTCCTAAAAACGTTGCAAAACACGTCTTTTATGATTAAAAAAAAAAAGTATATTGTGGCAAACTTCAATGTGTTTTGTTTATTTTTTTGATAAAAACAATGAAGTAAGCAGAAAATCATGGAAAATATCACTTTTTCGGTGAAAAGAAACATTTTTCGTGAAAAAATTTCATACTTTTTTTTCTGAACTAAAAAAAAGATAGTCTTTCTTAGATAAGATGTGAATTCTACTAAAGACACTGAATGAAAAAAAAACACTGAAAAATCCTTTTTTTTTTTTTAAAGAAATATATATTTTTTCTTGAAATGGCTTGTATTACATTTTATTTAACATGAAAAAATGATTTTCTTCAAAATGTTGTTTAAACCATTAAAAAGGTTTAAATAGGGTAGGTTATGTAACTGTAAAGAGAAAAATAATATGGTATATCTTTTTAATTAAAAATGGAAATTCAAAGAAAATTACAGAAAAACTCACTTTTGGAGGTAAAAAATACTTTTTTTTTTCTAAGGGAAAATGGATTTGTCATAAAAAAATTCGTAAACCCTTAAAAATGTTGAAAAATGGATAATTCAAATCGCATATGTTATACTTGTAAAAGGGGGTTTTATGTAAAGTGCCGCTAATACTCCTAAAAACTGAAAAAAAAACGTAATTTATGAAATTTTAGATAGAAAAAGTTTATTGTAACATGAAAAAGTTGTTTTCTACAAAATGTGTTGAAACGTCCAAAAAGGTTAAAAATGGGTACTTTGTACAGTTTCAGAGAAAGAAAAATGTATAAAGTGTTTATTTTCTTGTTTTTAATCAAAACATTGAAATCAATAGAAAATTATTAAAAAGTAACTTTTGGTAAATCTCCGAAAAACATTGAAAAAAGGGTCATTTATGCAGTTTTAGAAATTTTTTTTTTTTTCTTAAAATAAGGATAAAAACATAAACATAGGTAATTTCTGCAATTTTAGAGACGAAAAATATTGTCGAGAAAAAGAATGTATTTGTTTGTTTTTTTCACCAACAAATGAAAACATGAATAAAACCTTGAAAAAGTCACTTTTTAGGCAGAATTTTCTTCTTTATTCAAATTGTAAAAAAGGGTTTCGTTTAAAAGGCCGTAAATACTCCTAAAAACGTTGAAAAACACGCCATCTATGTTTTTTTCAGAAAAAAAGTATATTGTTGCAATATTCAGTGTTTTTGTTTATTTTTTGATGAAAACAATTAAATAAGCAAAAACAATAAATATTGCGATAATATACTTTTTTTTCAAATTTTTTTATAAATGAGGTGTTTTTTCAACGTTTTTAGAAGTATTAACGGCATTTTACACAAAACCTGGTTTTACAAGTATAATATATACAATTTGTATAAAGACAAAATTTCTGCCTAAAAAGTGACTTTTGCAATGTTTTTATCTTATTTTCATTTGTTGGTGGATGAAAACCAATAAAATAAAGTCTTTTTTGCGACAATATTTCTTTTCTCTTAAATTGCATAAACTACCCATTTTTATGTTTATATCCTTATTTTACTGTAAAAAAAATTCTCTAAAACTGCATAAATGATCTTTTTTCAATGTTTCTCAGAGATTTAGGAAAAAAGTATGTTTTTAAACCAAAAGTGAGTTTTTCTGTAATTTTCTTTTAATTTTCATGTTTTAATTAAAAACAACACTAATACACTATATATATTTTCTCTTTAAAGTTACATAACCTACCCTACTTAAATCTTTTTATTGGTTTTAACAACATTTTTAAGAAAACCTTTTTTTTTCATGTTACAAAAAATGTAATACAAGGCATTTCAATGAAAAAAATATATATTTCTTTTAGAAAAAGCATTTTTCAGTGTTTTTCTTTACATTTCCATGTTTTGATTGAAAATGAAAGAAAAAGCAACAAATATATTTACTTTTTAATGCACTTAATTTTTTTCTCTCATAATTGGCTAAATTATCCCTTTTTTAGTTTTTACGAGAATTAACATCTCATCTAAGAAAGACCATCTAAAGTTAAGAAATAGGTATATATGCCATTTCACGAAAAAAGTTCCTTTTCACCGAAAAAGTAGATTTTCCATGATTTTCTGAATGAATGAATATTGCGACAATATATTTTTTTCTCAAAAATTTCATAAATGACGTGTTTTTCAACGTTTTTAGGAGTATTCACGGCATTTTACACAAAACCCTCTTTTACAACTATATTATATGCAATTTGAACAAGGACCAAATTTCTGCCTAAAAAGTTACTTTTACAATGTTTTCATCTTGTTCTCATTTGTTGGTGGAAGAAAACAAAAAAATGTATTCTTTTTTGCGACAATACTTCTTCTCTCTAAAATGGCACAAACTACCCATTTAAATGTTTTTATCCTTATTTTACGAAAATATATTTTTTTTCTCTAAAACTGCATAAATGACCCTTTTTTCAATGTTTTTCAGAGATTTAGAAAAAAATATGTTTTTAAACCCAAAAGTGAGTTATTCAGTAATTTTTTTTAATTTTCATGTTTTAATTAAAAAACAAGATCAATACACTATATATTTTTTCTCTTTAAAGATACATAAACTACCCTATTAAAACCTTTTCATTGGTTTTATCAACATTTTGAAGAAAATCCCTTTTTCATGTTGCATAAAATGTAATACAAACCATTTCAATTAAAAAAATATATATTTCTTTTAGAAAAAAATATTTTCAGTGTTTTTTCTTCAAATTTCCATGTTTTGATTGAAATAGAAGGAAAAAGCCAGAAATATATTAACTTTTAATTGCAATTTATTTTTTTTCTCTCAAAATTGCATAAATTATCCCCTTTCCAGAATTTTTAGGAGAATTAACATATCATCTAAGATAGACCATCTTTCTTAAGTTAAGAAAGGAATATATGCCATTTCACAAAAAAAGTTCCTTTTCACAGAAAAAAAAATTTTTCGATGATTTTCTTCTTATTTCATTGTTTAAAAAAAAAAAGCAAAAAACAATGAATATTGCGATAATATACTTTTTTCTCAGAAATTTCATAAATGACGTGTTTTTCAACGTTTTTAAGAGTATTAACGGCATTTTACACAAAATCCTTTTTACAAATATAATATATACAATTTGTATAAACCCCAAATTTCTGCCTAAAAAGTGACAAATACATTTTTTTTTGCGACGATATTTCTTTTCTCTAAAATTGCACAAACTACCCATTTTTATGTTTTTATCATTCTTTTACGATAATATATTTTTTTCTCTACAACTGTATAAATAAACGTTTTTTCAATGTTTTTCAGAGATTTAGAAAAAAATGTATGTTTTGACATCCACAAGTGAGTTTTTCAGTAATTTTCTTTTAATTTTCATGTTTTGATTAAAAACAAGACCAATACAATATATATTCTTTTCTCTTTAAAGTTACATAAACTACCCTATTTAAAGCTTTTCAATGGTTTTAACAACATTTTGAAGAAAATCCCTTTTCATGTTGCATAAAATGTAATACAAGCCATTTCAATGAAAAAATATATATTTCTTTTAGAAAAAGGATTTTTCAGTGATTTTTTTTTACATTTCCATGTTTTGATTGAAAACCAAGAAAAAAAGCAAGAAATATATTAACTATTTATTGCAATTCATTTTTTTTCTCTCAAAATTGCATAAATTATCCCCTTTTCAGCGTTCTTAGGAGAATTAACATAAGAAAGGAATATATGCCATTTCACGAAAAAAGTTCCTTTTCACCGAAAAAGGAGATTTTTCGATGATTTTCTGCTCATTTCATTGAATTCATAAAAAAATAAACAAAAAACAATGAATATTGCGATAATATATTTTTTTCTCAAAAATGTCATAAATGACGTGTTTTTCAAACTTTTTAGTAGGATTATTAATGGCATTTTACACAAATCCTCCTTTTACAAATATAATATATACAATTTGTATAAACCCAAAATTTCTGCCTAAAAATGGACTTTTTCAATTTTTTATCATATTTTCATTTGTTGGTGGAAGAAAACCAAAAAATACATTCTTTTTTGCGACGATATTTCTTTTATCTAAAATTGCACAAACTACCTATTTTTATGATTTTATCTTTCTTTAACGATAATATATTTTTTTCTCTAAAACTGTATAAGTGACCCTTTTTCAATGTTTTTCAGAGATTTAGAAAAAGAGTATGTTTTGTCATGCAAAAGTGAGTTTTTCAGTAATTTTCTTTTAATTTTGATGTTTTAATTAAAAAAAAGACCAATACAATATATATTTTTTTCTATTTAAAGTTTCATAAACTACCCTATTTAAACCTTTTTATTGGTTTTAACAACATTTCGAAGTAAATATCTTTTTTATGTTTTATAAAAAATAATACAAGTTATTTGAAAGAAAAATTATATATTTCTTTCAGAAAAAGGATTTTTCAAATTTTTTTCTTTACATTTCCATGTTTTGATTGAAAATGAAGGAAAAAACAAGAAATATTTTAACTTTTTTTTTGCAGTTCATTTTTTCCCTCAAAATTGAATAAATTATCCCTTTTTCAGCGTTTTTTGGAGAATTAACATCTCATATAAGAAACACCATCTTTTTTTTAGTTAAGGAGAAAGGAATATATTCCATTTCACAAAAAAAGTTCCTTTTCACTGAAAATGTAGATTTTTCGATGATTTTCTGCATATTTCATTGTTTTCACAAAAAAATAATTAAAAAACAATGAATATTGCGACAATACACTTTTTTCTCAAAATTTTTATAAATGACGTGTTTTTCAACTTTTTTAGGAGTATTAACGGCATTTTACACAAAACCCCTTTTTACAAGTATAATATATGCATTTTGTATACAGACAAAATTTCTGCCTAAAAAGTGACTTTTTCAATGCTTTTATCTTATTTTAATTCGTTAGTGGAGGAAAACCAAAATATACATTAATTTTTGCGACTATATTTCTTATCTCTAAAATTGCACAAACTACCTATTTTTATGTTTTTATCCTTATTTTACGATAATACATATTTTTTTCTCTAAAACTGCATAAATGATATTTTTTTTCAATGTTTTTCAGAGGTTTAGAAAAAAGTTTGTTTTTACATCAAAAAGTGAGTTTTTCTGTAATTTTCTTTTAATTTTCATGTTTTAATTAAAAACAAGACCAATACACTATATATTTTTTTCTCTTTAAAGTTATATAAACTACGCTATTTAAACCTTTTTACTGGTTTTAACAACATTTTGAAGAAAATCTTTTTTTCTTGGTATACAAAATGTAATACAAGCCATTTCAATGAAAAAATATATCTTTCTTTTAGAAAAAGGATGTTTAAGTGCTTTTTTCTTTGCATTTTCATGTTTTGATTGAAAAAATAGAAGAAAGCAAGAAATATATTAACTTTTTATTGCAATTCATTTTTTTTCTCTCAAAATTGCATAAATTATCCCATTTTCAGCGTTTTTACGAGAATTAACATCTCATCTAATAAAGACCATCTTTTTTAGTTAAGAAGAAAGGAATATATGCAATTTCACGAAAAAAGTTCCATTTCACCGGAAAAGTAGATTTTTCGATGATTTTCTGCTTATTTCATTGTTTTCATATAAAATTAAAAAAAAAAAAAACAATGAATATTACGACAATATACTTTTTTCCCAAAAATTTCATAAATGTTATGTTTATCAACGTTTTTAGGAGTTTAACGGTATTTTACACAAAACCAACTTTTACAAGTATAATATATGCAATTTGTACAAAGACACATTTTCTGCCTAAAAAGTGACTTTTCAATGTTTTCATCTTATTTTCATTTGTTGGTGGAAGAAAACCAAAAAATATTCTTTTTTGCGACAATATTTATTTTTTCTAAAATTGCACAAACTACCCATTTTTATGTTTTTATCCTTATTTTACGATAATATTTTTTTTCTCTAAAACTGCATAAATGACCCTTTTTCAATGTTTTTCAAAGATTTAGAAAAAAAGTATGTTTTGACCTCGAAAAGTGAGTTTTTCAGTAATTCTCTTTTAATTTTCATGTTTTAATTCAAAACAAGACCAATACACTATATATTTTTTTCTCTATAAAGCTACATAAAATACCCTATTTAATCCTTTTTATTGGTTTTAAAAACATTTCGAAGTAAATCCCTTTTTTCATGTTACATAAAATGTTATACAAGCCATTTCATTGAATTTTTTTTTTTATTAAAAAAAAGGTTTTCAGTGTTTTTTCTTTACATATACATGTTTTGATTGAAAATGAATTAAAAAGCTATAAATATATTAATATTTTTTTGCAATTCATTTTTTTATCTCTCAAAGTTGCATAAATTATCCCCTTTTCAGCGTTTTTAGGAGAATTAACATCTCATCTAAGAAAGACCATCTTTTTTAAGTTAAGAAGAAAGGAATATATGCCATTTCACTAAAAAAGTTGCTTTGCACCAAAAAAGTAGATTTTTCGATGATTTTTGCTTATTTCATTGTTTTCATAAAAAAATCAATAAAAAACAATGAATACTGCGATAATATAATTTTTTCTCAAAATTTTCATAAATGACGTGTTTTTCAACGTTTTTAGGAGTATTAATTGCATTTTACAGAAAACCCCCTTTTACAATTATAATATGTGCAATTTGTATAAAGACAAAATTTCTGCTTAAAAAGTGACTTTTTCAATGTTTTTTTTTTTTTTATCTTATTTCCATTTGTTAGTGGAAGAAAACCAAAAAATATATTCCTTTTTGCGACAATATTTCTTTTCTCTAAAATTGCACAAACTACCCATTTTTATGTTTTTATCCTTATTAACGATAATGTATTTTTCCTCTAAAACTGCATGAATGACGCTTTTTTCAATGTTTTTCAGAGATTTTGAAAGAAAGTATGTTTTTACATCCAAAAGTGAGTTTTCCAATAATTTTACATTAATTTTCATTTTTTAATTAAAACAACACCAACACACTATATATTTTTTTCTCTTTAAAGTTACATAAACTCTCCTATACAATTTTTTTTACTGGTTTTAACAACATTTTTAAGAAAATCCCTTTTTTATGTAACATAAAATGTAATACAAGCCATTTCAATGAGAAAAATATATATTTCTTTTAGAAAAAGGATTTTTCAGTGTTTTTTTCTTTACATTTCCATGTTTTGATTGAAAATGAAAGAAAAAGCAAGAAATATAATTACTTTTTAATGCAATTAATTTTTTCCCTCAAAATTGCATAGGTTAACCTCTTTTCAACGTTTTAAGGAGTTTTAACATCTCATCTAAGAAAGACCATCATTTTTTAGTTAAGAAGAAAGGAATATATGCCATTTCACGAAAAAAGTTCCTTGTCAGCGAAAAAGTAGATTTTTCGATGATGTTCTGCTTATTTCATTGTTTTCATAAAAAAAATAAACAAAAAATAATTAATATTGCGACAATATACTTTTTTCACAAAAAAATCACAAATGATGTGTTTTTCAACGTTTTTAGGAGTATTAACGTTATTTTACACAAAACGACCTTTTACAAGTATAATATAGGTATTTTGGATAAAGATAAAATATCTGCATAAAAAGTTACTTTTTCAATGGTTTTATTTTATTTTCTTTTGTTGGTGGAGGAAAACAAAAAAAAACATTCTTTTTTGCGATTATTTTTCTTTTCTCTAAAATTGCACAACCTACCCATTTTTATGTTTTTATCCTTATTTTACGATAATATATTTTTTTCTCTAAAACTGCATAAATGATCCTTTTTTCAATGTTTTCAGAGATTTAGAAAAAAGTATGTTTTTACATCCAAAAGTGAGTTTTTCTGTAATTCTCTCTTAATTTTCATGTTTTAATACACTATATATTTTTTTTCTCTTTAAAGTTACATAAACTACGCTATTTAAACCTTTTTATTGGTTCTAACAACATTTTGAAAAAAATCCTTTTTTCATTTACATAAAATATAATACAAGCCATTTTAATGAAAAAAAAATATTTTTTTTAGAAAAAAAATTTTCAGTGTTTTGTCTTTACATTTCCATGTTTTGATTGAAAATGAAGGAAAAATTAAGAAATATAATAACTTTTTATTGCAATTAATTTTTTTTCCCTAAAAATTGCATAAATTATCCTCTTTTCAACGTTTTAAGGAGTATTAACGGCATTTTACACAAAACCCTCTTTTAAAAATATAATATATGCAATTTGTATAAAGACAAAATTTCTGCCTAAAAAGTGACTTTTTCAATGTTTCTATCTCATTTTCATTTTTTGGTGGAAGAAACCAACAAATACATTTTTTTTGCGACAACATTTCTTTTCTCTAAAATTTCAAAAACTACTTTTTGTAATCTTTTTATCCTTATTTTACTAAAATATATATATTTTTTTCTCTAAAACTGCATAAATGACACTTTTTTAAATGTTTTTCAGAGATTTAAAAAAAAGTATGGTTTTACATCCAAAATTGAGTTTTTCAGTAATTTTCTGGTAATTTTCATGGTTTAATTAAAAACAAGACTAATACACTATACATTTTTTTCTCTTTAAAGTTACATAAACTACCCTATTTAAACCTTTCTTAAAAATATTGTAAAACCCTTAAAAATGTTGAAAATTGGATAATTCAAATCGCATATGTTATATTTGTAAAAGGGGGTTTAATGTAAAATGCCGTTAATACTCTTAAAAACTGAAAAAAACGTAATTTATGAAATTCTAAATAGAAAAAAGAATATTGTAACATGAAAAAATTGTTTTCTACAAAATGTTTTTAAACGTCCAAAAAGGTTAAAAATGGGTACTTTGTACAGTTTCAAAGTGAGAAAATGTATATAGTGTTTATTTTCTTGTTTTAATCAAGTCAATAGAAAATCATTAAAAAAATACTTTTGGTCTAAAATCATTTTCGTGAAAGAGATAGTTTTTCTTTAAAAGTAGTAAATCTCCAAAATACATTGAAAAAAGGTCATTTATGCAGTTTTAGAGAAAAAAAAGTATATTATCGTAAAATAAGGATAAAAGCATAAATATGGGTAATTTGTGCAATTTTAGAGAAAAAAATATTTTCGAGAAAAAGAATGTATTTTTTTGGTTTTCTTCCACCACCAAATGAAAATATGAAAAAACCTTGAAAAAGTCACTTTTTAGGGAGAATTTTCTTCTATATTCAAATTCCATATATTATACGGGTAAAATAAGGTTTTGTTTAAAATGCCTTTAATATTCCTAAAAAAGTTGAAAAACACGTCATTCATGATTTTTTTTCAGAAAAAAAAACTATTTTGTGGCAATATTCAGTGTTTTTTGTATATCTTTTTATAAGGACAATGAAATAAGCAGAAAATCATCGAAAAATTCACTTTTTCGGTGAAAAGAAACTTTTTTCGTGAAATGGCATATATTCCTTTCTTTTGAAATAAGAAAAAGATGGTCTTTCTTAGATCAGATGTTAATTTTCCTAAAAACGCTGGAAAAGGGATAATTTATGCAATTTTGAGAGAAAAAAATGAAATGCCATGAAAAGTTAATATATTTCTTGCTTTTTCCTTAATTTTCATTCAAAACATGGAAATGAAAAGAAAAAACACTGAAAAATTCTTTCACTAAAAGAATTTTTTTTCCCCTTCAAAAAGCTTGTATTACAGTTAATGTAACATTAAAAAGGTATTTTCTTCAAAATATGGTTAAAATCAATAAAAAGGTTTAAATAGGGTAGTTTAGGTAACTTTAAAGAGAAAAACAATACGCTATAGCGTATTGTTCATGTTTTTTTATTAAAACATGTAAATTCAAAGTAAATGACTGAAAAACTCACTTTCGAAGGTAAAAACATACTTTTTTTGTAAGGGAAGATTGATTTGTCATGAGAATATTGTAAAACCCTTAAAAAATGGATAATTCAAATCGCATATGTTATACTTGTTTTGTGTAAAATGCCGTTAATACTCTTAAAAACTGATAAAAAACGTAATTTATGAAATTTTAGATAGAATTAGTATATTGTAACATGGAAAAGTTGTTTTCTACAGAATGTGTTTAAACGTCCAAGAAAGGTTAAAAATTGGTACTTTGTACAATTTCAGAGAAAGAAAATGTATAAAGTGTTTAAAGTGTTTATCAAAACATTGAAATCAATAGAAAATCATTAAAAAGTGACTTTTGGTGTAAAATCATGTATTTTTTTCGTAAAAGAGACGATTTTCCTTTAAAAGTAGTAAATCTTCGAAAAAATATTGGAAAAAAGGTCATTTTAAGCAGTTTTAGAGAAAAAAAGTATTTTATCGTAAAATAAGGATAAAAGATTAAAAAAAAGGTTATTTTTGCAATTTTAGAGAATAAAAAATATTGTGGACAAAAAGAATGTATTTTTTTGGTTTTCTTCCACCAACAAATGAAAAATTAAAATTTTCTTATTTATTCAAATTGCATACCTTTTACTTGTAAAAGGGGGATTTGTTTAAAATGCCGTTAATGCTCCTACAAACGTTAAAAAACACGTCATTTATGATTTTTTTCAGAAAAAAAGTATATTGTGGCAATATTCAGTGTTATTTGTTTATTTTTTGATGAAAACAATGAAATAAGCAGAAAATCATCGAAAAATTCACTTTTTCGGTGAACACAATCTTTTTTTGTGAAATGGCATATATTCCTTTTTTCTGAACTAAAAAAATGGTCTTTCTTAGATAAGATTTTAAATCTCCTAAAAACGCTGGAAAAGGGATAATTTATGCAATTTTGAGAGAAAAATTGATATGCCATGAAAAGTATTTCTTCCTTTTTCCTTCATTTTCATTAAAAATATGGAAATGAAAAGAAAAAAACTCTGAAAAATCCTTTTTCTTAAAGAAATATATATTTTTTTCTTGAAATGGCTTGTATTACATTTTATGTAACATGAAAAAAAGATTTTCTTTAAAATGTTGTTAAAACCAATAAAAAGTTTTAAATTGGTTAGTTTATGTAACATTAAAGAGAAAAACAACACGCTATAGCGTATTTTTCATGTTTTTAATTAAAACATGGGAATTCAACGAAAATTACTAAAAAACTCATTTTTGGAGATAAAAACATAGTTTTTTTCTAAGGGAAGATAGATTTGTCATAAAAATATTGTAAAACCCTTAAAAAAAAGGATAATTCAAATAGTATATGTTCTACTTGTTAAAGAGAGTTTTATGTAAAATGCCGTTAATATTTTCAAAAACTGAAAAAAACGTAATTTATGAAATTTTAGATAGAAAAAGTATATTGTAACATGAAAAAGTAGTTATCTCCAAAATGTGTTTAAACGTTAAAAAAGATTAAACAAATGTACTTTGTACAGTTTCAGAGAGAGAAAATGTATATAGTGTTTCTTTTTTTATTTTTTAATAAAAACATTGAAATCAATAGAAAATTATTAAAAAGTGACCTTTCGTGTAAAATCATGTTTTTTTTCGTAAAAGATATAGTTTTCATTTAAAGTAGTAAATCTTCGAAAAACATTAAAAAAAAGGTCATTTATACAGTTTTAGATAAAAAAAATTTATTATCGTAAAATAAGTATAAAAGCATAAAAATAGGTAATATGTGCAATTTTAGAGAAAAAAAATATTGTCGAGAAAAAGAATGTATTTTTTTGTTTTTTTCCACCAACAAATAAAAATATGAAAAAAACCCTTGAAAAAGTAACTTTTTAGGCAGAATTTTCTTCTTTATTCAAATTGCATATATTTTAATGGTAAAAGAGGGTTTTGTTTAAAATGCCGTTAATACTGTTAAAAACGTTGAAAAACACGTCATTTATGTTTTCAGAAAAAAAGTATATTGTGGCAATATTCAGTGTTTTTGTTGATTTTTTTTATGAAAACAATGAAATAAGCAGAAAATCATCGAAAAATTCACTTTTTCGGTGAAAAGAAACTTTTTTCGTCAAATGGCATATGTTCCTTTTTTCTGAACTAAAAAAAACATGGTCTTTCCTAGATAAGATGTTAATTCTCCTAAAAACGCTGCAGAGGGGATAATTTATGCAATTTTGAGAGAAAAAAATAAATTGCCATGAAAAGTTAATATATTTCTTGCTTTTTCATTTATTTTCATTCAAAACATGGAAATGATAAGAAAAAAACACTGAAAAATCCTTTTTCCTAAAGAAATATATATTTTTTCCCAGAGATGTCTTGTATTACATTTTAAGTAACATTAAAAAGGGATTTTCTTCAAAATGAGGTTGAAACCGAGAAAAACGTTTAAATAGGGTTGTTTATGTAACTTTAAAGAGAAAAACAATACGCTAAAGCGTATTGTTCATGTTTTTAATTAAAACATGAAAATTCAAAGAAAATTACTGAAAAACTCACTTTTGGAGGTAAAAACATACTTTTTTTTCTAAGGGAAGATGTCTTTGTCATATAAATATTGTAAAACCCTCAAAAACGTTAAAAAATGGATAATTCTAATCGCATATGTTATACTTGTTAACGTGGTTTTTATGTAAAATGACGTTAATACTCTTAAAAAATTAAAAAACGTAATATATGAAATTTTATATAGAAAAAGTATATTGTAACATGTAAAAGATATTTTCTACAAAATCTGTTTAAACGTCCAAAACGTTTAAAAATGTATACTTTTTACAGTTTCATAGAAAGAAAATTTATATAGTGTTTATTTTCTTGTTTTTAATCAAAACATTGAAACCAATAGAAAATTAATAAAAAGTGTCTTTTGGTGTAAAATCGTAATTTCTTTTCGTAAAAAAATAGTTTTCCTTTAAAAGTAGTAAATCTCAAAAAAACATTGAAAAAAGGGTAATTTATGCAGTTTTAGAGAAAAAAAATATTATCGTAAACTAAGGATAAAAGCATAAAAATAGGTAATTTGTGCAATTTTAGAGAAAAAAAATATTGACGAGAAAAAAAAATGTATTTTTTTGGTTTCCTTCCACCACCAAATAAAAATATGAAAAAAACCTTGAAAAAGTCACTTTTTAGGCAGAATTTACTTCTTTATTCAAATTGCATATATTATACTTGTTAAAAGGGGTTTTGTTTAAAATGCCGTTACTAATCCTAAAATCGTTGAAAAACACTTCACTTATAATTTTTTTCAAAAAAAAGAATATTGTGGCAAAATTCATTGTTTTTTGTTTAAATTTTGATGAAAACAATGAAATAAGCATAAATTCAACGAAAAATTCACTTTTTCGGTGAAAAGAAACTTTTTTCGTGAAATTGCATATATTCCTTTTTTTGAACTACAAGAAAGATGGTCTTTCTTAGATAAGATGTTAATTCCCCTAAAAACGCTGAAAAGGGGATAATTTATTAAATTTTGAGAAAAAAAACTGAATTGCAATGAAAAAATAATATATATCTTGCTTTGTCCTTCATTTTCAAAAAAATATGGAAAGGAAAAGAAAAAACACTGAAAAATCCTTTTTCTTAAAGAAATATAAATTTTTACTTTAAATGTCTTGTATTACATTTTACATAACAAGAAAAAGGGATTTTCTTCAAAATGTAGTTAAAACCAATAAAAAGTTTTAAATAGGGTAGTTTATGTAACTTTAAATAGAAAAACAATAAGCTATAGCGTATTATTCATGTTTTTAATTAAAACATGGAAATTCAAAGAATATTACTGAAAAACTCACTTTTGGAGGTAAAAACAAACTTTTTTTTCCTAAGGAAAGATGGATTTATAAAAAAAAATATTGTAAAACCCTTAAAAAAAATGGATAATTCAAATCGCATATGTTATACTTGTAAATGGGGGTTTTATTTAAAATGCCGTACATACCCTTCAAAACTAAATAAAACGTAATTAAAAAAAAAAAAATTAGATAGAAAAAGTATATTGTAACATGAAAAAAATGTTTTCTACAAAATGTGTTTAAACGTCCAAAAAGGTTAAAAATAGGTACTTTGTACAGTTTTAGAGATAGAAAATGTATATAGTGTTTATTTTCTTGGTTTTAATCAAAACATTGAAATCAATAGAAAATTATTAAGGAGTGACTTTTGGTGTAAAATCATGTTTTTTTCGTAAAAGAGTTGGTTTCCCTTTAAAAGAAATAAATCTCCAAAAAACATTGAAAAACCGGTAATTTATGCAGTTTTAGAGAAAGAATATATTGTCGAGAAAAAATGTATTTTTTTGGTTTTCTTCCACCAACAAATGAAAATATGAAAAAAGTTGAAAAAGTCACTTTTTAGGCAGAATTTTCTTCTTTATTCAAATTGCATAATTATAATATTTTTGTAAAAGGTGGTTTTGTTTAAAATGCTGTTAATACTCTTAAAAAGTTAAAAAAAACACGTCATTCATGGTTTTTTCAGAAAAAAAAGTATATTGTGGCAATATTCTGTGTTTTTTTTTTATTTTTTGATGAAAACAATGAAATAAGCATAAAATCAACGAAAAATTAACTTTTTCGATGAAAAGAAAGTTTTTTCGTGAAAAGGCATAAATTCTTTTTTTTTTTTTAACTAAAAGAAAGATGGTGTTTCTTAGATAAGATGTTAATTCTCCTAAAAACACTGAAAAATGGATCATTTATGCAATTTTGAGAGAAAAAACTGAATTGCCATGTTAATATATTAATATATTAATATATATCTTGCTTTGTCCTTCATTTTCATAAAAATATGGAAATGCAAACAAAAAACACTGA
>CM035220.1:31728387-31766263 GCA_020233015.1 Callinectes sapidus | reverse complement strand
GAGAAAGTAGGAGGGAACAGAAAAGGGGTTACTGTCAGTTGCCTCAGACACCTGTGTTTCAGTGAGGAAAAGAAGATGAGGTTTAGTGGAGGAGAAGTGGTGTTCTACAGATTGAAATTTAGATCGAATACCGCGAATGTTGCAAAAGTTGATGGAGAAAAATGTGCGGGGGGTGTCAAGACACTTAGGGTCGATACCAGGAGAACAGTCCGACCTGGGGACATTTATGGTCCCCTCCCCAGAAGAGGACTCCGAGGCTGGTGTAGGAGTCGCCATATTTAATAGTAGTTTTGAGTGAAAGAAGTGTGTGTAATTCGGTGCATGTAGTTTTGTGTGGAGGAAGAGGTTGTCTGTAGAGGGCAGGCTGTGACTACCCCCTTGTGTTATGAGACACAAAGGGAAACGTTCAGTGAGGTCACAACTGGTTTTGATGATAAGTTCACAGCACCCCCTGTTCCAGTGCTTTAGACCTCACTGGGAGCAATTATCGTTTCGGCAAGTGTCTACTGCCTCCTCCTGAGATGCCTACTGAAAATGCCGTAAATACTCCTATAAACGTTGGAAAAAAGATAATTTATGCAATTTTGAATGAAAAAAATGAATTGCAATAAAAAGTTAATATATTTCTTGCTTTTTTCTTTCTTTTTCAATCAAAACATGGAAATGTAAAGAAAAACACTGAAAAATCCTTTTTCTAAAAGAAATATATGTTTTTTTAATTGAAATGGCTTGTATTACATTTTATGCAACATGAAAAAGGAATTTTCTTCAAAATGTTGTTAAAACCAATAAAAAGGTTTAAATAGCATAGTTTATGTAACTTAAAAAAAAAAGTATAGAGTGTATTGATTTTGTTTTTAATTAAAACATGAAAATTAAAATATAATTACAGAAAAACTAGGTTATTGATTTTTCTAAATCTCTGAAAACATTGAAAAAAGGATCATTTATGCAGTTTTAGAGAAAAAATATATATATTATCGTTAAATAAGGATTAAAACATATAAATGTGTAGTTTGTGCAATTTCAGAGAAAAGAAATATTGTCGCAAAAAAAAAATGTATTTTTCGAATTTCTTTCACCAACAAATGAAAATAAGATAAAAACATTGAAAAAGTAACTTTTTAGGCAGAAATTTTGTCTTTATACAAATTGCATATATTATACTTGTAAAAGCGGGTTTTGTGTAAAATGCCGTTATTACTCCTAAAAACGTTGAAAAACACGTCATTTATGAAATTTTTGAGATAAAAGTATATTGTCGTAATATTCATTGTTTTTTGTTTATTTTTTTATGAAATCAATGAATAAGCAGAAAATCATCGAAAAATCTACTTTTTCGGTGAAAAGGAACTTTTTTCGTGAAATGGCATATATTTCTATCTTCTTAACTAAAAAAAAGATGGTCTTTCTTAGATGAGATGTTAATTCTCTTAAAAACACTGAAAAGAGGATAATTTAAGCAATTTTCAGAGAAAAAAATGAATTGCAATAAAAAGTTAATATATTTCTTGCTTTTACCATTATTTTCAATCAAAACATAGAAATGTACAAAAAAACACTGAAAAAACTTTTTTCTAAAACAAATATATTTTTTTTTCATTGAAATGGCTTGTATTACATTTTATATAACATGAAAAAGGGATTTTCTTCAAAATGTTGTTAAAACCAATAAAAAGGTTTAAATAGTGTAGTTTATGTAACTTTAAAGAGATAAAATATAGAGCGTATTGGTCTTGTTTTTTTTTTAAATTAAAACATGAAAATTAAAAGAAAATTACTGAAAAACTCACTTTTTGATGTAAAAACATACTTTTTTTCTAAATCTCTGAAAAACATTGAAAAATGGGTCATTTATGCAGTTTAGAGAAAAAAATATATTATCGTAAAAAAGGATAAAAACATAAAAAAGGGTAGCTGTGCAATTAAAGAGAAGAGAAATATTGTCGCAAAAAAGAGTTCATTTTTTGGTTTTTTTCCACCAACAAATGAAAATAAGATAAAACCATTAAAAAAGTCACTCTTTAAGCAGAAATATTGTCTTCATACAAATTGCATATATTATACTTGTAAAATGGGGTTTTGTGTAAAATCTGTTAATTTTCCTAAAAACGTTGAAAAATACGTCATTTATGAAATTTTTGAGAAGAAAGTATATTGTCGCAATATTAAGTTTTTTTTTATTAAAACTATGAAATAAGCAGAAAATCATCGAAAAAAACACTTTTTCTTTGAAAAGGAGCTTTTTTCGTGTAATGGCATATATTCCTTTCTTCTTAATTTAAAAACGTTGGTCTTTTTTAGATGAGATGTTAATTCTCCTAAAAACGCTCAAAAGGGGATAATTTATGCAATTTTCAGAGAAAAAATGAATTGCAATAAATAGTTAATATATTTCTTGCTTTTTGCTTCATTTTTAATCAAAACATGGAAATGTTAAGAAAAAACACTGAAAAACCTTTTTTCTAAAAGAAATATATATTTTTTTCATTGAAATAACTTGTATTACATTTTATGTAACATGAAAAAGGGATTTTTTTCAAAATGTTGCGTAGTTTATGTAACTTTAAAGAGAAAAAAATATATAGTGTATTGGTCTTTTTTTTAAGTAAAACATGAAAATTAAAAGAAAAATACAGAAAAGCTCACTTTTTCATGTAAAAACATACTTTTTTTCTTAATATTTGAAAAATATTGAAAAAAGGACTATTTATGCACTTTTAGAGAAAAAAATATGTTATCGTAAACTAAGGATAAAAACATAAGAATATGTTGTAGAAAACAACTTTTGCATGTTACAATATACTTTTCCATATAAAATATCATAAATTACGTTTTTTTTCCAGTTTTTAAGAGTATTAACGGCACTTTACATAAAACCCCGTTTTACAAGACGTATAACATATGCGATTTGAGTTATCCATTCTTACAATATTTTTATGACAAATCCATCTTCCCTTACAAAAAAAGTATGTTTTTACATCCAAAAGTTAGTTTTTTTCAGTAATTTTCTGTGAATTTCCATGTTTAAATTAAAAACATGAACAATACGCTATAGCGTATTGTTTTTCTCTTTAAAGTTACATATTTAAACATTTTTATTGGTTTTAACAACATTTTGAAGAAAATCCCTTTTTCTTGTTACATAAAATGTAATACAAGCCATTTCAAGGTAGAAATATATATTTCTTTAGGAAAAAGGGTTTTTCAGTATTTTTTCTTCTCATTTCCATGTTTTGAATGAAAATGAGTGAAAAAACAAGAAATATATTAAATTTTCATGGCAATTAATTTTTTTCTCTCAAAATTGCATAAATTATATCTTTTACAGCGTTTTTAGGAGAATTAATATCTTATCTAAGAAAGACAATCTTTTTTTTAGTTAAGAAGAAAGGAATATATGCCATTTCACCAAAAAGCGAGTTTTTCGGTGTTTTTATGTTTATTTCATTGTTTTCATCAAAAAATAAATAAAAACTTAATATTGCAACGGCATTTTAAACAACACCCCCTTTTACAATATAAATATATGATATATGAATAAAGAAGAAAATTCTGCCTAAAAAGTGTCTTTTTCAAGGTTTTTTTCATATTTTAATTTGTTGGTGGAAGAAAACCACAAAAAATACATTCTTTTTCGCGACAATATATTTTTTTCTCTTAAATTGCACAAATTACCTATTTTTATGCTTTTATCCATATTTTTCGATAATATATATTTTTTCTCTATAACTCCATAAATTACCCTTTTTTTCAATGTTTTTCGGAGATTTACTACTTTTAAAGGAAAATAATTTTTTTTATGAAAGGAAAATTGATTTTACACTAAAAGTAACTTTTTAATAATTTTCTATTGATTTCAATGTTTTGATTAAAAACAAGAAAATAAACACTATATACATTTTCTTTCTCTGAAACTGTACCAAGTACCCATTTTTAACCTTTTTGGACGTTTAAACTCATTTTGTAGCAAACAAATTTTTCATGTTACAATATATTTTTTTTATCTAAAATATCATAAATTACGTTTTTATCAGTTTTTAGGAGTATTCACGGCATTTTACATAGAGCCATCTTTTACAAGTTTAACAAAAGCGATTTGAATTATCCATTTTTCAACGTTTTTAAGGGTTTTACAATATTTTTATGACAAATCCATTTTTCCTTAGAAAAAGAAGTATGTTTTTACAAACTCCAAAAGTGAGTTTTTCATTAATTTTCTTAGAATTTCCATGTTTTAATGAAAAACATGAACAATACGCTATAGCGTATTGTTTTTCTATTTAAAGTCACATAAATTATCCTATTTAAGCCTTTTTGTTGGTTTTAACTATATTTTGAAGAAAATCCCTTTTTCATGTTACATAAATGGAATACAAGCCATTTCAAGGAAAAAATATATATTTCTTTAAAAATAAGTGTTTTTCAGTGTTTTCCCTTTTCATTTCCATGTTTTGAATGAAAATGAAGGAAAAAGCAAAAAATATATTAATTTTTCATATCATATCATTTATTTTTTCTCAAAATTGCATAAATTATCCCCTTTCCAGCGTTTTTAGGAGAAATTACATCTTATCTAAGAAAAACCATCTTGTTTTTAGTTTAAAAAAAAGGAATATATGCCATAACACAAAAAAAAGTTTCTTTTCACCAAAAAAGTGAATTTTTCGATGATTTTCTGCTTATTTCATTGTTTTTAACAAAAAATCAACAAAAACACTGAATATTGCCACAATATACTTTTTCTGAAAAAAATCATAAAGACGTGTTTTTCAACGATTTTAGGAGTATTAACGGCATTTTAAAGAAAACCCCGTTTTACAAGTATAATATATGCAATTTGAATAAAAAAGAAAATTCTGCCTAAAAAGTGACTTTTTTAATGTTTTTTTCATATTATCATTTGTTGGTGGAAGAAAACCAAAACAATATATTAATTTTCTCGACAATATTTTATTTCTCTAAAATTGCACAAATTACCTACTTTTACGCTTTTATCCTTATTTTACGATGATATATTTTTTTCTCTATAACTGCATCAATGACCGTTTTTTCATTATTTTTCGGATATTAACTACTTTTAAAGGAAAACAAAATAATACGCTATAGCTTATTGTGTTTCTCTTTAAAGTTACATAAACTACCATATTTAAAACTTTTTATTGTTCTTAATAACATTTTGAAGAAAATCCCTTTTTCATGTAACATAAAATGTAATACAAGACATTTCAAGGAAAAAATATATATTTTTTCAAGAAAAAGGATTTATCAGTGTTTTTCTTTTCATTTCCATTTTTTGAATGAAAATGAAAGAAAAAGCAAAAAATATATTAAATTTTCATAGCATATCAATTTTTTCTCTCTAAATTGCATAAAATATCCCCTTTCCAGCGTTTTTAGGAGAATTACCATCTTATCTAAGAAAGACAATCTTTTTTTAGTTCAGAAAAAAGGAATATATGTCTTTTCACGAAAAAAGTTTCTTTTCTTTGAAAAAGTGAATTTTTCGATGATTTTCTGCTGATTTTATTGTTTTCATAAAAAAATAAACAAAAAACACTGAATATCGCCACAATATACTTTTTTCTGAAAAATCATAAATGACGTGTTTTTCAACGCTTTTAGGAGTATTAACAGTCTTTTAAACAAAACCCTCTTTAACAAGTATAATATATGCAATTTGAATAAAGAAAAAAAATCTGCCTAAAAAGTGACATTTGCAAAGGTTTTTCATATTTTCATTTGTTGGTGGAAGAAAACCAAAAACATACATTCTTTTTCTCGACAATTTTTTTTCTCTAAAATTGGACAAATTTTCTATTTTTTATGTTTTTTTCCTTATTTTACAATAAAATAATTTTTTTCTCTTAAACTGCATAAATGACCCTTTTTTCAATGTTTTTCGGAGATTTACTACTTTTAAAGGAAAACCATCTCTTTTACGAAAAAAATACATGATTTTACACCAAAAGTCACTTTTTAATGATTTTTTTTTTTAATTTTTTGATTATTAACAAGAAAATAAACACTTTATACATTTCCTTTCTCTGAAACTGTACAAAGTACCAATTTTTAACCTTTTTTGGACGTTTAAACACATTTTGTAGAAAACAACTTTTTCATGTTGCAATATACTTTTTTCTATCTAAAATTTCATAAATTACGTTTTTTTAAGTTTTTAAGAGAATTAACGGCATTTTACATAAAACCCCTTTTACAAGTATACCATATGCGATTTGAATTATCCATTTTTTTAAGGGTTTTACAATATTTTTATGACAAATCCATCTTCCCTTAGAAAAAAAAGTATGTTTTTACCTCCAAAAGTAAGTTTTTCAGTAATTTTCTTTGAATTTCCATGTTTTAATTAAAGACATGAACAATACCCTATAGCGTATTGTTTTTCTCTTTAAATTTACATAAACAACCCTATTGAAACCTTATTATTTGTTTTAACAAACTTCATGTTACATAAAATATAATACAAGCCATTTTAAGGAAAAAATATATATTTCTTTAAGAATAAGGCTTTCTCTGTATTTTTTCTTTTCATTTCCATGTTTTGAATGAAAATGAAGGAAAAAGCAAGAAACATATTAACTTTTTATGGCAATTCATTTTTTCCCCTCAAAATTCCATAAATTATCCCTTTATCATCGTTTTTAGCAGAATTAACATCTTATCTAAGAAAGACCATCTTTTTTTTAGTTCAGAAAAAAGGAATATATGCCATTTCACGAAAAAAGTTTCTTTTCACAGGAAAAGTGAATTTTTCGATGATTTTCTGCTTATTTCATTGTTTTCATTAAAAAAATAAACAGAAAACAATGAAAATTGCCACAATATACTTTTTTTCTAAGAAAAATCATAAATGACGCGTTTTTCAACGTTTTTCGGAGTATTAACGGCATTTTAAACAAAACCCTTTTTTACAAGAATAATATATGCAATTTGAATAGAGAAGAAAATTCTGCCTAAAAAGTGACTTTTTCAAGGTTTTTTACATATTTTCATTTGTTGGAGGAAGAAAACCAAAAAAATACATTCTTTTTCTCGACAATATATTTTTTTCTCTAAAATTGCACAAATTACCTATTTTCATGCATTTATCCTTATTTTACCATAATATATTTTTTTCTCTATAGCTGCATAAATTACCTTTTTTTCAATGTTTTTCGGAGATTTACTACTTTTAAAGGAAAACCATCTCTTTTTCGAAAAGAAAAATGATTTTACACCAATATTCAATTTTTAATAATTTTCTATTGATTTCAGTGTTCTGATTAAAAACAAAAAAATAAACACTATATACATTTTCTATCTCTGAAACTGTACAAAGTACCCATTTTTAACCTTTTTGGACGTTTAAACATATTTTGTAGAAAACAACTTTTTCATGTTACAATATATTTTTTCTATCTAAAATATTATAAATTACGTTTTTTTTCGTTTTTAAGAGTATTAACAGCATTTTACATAAAACCCTTTTTTACAAGTATAACATATGCGATTTGAATTATCCTTTTTTCAAAGTTTTTAAGGGTTTCACTAAATTTTTATGACAAATCCATCTTCCCTTACAAAAAAAAGTATGTTTTTACCTCCAAAAGCGAGTTTTTTCAGTAACTTTCTTTGAATTTCCATGTTTAATTAAAAACATGAACAATACTCTATAGCGTATTGTGTTTCTCTTTAAAGATACAAAAACTACGCTATTTAAACCTTCTTATTGGTTTTGACAACATTTTGAAGAAAACCAGTTTTTTTATGTTACATAAAATGTAATACAAGCCATTTCATGGAAAAAAAAATATTTCATTAAGAAAAAAAATTTTTCAATGTTTATTTCTATTCATTTCCATGTGTTGAATGAAAAAGAAGGAAAAAGCAAGAAATATATTAACTTTTCATGGCAATTCGTTTTTTTTTCTCTCAAAATTGCATAAATTATCCCCTTTCCAGCGTTTTTAGGATAATTAACATCTTTTCTAAGAAAGACAGTTTTTTGAGTTTAGGAAAAAGGAATATATGCCATTTCCCGAAAAAATTTCTTTTCCCCGAAAAAGTGAATTTTTCGATGATTTTCTTCTTATTTCATTGTTTTCATCTAAAAATAATAAAAAAGCACTGAATATTGCCACAATATACTTTTTTCTGAAAAAAAATCATAAATGACGTGTTTTTCAACGTTTTTAGGAATATTAACGGCAGTTTAAACAAAACCCTCTTTTACAAGTATAATACATGCAATTTGAATAAAGAAGAAAATTCTGTCTAAAAAGTGACTCTTTCAAGGTTTTTTTCATATTTTCATTTGTTGATGGAAGAAAACCAAAAAAATATATTCTTTTTCTAGACAATATTTTTTTTCTCTAAAATTGCATAAATTACCTATTTTTATGCTTTTATCCTTATTTTACGATAATATATTTTTTTTCTCAAGGACTGCATAAATTACTCTTTTTTCAATTTTTTTCAGAGATTTACTACTTTTAAAGGAAAACCATCTCTTTTACGAAAAAATATGATTTTCATTTCCATATTTTTATGAAAATTAAGGACAAAGTAAGATATATATTATCTTTTCATGGCAATTCAGTTTTTTCTCTCAAAATTGCATAAATTATCCCTTTTTCAACGTTTTTAGGGGAATTAACATCTTATCTAAGAAAGAATATCTTTTTTTATGTGCCATTTCACGATAAAAGTTTCTTTTCACCGAAAAAGTGAATTTTTTGTTAATTTTATTCTTATTTCATTGTTTTCATCAAAATTTACACAAAAAACACAGAATATTGCCACAATATACTTTTTTCTGAAAAAAAAACATGAATGACGTGTTTTTCAAC
Organism: Callinectes sapidus; assembly: GCA_020233015.1. Lineage (NCBI taxonomy): Eukaryota > Metazoa > Arthropoda > Malacostraca > Decapoda > Portunidae > Callinectes > Callinectes sapidus. The sequence goes on along the minus strand of CM035220.1, from coordinate 31,757,414 downwards.
TTTTTAGGAGTATTAACGGCATTTAAAAAAAAACAACAACTTTTGCAAGTATAATATATGCAATTTGAGTAAAGAAGAAAATTCTGCCTAAAAAGTGAATTTTAAAGTTTTTTTTCATATTTTCATTTGTTGGTGGAAGAAAACCAAAAAAATACATTTTTTTTCTCGACAATATTTTTTTCTCTAAAATTGCACAAATTACCTATTTTTATGCTTTTATCTTTATTTTACGATAATATATTTTTTTTCTCTGAAACTGCATAACTGACCCTTTTTTCAATATTTTTCTGAGATTTACTACCTTTAAAGGAAAACCTTCTTTTTTACGAAAAAAATATATGATTTTACACCAAAAGTCACTTTTTGATAATTTTCTTAAGATTTCATTGTTTTCATTATAACAAAAAAAATAAACATTATATACATTTTTTTTCTCTGAAACTGTACAAAGTACCAATTTTTAACCTTTTTGGACGTTTAAACACATTTTGTAGAAAACAACTTTTTCATGTTACAATACACCTTTTGTATCTAAAATTTCATAAATTACGTTTTTTTAAGTTTTTAAGTGTATTAACGGCATTTTACATAAAACTCCCTTTTACAAGTACAATATATGCAATTTGAATCATCCCTTTTTTAAGGGTTTTACAATATTTTAATGACAAATCCATCTTCCCTTAGAAAAAAAAAGTATGTTTTTACCTCCAAAAGTCAGTTTTTAGTATTTTTCTTTGAGTTTCCATGGTTTAATTAAAAACATGAACAATACGCTATAGTGTATTTTTTTTCTATTTAAAGATACATAAACTACCCTATTTAAAACTTTTCATTGGTTTTAACTACATTTTGAAGAAAATCCCTTTTTCATGTTACATAAAATGTAATACTAGCAATTTCAAGGAAAAAATATATATTTCTTTAATAATAAGGATTTTTCAGTTTTTTTTTTCCATTTAATTTCCATTTTTTGAATGAATATAAAGGAAAAAGCAACATTTACATTTTGAAGAAAATCCCTTTTTCTTGTTACATAAAATGTAATACAGGAAATTTAAAGGAAAAAATAAATATTTCTTTAAGAAAAAGGATTTTTCTGTGTTTTTTGTTTTCATTTCCATATTTTTATGAAAATGAAGGACAAAGCAAGATATATATTAACTTTTCATGGCAATTCAGTTTTTTCTCTCAAAATTGCATAAATTATCCATTTTTCAGTGTTTTCAGGAAAATTAACATCTTATCTAAGAAACACCATCTTTCTTTTAGTTAAAAAAAGGAATATATGCCATTTCACGAAAAAAGTTTCTTTTCATCGAAAAAGTTAATTTTTCGTTGATTTTATGCTTATTTCATTGTTTTCATCAAAAAATAAACAAAAAACACAGAATATTGCCACAATATCCTTTTTTTCTGAAAAAAACATGAATGACGTGTTTTTCTACTTTTTTAGGAGTATTAACGGCATTTTAAACAAAACCATCTTTTACAAGTATAATATATGCAATTTGAATATAGTTTCTTTTCACCGAAAAAGTGAATTTTTTTATGATTTTCTGCTTATTTCATTGTTTTCATTTAAAAATAAACAAAAAACACTGAATATTGCCACAATATACTTTTTTTCTGAAAAAAATCATAAATTGCATGTTTTTCAACGTTTTTAGGAATATTAACGGCGTTTTAAACAAAAATCCATTTTACCTCTATAATATATGCAATTTGAATAAAAAGAAATTTCTGCCTAAAATTGACTTTTTAAGGTTTTTTTCATATTTTTATTTGTTGGTGGAAGAAAACAAAAAAAAAATACATTATTTTTCTCGACTATTTTTTTTTCTCTAAAATTGCACAAAATATCTAATATTTTGCTTTTATCTTTATTTAACGATTATATATTTTTTTCTCTAAAACTGCTTAAATGACCATATTTTTAATGTTTTTCGGAGATTTACTACTTTAAAGGAAAACCATCTCTTTTACGAAAAAAAAATATGATATTACACCAAAAGTCACTTTTTAATAATTTTCTATTGATCTCAATGTTTTGATTAAAACAAGAAAATAAACACTATATACACATTCATTCTCTGAAACTGTATGTACAAAGTACCCATTTTTTAAATTTTTGGACGTTCAAACACATTTTGTAGAAAACAACTTTTTCATGTTACAATATACTTTTTCTATTTGTAATTTCGTAAATTACGTTTTTTTTTCAGTTTTTAAGAGTATTAACGACATTTTCCATAAAACCCATTTTAACAACTATAACCCATACGATTTGAGTTATCCATTTTTCAACGTTTTTAAGGGTTTTACAATATTTTTATGACAAAAAAAAAATTGAGTTTTTCAGTAATTTTCTTTGAATTTCCATGTTTTAATTAATAACATGAACAATACGCTATAGCGTATTGTTTTTCTATTTAAAATTACATAAACTACCCTTTTAAACTTTTTTTATTGGTTTTAATAACATTTTGAAGAAAATCTCTTTTTCATGTTACATAAAATGTAATACAAGCCATTTCAGTTAAAAAATATATATATTGTTTTAAGAAAAACGATTTTTCACAGTTTTTTCTTTTCATTTCCATGTTTTGAATGAAACTGAAAAAAGAGCAAGAAATGTATTAATTTTACATATCAATTTATTTTTTTTCTCTCAAAAAATCATAAATTATCCCCTTTCCCGCGTTTTTAGGAAAATTAACATCTTATCTAAGAAAGACAATCTTTTTTTTAGTTCAGGAAAAAGAAATATATGCCATTTCACGAAAATAGTTTCTTTTCACCGACAAAGTAGATTTTTCGATGATTTTCTGCTTATTTCAGTGTTTTCATCAAAAAATAAACAAAAAACACTGAATATTACCACGATATACTTTTTTTCTGAAAAAAAATCATAAATGACGTGCTTTTAAACATTTTTAGGAGTATTAATCTTTATACCTCCAAAAGTTAGTTTTTCAGTAATTTTCTTTGAATTTCCATGTTTTAATTACAAACATGAACAATACGCTATAGCGTATTGTTTTTCTCTTTAAGGTTACATAAACTACCCTATTTAAACCTTTTTATTGGTTTTAACAACATTTTTAAGAAAATCCCTTTTTCATATTATATAAAATGTAATAGGTACAAGCCATTTCAAGGAAAAAATAAATATTTCTTTAAAAAAAAGGATTTTTAAGTTTTTTTTCATTTCCATGTTTTGAATGAAAATGAAGGAAAAAGCAAGAAATATATTAACTTTTCATGGCAATTCATTTTTTTTTTCTCTCAAAATTGTATAAATTATCCCCTTTACTGCGATTTTAAAAGAATTAACATCTATCTATCTATCTTATCTAATAAAAGACCATGTTTTTCTAGTTCAGAAACAAAGAATATATATACCTTTTAATATATATATATATATATATATATATATATATATATATATATATATATATATATATATATATATATATATATATATATATATATGCCAAAAAAAGTTTCTTTTCACCGAAAAAGTGAGTTTTTCGATGATTTTCTGCTTACTTTATTGTTTTCATAAAAAATAAACAAAAAACACTGAATATTGCCACAATATACTTTTTTTTCTAAAAAAAAAAAAAAATCATAAATAATGCGTTTTTCACCGTTTTTAGGAGTATTTAAGGCATTTTAAACAAAACCCTCCTTTACAAGTATAATATATTCAATAAATAAAGAAGAAAATTTTGCCTAAAAAGTTACTTTTTCAAGTTTTTTTTCATATTCTAATTTGTTGGTGGAAGAAAACCAAAAAAAAAAAAAAAAAAAAAATACATTCTTTTTCTCGACAATATGTTTTTTCCATGTTTAATTAAAAACATGAACAATACGCTATAGCGTATTGTTTTTCTCTTTTAAGTTACATAAACTACCCTATTAAAATTTTTTTTATTAGTTTTAACAACATTTTGAAGAAAATCCCTTTTTCATGTTACATAAAATGTAATACAAGCAATTTCAAGGAAAAAATATATATTTCTTTAAGAAAAATAATTTTTCAGTGTTTTTCCCTTCATTTCCATGTTTTGAATGAAAATGAAGGAAAAAGCAAGAAATATATTAACTTTTCATGGCAATTCATATTTTTCTCTCAAAATAGCATAAATTATCGCCTTTACAGCATATTTAGGAGACTTATAAAGGAAAGACCATCTTTTTTTTTTAGTTCAGAAAAAAGGAATAAATGCCATTTCACGAAAAATGTTTCTTTTCACCGAAAAAGTGAATTTTTCGATGATTTTCTGTTTATTTCATTGTTTTCATCAAAAAATAAACAAAAAAACTGAATATTTCCAGAAAATACATTTTTTCTGAAAAAAAAAAATCATAAATGACGTGTTTTTTCACATATTTTGGAGTATTAACGTCATAATAATCTAAACCCGCTTTTACAAGTAGAATAATATATGCAATTTGAATAAAAAAGAAAATTCTGGCTAAAATGTGACTTTTTAAGGGTTTTTTCATATTTTCATTTGTTGATGGAAGAAAACAATAATAAAAATACAATCTTTTTCTCGACAATATTTTTTTCTCTAAAATTGCACAAATAACCTCTTTTTATGCTTTTATCCTTATTTTACGATAATGTATTTTTTTTCTCTTAAACTGCATCAATGACGCTTTTTTTAATGTTTTTCGGAGATTTACTACTATTAAAGGAAAACCAAAGAATACGCTACAGCGTATTGTTTTTCTCTTTAAAGTTATATAAACTACCCTATTTAAACCTTTTTATTGGTTTTAACAACATTTAGAAGAAAATCATTTCTTCATTTAACATAAAATATAATACAAGCTATTTCAAGGAAATAACATATATTTCTTAAAGAAAAAGGATTTTTCAGTGGTTTTTCTTTTAATTTTCATGTGTTGAATGAAAAAGAAGGAAAAAGCAATTATTTTGTTTTTTCTCAAAATTGCATGAATTTTCCCTTTTTGAGCGTTTTTAGGAGAATTAATATCTTATCTAAGAAAGACCATCTTTTTTTTTAGTTCAGAAAAAAGGAATATATGCCAATTTACGAAAAAAATTTCTTTTCACCAAGAAAGTAAATTTTTCGATGACTTTCTATTTGATTTAATTAAAAAAAAAAACTTGAAAAATTCACTTTTTACGCATTCTCTTCTTTATTCAAATTGCATATATTATACTAGTAAAAGGGGGTTTTGTTTAAAATGCCGTTAATACCTCTTAAAACGTCGAAAAACACGTCATTTATAATTTTTTTCAGAAAAAAAGTATATTTTGGCAATATTCAGTGTTTTTTTATATATTTTTTGATGAAAACAATGAAATAAGCAGATAATCATCGAAAAATTCACTTTTTTTCGTGAAAAGAAACTTTTTTGTGAAATGGTATATATATTTTTTTCTTAACTAAAAAAAAGATGGTCTTTCTTAGATTAGATATTAATTCTCCTAAAAACGCTGGAAAGGTGATAATTTATGCAATTTTGAAAAAAAAAAATAATTGCCATGAAAAGTTGTTATATTTCTGGAATTTTTCTTCATTTTCCTTCAAAACATGTAAATGAAAAGAAAAAACACTAAATTTTTTTTTTAAAGAAATATATATTTTTTCATTAAAATGGCTTGTATTACATTTTATGTAACAAAAAAAAAGGAATTTTCTTCAAAATGTTGTGAAAACCAATAAAAAGGTTTAAATCTGTAATTTTAAAGAGAAAAACAATACGCTACAGCGTATTGTTCATGTTTTTAATTAAAACATGGAAATTCAAAGACAATTACTGAAAAACTAACTTTTGGAGGTAAAAACATACTTTTTTTTGTAAGGGAAGATAGATTTGTCATAAAAATATTGTAAGAATGGATAATTCAAATCGCATATGTTATACTTGTAAAAGGGGGTTTTATGTAAAATGCCGTTAATACTCTTAAAAACTGGAATAAAAACGTAATTTATGATATTTTATATAGAAAAAGCATATTTTAACATGAACAAGTTGTTTTCTAAAACATATTTTTATGTTTTTATCCTTATTTTGCGATAGTATTTTTTTTCACTAAAACTGCATCAATAGTCCTTTTTTCAATAATTTTCAGAGACTAAGAAAAAAGTATGTTTTTACCTCCAAAAGTTAGTTTTTTCTGTAATTTTCTTTTAATTTTCATGTTTTAATTAAAAAAGACCAATACACTATATAAATTTTTTCTCTTTAAAGTTACATAAACTACGCTATTTAAACCCTTTTATTGATTTTAACAACATTTTTAAGAAAATCTATTTTTCATGTTACGTAAAACGTAATACAAGATATTTTAATTAAAAAAAAAAATATATATTTTTTTAAAAGGATTTTTCAGTGTTTTTTTCTTTACATTTTCATGTTTTGATTGAAAATAAAGAAAAAAGCAAGAAATATATTAACTTTTTATTGCAATTTAATTTTTTCTCTCAAAATTGCATGAATTATCCCATTTTCAGCTTTATTAGGAGAATTATCATCTTATCTAATAAAGACCATCTTTTTTTAGTTAAGAAGAAAGGAATATATGCCATTTCACGAAAAAAGTTCCTTTTCACTGGAAAAGTAGATTTTTCAATGATTTTCTGCTTATTTCATTGTTTTCATAAAAAAATAAACAAAAAACAATGAATATTGCGACAATATACTTTTTTTCTAAAAAAAATTATAAATGACGTGTTTTTCAATGTTTTTAGGAGTTTAACGGCATTTTGCACAAAAACCCCTTTTACAATTATAATATATGCAATTTTTATAAAGACAAAATTTCTGCCTAAAAAGTGATTTTTTCATTGTTTTTTATCTTATTTACATTTGTTGGTGGAAGAAAACCATAAAATACATTGTTTTTTGCAACAATATTTCTTTTTTTCTAAAATTGCACAAATTACCGATTTTTATGTTTTTATCCTTATTTTACATTAATATTTTTTTTCTCTAAAGCTGCATAAATGACTCTTTTTTCAATGTTTTTTCAGAGATTTAGAAAAAAATGTATGTTTTGACATCCAAAAAAGTTTTTCAGTAATTTTCTTTTAATTTTCATGTTTTAATTAAAAACAAGACCAATACACTATATATTTTTTGTATTTAAAGTCACAAAAACTACCCTATTTAAACCTTTTTATTGGTTTTGACAACATTTTGAAGAAAATCCCTTTTTCATGTTACATAAAATGAAATACAAGCCATTTCAATGAAAAAAATATATATTATTTTTAGGAATAGAATTTTTCAGTGTTTTTTCTATACATTTCCATGTTTTGATTGATAATGAAGGAAAAAGCAAAAAATATATTAACTTTTTATAGCAATTAATTTTTTTCCCTCAAAATTGCATAAATTATCCTCTTTTGAACGTTTTTAGGAGTATTAACGGCATTTCACACAAAATCCTCTTTTACAAGTATTATATATGCAATTTGTATAAGGACAAAATTTCTGCCTAAAAAGTGACTTTTTCAATGTTTTTATCTTATTTTCATTTGTTGCTGGAGGAAAACAAAAAAATACATTTTTTTTGCGACTTTATTTCTTTTCAATATAATTCCACAAACTACATATTTTTATGTTTTTATCCTTATTTTACGATAATATATTTTTTTCTCTATAACCGCACAAATAATCCTTTTTTCAATGTTTTTCAGAGATTAAGAAAAAAAGTATGTTTTAATATCAAAAAGTGAGTTTTTTCTGTAATTTTCTTTTAATTTTCATGTTTTAATTAAAAAAAGACCAATACACTATATATTTTTTTCTCTTTAAAGTTACATAAACTACCCTATTTAAACCTTTTTATTGGTTTTAACAACATTTTGAAGAAAATCCCTTTTTCATGTTACATAAAATGTAATACAAGCCATTTCAATGTAAAAAATATATATTTCTTTTAGAAAAATGATTTTTCAGTGTTTTTCTTTAGATTTCCATGTTTTGATTGAAAATGAAAGAAAAAGCAAGAAATTTATTAACTTTTTATTGCAATTCATTTTTTTTTCTCTCAAAATTGCATAAATTATCCCCTTTTCAGCCTTTTTAGGAGAATTAACATCTCACGTAGAAAAGGCCATCTTTTTTAAATTAAGAAATAGGAATATATGCCATTTGACAAAAAAAAGTTCCTTTTTACCGAAAAAAGTAGATTTTTCGATGATTTTTTGCTTATTTCATTGTTTTCATAAAAAAAATAAACAAAAAACAATGAATATTGCGACATTATATTTTTTCTCAAAAATTTCATAAATGACATGTTTTTCAACGTTTTTAGGAGTATAAACGGCATTTTATATAAAACAACCTTTTACAAGTAAAATATATACAACTTGTATAAGGACAGAATTTCTGCCTAAAAAGTGAATATTCAATGTTTTTATCTTTTTTTTCATTTCAATAATTCTTTTCTCTAAAACTGCACAAACTACCCTTTATTTTGTTTCTATCCTTATTTTACGATAATATATTTTTTTCTCTAAAACTGCATGAATGATCTTTTTTTCAATGTTTTCTGGTATTTAGAAAAAAAGTATGTTTTTACATCCAAAAGAGAATTTTTCTTAAATTTTCTTTTAATTTTAATGTTTTATTTAGAAACAAGACACTATATATTTTTTTCTCTTTAAAATTACATAAACTACCCTATTTAAACTTTTCATAAGAATATTGTTAAACCTTTAAAAACCTTGGAAAATGGAAAATTCAAATCGCATATGGTATACTTGTAAAAGGGGGTTTTATGTAAAATGCCGTTAATACCCTTAAAAATTGAAAAAAAATTAATTTATGAAATTTTAGAAAGAAGAAGTATATTGTAACATGAAAAATTTGTTTTCTACAAAATGTGTTTAAACGTCCAAAAAGGTTAAAAATGGGTACTTTGTACAGTTTCAGAGTGAGAAAATGTATATAGTGTTTATTTTCTTGTTTTTAATCTGTTTTTACCTCCAAAAGTGAGTTTTTCAGTAATTTTCTTTGAATTTCCATGTATTAATTAAAAACATGAACAATACGCTATAGCGTATTGTTTTTCTCTTTAAAGTTACATATTTAAACCTTTTTATTGGTTTTCATAACATTTTTCTTGTTACATAAAATGTAATACAAACAATTTCAATGAAAAAACATATATTTCTTAAAAAAAAAAAAAAGTGGATTTTTTAGTGTTTTTTTCCTTTTCATTTACTTGTTTTGAAGGAAAATGAAGGAAAAAGCAAGAAATATATTATTTTTCATGGCAATTAGTTTTTTTTCTCAAAATTGCATAAATTATCTCCTTTCCAGCGTTTTTAGGAAAATAAATATCTAATCTAAAAAAGACCATCTTTTTTTTAGTTCAGAAAAAAAATGTATGCCATTTCACAAAAAAAAGTTTCTTTTCACGAAAAAAGTGAATTTTTCGATAATTACCTGCTTATTTCATTGTTTTCATCAAAAAAAAAAAAAAAACACTGAATATTGCAAAAATATACTTTTTTTCTTAAAAAAATTATAAATGACGTGTTTTTCAACGTTTTAAGAGGTATTAACGGCATTTTAAACAAAACCCCCTTTTACTAGTATAATATATGCAATTTGAATAAAGAAGAGAATTCTGCCTAAAAAGTGACTTTTTCAAGGTTTTTTTTTTAATTTACATTTGTTGGTGGAAGAAAACCAAAAAAAACACATTATGTTTCTCGACAATATTTTTTTTCTCTAAAATTGCACAAATTACCTATTTTATGCTTTTATCCCTATTTTACGATAATATATTTTTTATCTCTAAAACTGCATAAATGACACTTTATTAAATGTTTTTCGGAGATTTACAACGTTAATAGGAAAACCAAACAATACGCTATAGCGTATTGTTTTTCTATTTAAAGTTACATAAACTACCCTTTTTAAACCTTTTTTTTTGGTTTTAACAACATTTTGAAGAAAATCCCTTTTTCATGTTACATAAAATTTAATACAAGCCATTTCAAGGAAAAAAGTTATTTCTTTAAGAAAAAGGATTTTTCAGTGTTTTTTTTCTTTTCATTTCCATGTTTTGAATGAAAATGAAGGAAAAAGCAAGAAATTTATTAACTTTTCATGACATTTCATTTTTTTTCTCTCAAAATTCCATAAATTATTCCCTTTCCAGTGTTTTTAGGAGAATTAAATTCTTATCTAAGAAAGAACATCTTTTTTTTAGTTCAGAAAAAAAGGAGTATATGCTATATCACGAAAAAAAGCTTATTTAACCGAAAAAGTGAATTTTTCGATGATTTTCTGCTTATTTCACTGTTTTCATAAAAAAATAAACAAAAAACACTGAATATTGCCACAATATACTTTTTTTCTGAAAAAAAAAACATAAATGACGTGTTTTTAAACGTTTTTAGGAGTATTATCGGCATTTAAAAAAATCTTTAACATGTATGATATATGCAATTTGAATAAAGAAGAAAATTCTGCCTAAAAAGTGACTTTTTCAAGGTTTTTCATTTGTTGGTTGAAGAAAACCAAAAAAATACAATCTTTTTCTCGACAATATATTTTTTTCTAAAATTGCACAAATTACCTACTTTTATGCTTTTATCCTTATTTTACGATAATATATTTCTTCTCTAAAGCTGCATAAATGACACTTTTTTCAATTTTTTTTCGGAGATTTACCACTTTTAAAGGAAAACCATCTCTTTTACGAAAAAAAAAAAAAAATACAACAAAAGTCATTTTTAATAATTTTCCATTGATTTCAATGTTTTGATTAAAAACAAGAAAATAAGCACTATATACATTTTTTTTTTGTCTGAAACTGTACAAAGTACCCATTTTTAACATTTTTGGACCCTTAAACACATTTTATAGAAAACAACTTCTTTATGTTACAATATACTTTTTCTATCTAAAATTTAATAAATTACGTTTTTTTTTTTCAGTTTTTAAAAGTATTAAGGGTGTTTTACATAAAACCCCCTTTTATAAGTATAACATATGCGATTTGAATTATAAATTTTTCAACATTTTTAAGGGTTTTACAATATTTTTTATGAAAAATCCATCTTCCCTTAGAAAAAAAAAGTATGTTTTAACCACCAAAAGTGAGTTTTTCAGTAATTTTCTTTGAATTTTCATGTTTTAATTAAAAACATGAACAACCCGCTATAGGATATTGTTTTCTCTTTAGACTTACATAAACTACCCTATTTAAACCTTTTTATTGGTTTTAACTACATTTTGAAGAAAATCCTTTTTTTCATGTTAAATAAAATGTAATACAAGCCATTTCAAGAAAAAAAAAAAATTTTTTAAGAAAAATGATTTTTCAGTGTTTTTCTTTTCATTTCCATGTTTTAAATGAAAATGAAGGAAAAAGCAAGAAATATATTAACTTTTTATAGCACATCATTTTTTTCTCTCTAAATTGCATAAAATATCCTCTTTCCAGATTTTTTACGAGAATTATCATCTTATCTAAGAAAGACCATCTTTTTTTAGTTCAGAAAAAAAGAATATATGCCATTTCCCGAAAAAAGTTTATCTTTACCGAAAAAGTGAATTTTTCGATGATTTTCTGTTTATTTCATGGTTTTCATGAAAAAATAAACAAAAAACACTGAATATTGCCACAATATACTTTTTTTCTGAAAAAAAATAAATGACGTGTTTTTCAACGTTTTTAGGAGTATTAACGGCATTTTAAACAAAACCCCCATTAACAAGTATAATATATGCAATTTGAATAAAGAAAAAATTCTGCCTAAAAAGTGACTTTTTAAGGTTTTTTTCATATTTTCATTTGTTGGTGGAAGAAAACCAAAAAAATACATTTTTTCTCGACAATTTTTTTTTCTCTAAAATTGCACAAATTACCTATTTTTTTATGCTTTAATCCTTATTTTACGATAAATATTTTTTTTCTCTAAAATTGCATAAATGACCTTTTTTCAATGTTTTTCGGAGATTTACTTCTTTCAAAGGAAAACCATCTCTTTTACGAAAAAAAATACATGATTTTACACCAAAAGTAACTTTTTAATGATTTTCTATTGATTTCAATGTTTTGATTATTAACAAGAAAATAAACACTTTATACATTTCCTTTCTCTGAAACTGTACAAAGTACCAATTTTTAACCTTTTTTTGGACGTTTAAACACATTTTGTAGAAAACTACTTTTTCATGTTACAATATACTTTTTCTATCTAAAATTTCATAAATTACGTTTTTTTTTCAGGTTTTAAGAGTATTAACGGCATTTTACATAAAACCCCTTTTATAAGTATAACATATGCGATTTGAAGTATTCATTTTTTAAGGGTTTTACAATATTTTTATGACAAATCCATCATCCCTTAGAAAAAAAGTATGTTTTTACCTCCAAAAGTGAGTTTTTTAGTAATTTTCTTTTAATTTCCATGTTTTAATTAAAAACAAGAACAATACCCTATGGCGTATTGTTTTTCTCTTTAAATTTACAAAAACTACCCTATTGAAACATTTTTATTAGTTTTAAAAACATTTTGAAGAAAATCCTTTTTTCATGTTACATAAAATATAATGCAAGCCATTTCAAGGAAAAAATATATATTTCTATAAGAATATGGATTTTTCAGTGTGTTTTCTTTTCATTTACATGTTTTGAATGAAAATTAAGGAAAAACCAAGAAATATATTAACTTTTTATGGCAATTCATTTCTTTTCTCAAAATTGCATAAATTATCCCTTTATCATCGGTTTTAGCAAAGTTAACATCTTATCTAAGAAAGACCATCTTTTTTTAGTTCAGAAAAAAGGAATATATGCCATTTCATGAAAAAAAAGTTTCTTTTCACAGAAAAGTGAAATTTTCGATGATTTTCTGCTTATTTCATTGTTTTCATCAAAAAAATAAACAAAAAACATTGAAAATTGCCACAATATATATATTTTTCTAAGAAAAATCATAAAAGACGTGTTTTTCAACATATTTAGGAGTATTAACGGCATTTTAAACAAAACCCTTTTTTTACAAGAATAATATATGCAAAATGATTAAAGAAGAAAATTCTGCCTAAAAAGTGACTTTTTCAAGGTTTTTTGAAAATCAAGGAAAAAGCAAGAACTTCTAATGGCAATTCATTTTTTTTCTCTCAAAATTGCATAAATTATCCCCTTTCCAGCGTTTTTAGGAGAATTAACATCTTATCTAAGAAAAACCATCCTGTTTTTAGTTCAGAAAAAAGGAATATATGCCATTACAGAAAAAAAAGTTTTTTCTTTAAAATTGTAGAAGTTACCTATTTTTATGCTTTTATACTTGCTTTACGATAATAATTTTTTTTCTCTAAAACTGCATAAATGACCTTTTTCAATATTTTTCGAAGATTTACTACTTTAAAGGAAAACCATATCTTTTACGAAAAAAAAACATGATTTTACACCAAAGGTCACTTTTTAATTATTTTCTATTGATCTCAATGGTTTTATTAAAAAACAAGAAAATAAACACTATATACATTTTCTTTCTCTGAAACTCTACAAAGTACACATGTTTAACCTTTTTGGACGTTTAAACACATTTTGTAGAAAAAACTTTTTCATGTTACAATATACTTTTTCTATCTAAAATTTCATATATTACGTTTTTTTCACTTTTTAAAAAATATTAACCGCATTTTACATAAAACTCCCTTTTACAAGTAAAACATATGCTATTTCAATTATCTTTTTTTTTTTTTAAAAGGGTTTTGAAATATTTTTATGACAAATCTATCTTCCCTTAGAAAAAAATGTATGTTTTTACCTCCAAAAGTGAGTTTTTCAGTAATTTTCTTTGAATTTCCATGTTATAATTAAAAACATGAACAATACGCTACAGCGTATTGTATTAACTTTAAAGTTACATAAACTACCCTTTTTAAATCTTTTTATTTGTTTTAACAACATTTTGAAGAAAATCCCTTTTTCATCTTACATAAAATGTAATACAAGCTATTTCAAGGAAAAAATATATATTTCTTTAAGAAAAAGTATTTTCTGTTTTTTTTCCATTTCATTTCCATGTTTTGAATGTAAATGAAGGAAAAAGCAAAAAATATATTAAATTTTCATGGCATTTCATTTTTTTTCTCTCAAAATTGCATAAATTATCCCTTTTCCAGCGTTTTTAGAAGAATTAACATCTTGTCTAAGAAAGACCATTTTTTTTAGTTAAGAAAAAAAGAATATATGCCATTTCACGAAAAAAGTTTCTTTTCACCGAAAAAGTGAATTTTTCGATGTTTTTCTGCTTATTTCATTGTTTTCATCAAAAAAATAAACAAAAAACACTGAATATTGCCACAATATCCTTTTTTTCTGAAAAAAAATCTTAAATGACGTGTTTTTCAACATTTTTAGGAGTATTAACGGCATTTTAAACAAAACCCCCTTTTACAAGTATAAAAGGTAAAGTGGGGGGCTTACGCTGTATCAGCGCGTAGCTGCGGGCGCTCATCTCCCGTCTCCTTGGCCTTTGAGCCTGTGGTGGAATAGTCCCTTACCCCGGGAAATGGGGCCAGCATGAAATTTCCACAGTTTACATTCCCTAGGTTGCCCTAGGTACCCATTTATCGACCAGTGAACCTGGGTGAGATCCGCGCCGTCCTCGTTCGGGATCGAACTCGGGCCCACGGATTCGTAGCCAGACGTGCTAGCCACTGCCTAAAAATTGACCCTATTAAAGGTTTTTATCATATTTTCATTTGTTGGTGAAAGAAAACCAAAAAATACATTCTTTTTCTAGACAATATATTTTTTTTCTCTAAAATAGCATAAATTACCTATTTTTATGTTTTTATCCTTATTTTGCGATAATATATATATTTTTTTTCTATGACTGCAAAAAAGACTTTTTTCAATTTTTTTCGGTGATTTACTATTTTAAAGGAAAACCATCTCTTTTACGAAAAAAATATGATTTTACACCAGAAGTCACTTTTTATTAATTTTCTATTGATTTCAATGTTTTGATAAAAAACAAGAAAATAAACACTATATACATTTTCTCTCTCTGAAACTGTACAAAGTACCCATTTTTAACCTTTTTGAACGTTTAAACACATTTTGTAGAAAGCAATTTTTTCATGTTACAATATACTTTTTCTATCTAAAATTTCATAAATTACGTTTTTTTCAATTTTTAAGAGTATTAACGGCAGTTTACATAAAACCCCCTTTTACAAGTATAACATATGCGATTTGAATTATCCATTTTTCAACGTTTTTAAGGGTTTTGCAATATTTTTATGAAAGGTTTAAATAGGGTAGTTTATGTAATTTTAAAGAGCAAAAAATATATAGTGTATTGGTCTTGTTTTTAATTAAAACATGAAAATTAACAGAAAATTACTGAAAAACTCACTTTTGGATGTAAAACCATACTTTTTTTCTAAATCTCTGAAAAACATTGAAAAAAGGGTCATTTATGAAATTTTTGAAATTTTTATGAAATTTTTGAAATTTTTGAGAAAAAAGTATATTGTCGCAATATTCATTGTTTTTTTTATGAAAACAATGGAATAAGCAGAAAATCATCGAAAAATCTACTTTTCCGGAGAAAAGTACCTTTTTCGTTAAATGGCATATATTTCTTTCTTCTTAGCTAAAAAAGATGGTGTTTCTTAGATGAGATGTTAATTCTCCTAAAAACGCTCAAAAGAGGATAGTTTATGCAATTTTGAGAGTAAAAAAATGATTTGCAATAAAAAGTTAATATATTTCTTGCTTTTTCCTTCTTTTTCAATCAAAACATGGAAATATCAAGAAAAAACACTTAAAAATCCTTTTCTAAAAGAAATATATAATTTTTTTCATTGAAATGCCTTGTATTACATTTTATGTAACATGAAAAAAAGATTTTCTTCAAAATGTTGTTAAAACAAATAAAAAGGTTTAAATAGCGTAGTTTATGTAACTTTAAAGAGAAAAAAATATAAAATGTTTTGTTTTTAATTAAAACATGAAAATTGAAAGAAAATTACAGAAAAACTCACTTTTGGTTGTAAAAACATACTTTTTTCTAAATCTATGAAAAACATTGAAAAAAGGATCATTGATGTAGTTTTAGAGAAAAAATATGTTATCGTAAAATAAGGATATAAACATAAAAATGGGTAGTTTATGGAATTTTAGAGAAAAGAAATATTGTTACAAAAAAGAATATATATTTTTTTGTTTTTCCTCCACGAACAAATGAAAATAATATAAAAACATTGAAAACGTCAGTTTATGTGTAAAATGCCGTTAATACTCCGAAAAACGTTGTAAAACACGTCATTTATTAAATTTTTGAGAAAAAAGTATATTGTCACAATATTCATTGTTTTTTTTGTTTATTTTTTTATGAAAACAATGAAATAAGAAGAAAATCATAGAAAAATCTACTTTTACGGTGAAAATTTTTTTTCGTTATATGGCAGATATTCCTTTCTTCTTAACTAAAAAAAAAAGATGATCTTTCTTAGATGAGATGTTAATTCTCCTAAAAACGGTGAGAAAAGGGATAATTTATGCAATTTTGAGAGAAAAAAAATTAATTGCATTAAAAAGTTAATATATTTCTTGCTTTTTCCTTCATTTTCAATCAAAACATGGATATATAAAGAAAAAACACAGAAAAATCCTTTTGCTGAAAGATATATATATATATATATATATATATATATATATATATCATATATATATAATATATATAGATAGTATATATATAGATATATATGCTATATATATATATATAGATATATATATATATATATATTTTTTTTTTCATTGAAATAGCTTGTATTACATTTTATGTAAAATGAAAAAGGGATTTTCTTCAAAATGTTGTTAAAACGAATAAAAAGGTTTAGATAGGGTAGTTTATGTAACTTTAAAGAGAAAAAATATATAGTGTATTGTTCTTGTTTTTAATTAAAACAGGAAAATTAAAAGAAAATTACTGAAAAAATCACTTGTGGATGTAAAAACATACTTTTTTTCTAAATCTCAGAAAAACATTGAAAAAAGGGTCATTTATGCAGTTTTAGAAAAAAAATATATTAACGTAAAATAAATATAAAAACATAGAAATGGGTAGTTTGTGCAATTTTAGAGAAAAGAAATATTGTTGCAAAAAGCAATGTATTTTTTTGTTTTCTTACACCAATAAATGAAAATAAGATTAAAACATTGAAAAAGTCACTTTTTAGGCAGAAATGTTTTCTTTATACAAATTGCATATATTATACTTGTAAAAGCGGGTTTTGTGTAAAATGCCGTTAATACTCCTAAAACCGTTGAAAAACACGTCATTTATGAAATTTTTGAGAAAAAAGTATATTGTCGCCATATTCATTGTTTTTTGTTTATTTTTTTTTATAAAAACAATGAAATAAGCAGTAATTCATTGAAAATTCTTCTTTTTCGGTGAAAAGTAGCTTTTTTCGTGAAATGGCATATATTCCTTTCTTCTTTACTAAAAAACGATGGTCTTTCTTAAATGAGATGTTAGATCTCCTAAAAACGCTGAAACGGGGATAATTTATGCAATTTTGAGAGAAAAAAAAATTGCAATAAGAAGTTAATATATTTCTTGCTTTTACCTTCATTTACAATCAAAACATGGAAATGAAAAGAAAGACACTGAAAAATCCTTTATTTAATTAAAAGAAATATATTTTTTTTCCTTGAAATGGCTTGTATTACAATTTATAAAAAGGGATTTTCTTCAAAATGTTGTTAAAACCAATAAAAAGGTTTAAATAGGGTTGTTTATGTAACTTTAAAGAGAAATATATATATATATATATATATATATATATATATAGCGTATTGCTCTTGTTTTTAATTAAAACCATATGGTATTAAAATAAAATTACTGAAATAACACTTTTGGAGGTAAAAACATACATTATTTCTAAGGGAAGATGGGTTTGTCATAAATATATTGTAAAACCCTTATTAACGTTGAAAAATAGATGATTTAAGCACTTTTAGAGAAAATCTCTATCATATATATAATATAACATTTTTAAGACTAAAGCAGAGTGTTTTTCCTTGAAATGTTGTTAACACTCTAAAAAACGATGAAAAAGTGATAATTTATGCAATTTTGAGGAAAAAAACACTGCCATAAAAATTAAATGTTTTTTTCCTTCATTTTCAATCAAAACATGGATAAAAAAAAAGAGAAACAAAGAAAATTTTTTACATAAATTTGTTTTGTTTTTTCTTTGAAATGGCACACTTTTTTAAAAGGAAAATATTTTTCCTCAAAATATTGTTAAAACCCCTAAAAAGATTAAAATAGGGTAGAAAATAAAGTTTTTTTGGTTAAATTACATATATTACAATTATATTTACATGAAAAAGAGGGTTTTCTTTCAAATGTTGTTAAAACTCTGAAGAATGTTGAAACACGAGTAATTCATGGAATTTCAAGGAAAGAAAATGTACTGCCACAAAAACTAAATGGATTTATTGATTTTTCCTCCCTTTTGAATGAAAACATAGAAATTAAAATGAAATAATTTAAATTATTCTTTTTTTTAAAGAAATACTTTCTTTCTTGAACGGCATATATTACTTTTTTTGTAACATGAAAAAGGTTTTTTCTTCAAAATGTTGTAAAACGTCGAAAAAGCTTAAATTTGATAGTTTACAGACTATCAGAGAAAGAAGATGTAGAAAGTGTTTTTTTTTTCTTGTTTTTGATCAAAAATTGAAATTAGTAGAAAATTATTGAAAAATCACTTTTGGAGTAAAATCATTATTTTTTTCTAAAAGATAGCAGCTTCTTTGAAATGTTTTATATCTCCCAAAAACGTTGGAAAAAGGGTTATTTATGCAGTTTTAGAGAAAAATATATATTCTCGTAATAAAACGATGAAAACATAAAAAAATGAGTAATTGTGCAATTTAGAGAAAAAAATATTATCGTAAGAAACAATTATTTTTTTTGTTTTTCTTCTATCAACCAATGACAATAACATGGAAAGCATTAAAATAAGGTCACATTTCAGGCAGAATTTTTTCTTAATTCAAATTGCATATGTTATACTTGTAAAAGGGGGTTTTGCATAAATTGCCGTTAATACTCTTAAAAACGTGGAAAAAAACCTAATTTATGAAATTATAGATAACAAAAATATATTGTAAAATGAAAAAGTTTTTTTTTCTACAAAATGTTTTATAACGTCCAAAGAGGTTAAAAATGGGTACTTTGTAAAGTTACAGAGAAAGAAAATGTAAATAGTGTTTATTTTCTTGTTTTTAATGAAAACATTGAAATCAATAGAAAATTATTAAAAAAATGACTTTTGGTGTAAAATCATATCTTTTATTTTGGTAAAAGAGAGGGTTTTCATTAAAAATACGGAAATCTCCGAAAAACACTGAAAAAAGGGTCATTTATGCAGTTTTAGAGAAAATAATATATTGTCGTAAAATAAGGAGGAAAACATAAAAATAGGTCATTTATGCAATTTTAGAAGAGATGGTGTAGCAGCACACTACTTCAGTCTGCCCTTAAATATACTGTAGCAGCACACTACTTCAGTCTGCCCTTAAATATACTGTAGCAGCACACTACTTCAGTCTGCCCTTAAATATACCATTCTCACATTCTCTGAGCGCAGACTATTTCATATGTAAAATATATCATTCCTTTATATATCATTCACCCGTTCTACATACACATCACACACAAACCAACATACACATTAAGAACGCACATAAATATTCCTTTCAACCATCATCCATTCTTAACACTACACTCATCCTACACACATCTCACACCATAATCATATTTAATTAATGTATATTACTAATAAAAATCTAACCATATACCAAAAATGTAAAATCAATAAATAAGAGAGTGACAAGAGTGGATTTCCTTCACCTTCACTAAAATAAGCATTAGCGGACTCAACACGGCCGATATCACACATCGGTTTTGCTTATTCTACTCTCGCATCCAGAAGGCATTAGCGAACTCAACACGGCTAGGATCACATCTCGGTTTTGCCTTCACAACAATTGGTGACTCCTGGAGGGACCTGTATTTCGGAGACAGAACCGAACGACGGCTATAGGACGTCTCCTCCTGTCCCTCCCCCTCCGCCGTTCGCCACCCCCTTCCCTTCTCTCCGTACAGCGGTGCACCACCACCTCAAGCCACCATGTCAATCGAAGAGCCTCCACAGGCCGCCCCTCTCCGCGCACCTGCCTTCACTCCGCACGACCCTACCATCTGGTTCACCATCCTTGAGGTGAATTTCAAGGCCCACAACATTGTAAGCAGTCTTGCTCAGTTCAGCCACGCCTGCACCCTCCTGCCGTCAGATGTGGTTTCCCAAGTTTCTGACGCGATCGCCAGCGCCTCCACCTCCAACACGCCCTACGAAGACCTCAAGAAGGCGGTCCTTGCCCGTCTTGAGTCCTCCGTCTCTGCACGTCTTCAGGCGTTACTATCAAAGGAGGAACTCGGGAACGAAAAACCGTCTGACCTCCTTCGTCGTATGAAAAGACTTCTGGGTGACAAGTTCGATTCGTTTGACAGAACTCTATTCACCCATCTCTTCTATCAACGCTTGCCCCCTGCCCTGCAGCGCAACCTGTTCAGTGTAAAGGACAAGCTATCGCTGAACGACCTGGCGCAGCTCGCAGACGACTACATGGCATCCACTCCGGCTGAGCATCCTCCATCTGTCGCCACCGTCTCCTCTACCTCTGACACACAGCAGTTGGTACACCTCATAACCCAACTGACGCTGAAGGTGAACTCCTTGGAGGAACGACTCAGCGACACTCAGCGTTACCACCCCCCGCCACATCGGTCTCGCTCTCCACGACCCTATCGTCGCTCACGGTCTGGGTCCAGAGGTAGTCGCTCCCGCACGCCAGGTGTATGCTACTACCACAACCGTTTCGGGAACGACGCAATAAAGTGCACCAAACCCTGCTCCTTCAACGCTCCACCGTTAAACCAGGCCGGCGGATGCTGATGGCGCACAACATCCGCCAAATCACCTCGAAACTGCTCCACGTCCACCACCGTCTCACTGGTTTCAACTTCCTTGTCGATACTGGCGCAGAAGTTAGTGTCTTACCCGCCACACAGACCCAGAAGTTGCTAACCCCTACCACTCACCTCTACGCAGCCAACAACTCCAGGATCCCAGTCTTCCAGCGGCAGACGTTGACACTGGAACTCTCCCTCCGTCAATCGTTCACCTGGACATTCTACGTGGCAGCAGTTTCCCAACCCATCCTCGGCGCCGATTTCTTGAAACACTTCAACCTCCTGGTTGCTCCTGGACCCTCTCACTTCACTCTGGACGCGAGGCAAGACTAAACCCGGCGTTAGTACTGAATTCTCCACTATAAGTCGGGACAACCAGTTTGCGTCGCTGCTCTCGAGTTATCCGGCTCTCACGCAGCCGTACTCAGCCACTACACCCATCAAGCATCACGTGACTCATTGCATTGACACATCTGGTCGGCCTGTCTTCGCTAAGGCCCGCCGCCTTGCACCTGAACGCTACAGACAGGTAAAAAAGGAATTTTAATCCCTTATGCAACAAGGCATTATTCGCCCCAGCTCCAGCAACTGGTCTTCAGCTCTCCACGTCGTCTCCAAGAAGAATGGCGACATCAGACCATGTGGAGACTACAGAGCCCTGAACTCCTGAACACAACTTGACCGCTATCCTGTGCCCAACATCCAGGAGTTCTCTTCACAACTTCATGGATCCACCATCTTCACGAGGATCGACCTTGTCAAGGCTTTTCACGAAATTCCCATCGAGTCTGCAGACATCCCGAAGACGGCCATCATCACACCCTTTGGCCTCTACGAATACACCAGAATGCCCTTCGGTCTGAAGAACTCTGCACAGACCTTCCAATGGTTTATGGATGAAGTATTGCGCGGTCTCCAGTTCTGCTTCACATATGTCGACGACATCCTCATCGCCAGTTCTGATGCTGGAAAAACATTGAAATCAATAGAAAATTATTAAAAAGTGACTTTTGTGTAATTTTTTTTTTTCGTAAAATAGATGGTTTTCCTTTAAACGTAATAAATCTCCAAAATACATTGAAAAAAGTGTCATTTATGCAGTTTTAGAGAAAAAAAAAATATTATCGTTAAATATGGATAAAAGCATAAAAAATAGGTAATTCGTGCAATTTTAGAGAAAAAAATATATTATCGAGAAAAGAAATGTATTTTTTTATGTTTTCTTCCACCAACAAATGAAAATATGAAAAAACCTTGAAAAAGTCACTTTTTAGACAGAATTTTTTTCTTTATTCAAATTGCATATATTATACTTGTAAAAATAGGTTTTGTTTAAAATGTTGTTAATACTCCTAAAAACGTTGAAAAACACGTCATTAATGATTTTTTTCAGAAAAAAGTATATTATAACAACATATATACAGTATATTGTGTCAATATTCAATGTTTTTTGTTTATTTTTTTAATGAAAACAATTAAATAAGGAAAAAAACTTCGAAAAATTCACTTTTTCGATGAAAAGAAACTTTTTTCGTGAAATGGCATATAATTTTTCTTTGTTAACTAAAACAAAGAATGTCTTTCTTAGATAAGATGTTAATTCTCCTATAAACGCTAGAAAGGGGATAATTTATGCAATTTTGAGAGAAAAAAATGAATTGCCATGAAAAGTTTATATAATTTTTGCTTTCTTTTTTGTTTTCATTCAAAACATGGAAATGAAAAAAAATAACACTGAAAAAAACTTTCCTTAAAGAAATATATTTTTTTTCCTTTAAATGGCTTGTATTACGTTTTATTTTACTTGAAAAAGGGATTTTCTTCAAAATATTGTTAAAACCAATAAAAAGGTTTAAATAGGAGAGTTTATGTAACTTTAGAGAGAAAAACAATACTCTATAGCGTATTGTTCATGTTTTTAATTAAAACATAGAAATTCAAAGAAAATTACTGAAAAACTCAATTTTGGAGGTAAAAACATTCTTTTTTTTTCTAAGGGAAGATGGATTTATCATAAAAATATTGTAAAACCCTTAAAAACGTTGAAAAATGGATAATTCAAATCGCTTATGTTTAACTTGTAAAAAGGGGTTTTATGTAAAATGCCGTTAATACGCTTAAAAACTAAAAAAAAACCTAACTTATAAATTTTTATATAGAAAAAGTATATAGTAACATGAAAAAGTAGTTTTTTACAAAAAGTGTTTGAACGCCCAAAAAGGTTAAAAATGAATACTTTGTACAGTTTCAGAGAAAGAAAATGTATATAGTGTTTTTTTTTCTTGTTTCTAATCAAAACATTGAAATCAATAGAAAATTATTAAGAAGAGACTTTAGGTGTAAAATCATATATTTTTTTCGTAAAAGAGATGGTTTTCTTTTAAAAGCAGTAAATCTCCGAAAAACATTGAAAAAACGGTCATTTATGCAGTTTAAGAGAAAAAAATATATATATTATCGTAAAATAAGGATAAAAAAATAAAAATAGATAATTTGTTCAATTTTCGAGAAAATAAATATTGTCGAGAAAAAGAATGTATTTTTTTGTTTTTCTTCCACCAACAAATGAAAATATGAAAAAAACCTTGAAAAAATCACTTTTAGACAGAATTTTCTTCTTTATTCAAATTGCATATATTATACTTGTAAAAAAGTTTTTTGTTTAAAATGCCGTTAGTACTCCTAAAAATGTTGAAAAACACGTCATTTATTTTTTTTTTTCAGAAAAAAAGTATATTAAGCAATATTCAGTGTTTTTTGTATTTTTTTTTTTATGAAAACAATGAAATAAGCAGAAAATCATCGAAAAATTCACTTTTTCAGTGAAGAGAAACTTTTTTCGAGAAATGGCATATATTTCTTTTTTTTTTCCCTAAAAAAAAAAGATCTTTCTTAGATAAGATGTTAATTCTCCTAAAAAAACGCTGGAAAGGAGATAATTTAAGCAATTTTGAGAGACAAAAATGAATTGCCATGAAAAGTTAATATATTTCTTGCTTTTTCCTTCATTTTCATTCAAAACATAGAAATGAAAAGAAAAAACACTGGAAAATCCTTTTCCTTAAAGAAATAGATAATTTTTTCCTTGAAATAGCTTGTATTACATTTTATGTAACATGAAAACGGGTTTTCTTCAAAATGTTGTTAGAACCAATGAATAGGTTTAAATAGGGTAGTTTAAGTAACTTTAAAGAGAAAAAACAATACGCTATAGCGTATTGTTCATGTTTTTAATTAAGACATTGAAATTCAAAGAAAATTACTGAAAAAACTCACTTTTGGAGGTAAAAACATACTTTTTTTTCCAAGGGAATATGGATTTGTCATAAAAATATTGTAAAACTTTTTAAAACGTTAAAAAATGGATAATTCAAATCGCATATGTTATACATACTTGTAAAAGGGGGTTTTATGTAAAATGCTGTAAATACTCCTAAAAACTGAAATAAAAGTAATTTATGAAATTTTAGATAGAAAAAGTATTTTGTAACATGAAAGTTCTTTACTACAAAATGTGTTTAAACGTCCAAAAAGGTTAAAAATGGGTACATTGTACAATTTCAGAGAAAAAAGAATGTATATAGTCTTTATTTTCTTGTTTTTAATCAAAACATTGAAATCAATAGAAAATTATTAAAAAGTGTCTTTTGGTGTAAAATTATATATTTTTTTCGTACAAGAGATGGTTTTCCTTTAAAAGTCATAAATATCCGAAAAAATTGAAAAAAGTGTCATTTATGCAGTTTTAGAGAAAAAATATATATTATCATATATTATTATAAAGGCATAAAAATAGGTAATTTCTGCTATTTTAGAGAAAAAAAAAATTTTGTCGAGAAAAAGAATGTATTTTTTTTTCTTCCACCAACAAATGAAAATATGAAAAAAACTTTAAAAAAGTCACTTCTTAGGCAGAATTTTCTTCTTTATTCAAATTGCATATATTATACTTGTAAAAGAGGGTTTTGCTTAAAATTCCGTTAATACTCCTAAAAATGTTGAAAAACAAGTCATTTATGATTTTTTACAGCTAAAAGTATATTGTAGAAATATTCAGTGTTTTTATTTATTTTTTGATAAAAACAATCAAAAAAGCAGAAAATCATCGAAAAATTCAATTTTTCGGTGAAAACAAACTTTTTTCGTGAAATGGCATATATTTATTTTTTCTGAACAAAAAAAAAAGGTGGTTTTTATTAGATAAAATATTAATTCTCCTAAAAACGCTGAAAAAGGAATAATTTATGCAATTTTGAGAGAAAAACATGAATTGCCATGAAAAGGTAATATATTTCTTGTTTTTTCTTTTATTTTCATTCAAAACATGGAAATGAAAATAAAAAAAAACAAAAAAAAACCTTTTTCTTAAAGAAATATATATTTTTTTTATTGAAAGTGCTTGTATTACATTTTATGTTACATGAAAAAGGGATTATCTTCAAAATATTGTTAAAACCAATAAAAAGGTTTTATGTAACTTTAAAGAGAAAAACAATACGCTATAGCGTATTGTTCATGTTTTTAATTAAAACATGGAAATACAAAGAAAATTACTGAAAAAATCACTTGTGGAGTTAAAAACATACTTTTTTTTTGTAAAGGAAGATGGATTTGTCATATAAATATTGTAAAACCCTTAAAAAAAAGGATAATTCAAATCGCATATGTTATACTTGTAAAAGGGGGTTTTATGTAAAATGCCGTTAATACTCCTAAAAACTGGAAAAAAACGTAATTTATGAAATTTTAGATAGAAAAAGTATATTGTAACATGAAAAAGTTGTTTGCGACAAAATGTGTTTAAACGTCCAAAAAGGTTAAAAATGGGTACTTTATACAGTTTCAGAGAAAGAAAATGTATATAGTGTTTATTTTCTTGTTTTTAATCAAAACATTGAAATCAATAGAAAATCATTAAAAATTTCTTTTGGTGTAAAATCATATATTTTTTTTTGTAAAAGAGATGGTTTTCCTTTAATGGTAGTAAATCTCCGAAAAACATTGAAAAAAGGGTAATTTATGCAGTTTCAGAGAAAAAATATATATTACCGTAAAATAGAGAAAAAAGCATGAAAAATTGGCAATTTGTGCAATTTTGGAGAAAAAAAATATTGTCGAGAAAAAGAATGTATTTTTTTGTTTTTCTTCCACCAACAAATGAAAATATGAAAAAACCTTGAAAAAGTAACTTTTTAGGCAGAATTTTCTTTTTTATTCATATTGCAAATATTATACTTATAAAAAAAGGTTTTATTTAAAATACCTTCAATACTCCTAAAAACGCTGAAAAACACGGCATTTATGATTTTTTTCATAAAAAAGTATATTGTAGAAATATTCAATGTTTTTTGTTTATTTTTTGATGAAAACAATGAAATAAGCAAAAAATCATCGAAAAATTCACTTTTTCGATGAAAACAAACTTTTTCGTGAAATTACATAAATTGCTTTTTTTCTGAACTAAAAAAAGATAGTCTTTCTTAGATAAGAGGTTAATTTTCCTAAAAACCCTAGAAAAGAGATAATGTATGCAATTTTGAGAGAAAAAAATTAATTGCCATGAAAAGTTAATATATTTCTTGCTTTTTCCTTCATTTTCATTCAAAACATGGAAATAAAAATAAAAATCACAAAAAAATCCTTTTTCCTAAAGAAATATATATATTTTTTCCGTGAAATGGCTTGTACCTATTACATTTTATGTAACATGAAAAAGAGATTTTCTTCAAAATGTTGGTAAAAACAATTAAAATGTTTAAATACTTTAGTTTATGTAACTTTAAAGAGAAAAACAATGCGCTATAGCGCATTGTTCATGTTTTTAATTGAAACATGGAAATTCAAAGAAAATAACTGAAAACTCACTTTTGGAGGTAAAAACATTAATACTCTTAAAAACGTTGAAAAGCACGTCATTTATGATTTTTTTTAGAAAAAATGTATATTGTGGTAATATTCAGTCTTTTATTTATTTTTTAGGAAAACAATGAAATAAGCAGAAAATCATCGAAAAATTCACTGTTAAGTTGAAAAAACTTTTTTAGTGAAATGGCATATATTCCTTTTTACTGAACTAAAGAAAAAGATCGTTTTTCTTAGATAAGATGTTAGTTCTCCTAAAACCGCTGGAAAGGGGATAATTTATGCAATTTTGAGAGAAAAAAATTAATTGCCATGAAAAGTTAATATATTTCTTGCTTTTTTTTCATTTTCATTCAAAACATGGAAATGAAAAGAAAAAACACTGAAAAGTCCTTTTCCTTAAAGAAATATATATATTTTACTTGAAATGGCTTGTATTACATTTTAAGTAACAAAAAAAAGGGATTTTCTTCAAAATGTTGTTAAAACCAATAAAAAGGTTTAAATAAGGTAGTTTATGTAACTTTAAAAACAAAAACAATACGCTATAGAGTATTGTTCATGTTTTTAATTAAAACATGGAATTTCCAAGAAAATTACTGAAAAACTTCCTTTTCGAGGTAAAAACATACTTTTTTTCTAAGGGTAGATGGATTTGTCATAAAGATATTGTAAAAACTTTAAAACGTTGAAAAATGGATAACTCAAATCGCATATGTTATACTTGTTATAGGATGTTTAATTCTTAATTCCGTTAATATTCTTAAAAACTGAAAAAAACGAAATTTATGAAACTTTAGACAGAAAAAGTATATTGTAACATGAAAAAGTTGTTTTCTACAAAATGTGTTTCAACGTCCGAAAAGGTTAAAAATGGGTATTTTCTGCAGTTTCAGAGAAAATAATGTATATAGTGTTAATTTTCTTGTTTTTAATCAAAACATTGAAATCAATAGAAAATTATTAAAAAGTGACTTTCGGTGTAAAACAATATTTTTCTTTTTCGTAAAAGAGATGGTTTTCTTTTAAACGTAGTAAATCTCCGAAAAACATTGAAAAAAGCTTCATTTACGCAGTTTTAGAGAAAAAAAAGTATTATTTTATAATTTATAAAAGCATAAAAATAGGTAATTTGTGCAATTTTAGAAAAAAAAAATATATTCTCTAGAAAAAGAGGGTTTTTTTTTGGTTTTCTTCCAATAACATGTGAAAATATGAAAAAAACCTTGAAAAGTCACTTTTTAGGTAGAATTTTCTTCTTTATTCAAATTGCATATATTATACATGTAAAAGGGGTTTTTGTTTAAAACGCCGTTAATACTCCTAAAAACGTTGAAAAAACACGCCATTTATGATTTTTTTTTAAAGAAAAAAAGTATACTGTGGCAATATTCAGTGTTTTTGTTGATTTTTTAATGAAAACAATGAAATAAGCAGAAAATCATCGAAAAAAATCACTTTTTCGGTGAAAAGAATTTTTTTTCGTGATATGGCATATATTTTTTTTTCTGAACTAAAATAAATATTATCGTTCTAAGATAAAATGTTAATTCCCCTAAAAATTCTAGAAAAGGGATAAATTATGCAATTTTGAGAGAAAAAATATGAATTGCCATGAAAAGTTAATATATTTCTTGCTTTTTCCTTTATTTTTATTCAAAATATGGAAATGAAAAGAAAAAACACTGAAAAATCCTTTTTCTTAAAGAAATATATAATTTTTCTTTGAAATGGCTTGAATTACATTTTATGTAACATGAAAAAGGGATTTTCTTCAAAATGTTGTTAAAACCAATAAAAAAGGTTTAAATAGGGTAGTTTATGTAACTTTAAAGAGAAAAACAATACGATATAGCGTATTGTTCATGTTTTTAATTAAAACATGGAAATTCAAAGAAAATTACTGAAAAACTAATTTTTGGAGGTAAAAACATACTTTTTTTCTAACGGAAGATGGATTTGTCATAAAAATATTGTAAAACCCTTAAAAACATTGAAAAATGGATATCTCATATCACATATGTTATACTTGTAAAAGGGGGTTTTATGTAAAATGACGTTAAAATTCTTAAAAACTGAAAAAAAAAAAAAACGTAAATTGTATTGTAACATGGAAAAGATATTTTCTACAAAATT
>CM035220.1:31698835-31722329 GCA_020233015.1 Callinectes sapidus | reverse complement strand
TTTACTCTAAAGTTGCACAAACTACCCATTTTTATGTTTTTATTATTATTTTACAATAATATATATTTTTTTCTAAAACTGCATAAAAGACCCTTTTTTCAATGTTTTTCAATTATTTAGAAAAAGAGTATGTTTTTACATCCAAAAGCGAGTTTTTCAATAATTTTCTTTTAGTTTTCATGTTTTATTTAAAATTAAGACCAATACACAATATAGTTTTTTCTCTTTAAAGTTACATAAACTACCCTATTTAAACCTTTTTATTGGTTTTAACAACATTTTGAAGAAAATCCCTTTTTCATGTTACGTACGATGTAATACGAGCCATTTCAATGAAAAAAAAACATATATTTATTTTATACAAAAGATTTTTCTTTACATTTCCATGTTTTGATTCAAAATGAAAGAAAAAAACAAGAAATATATTAACTTTTTCTTGCAATTCATTTTTTTCTCTCAAAATTGCATAAATTATCCCCTTTTCAGCGTTTTCAGCATGACCATCTTTTTTTTAGTTAAGAAGAAATGAATATATGCCATTTCACGAAAAAAGTTCCATTTTACCGGAAAAGTAGATTTTCGATGATTTTCTGTTTTTTTTTCATTGTTTTCAATAAAAATGAACAAATAACAATGACTATTGCGATAATATACTTTTTTCAGAAAATTTTTATAAATGACGTGTTTTTCAACGTTTTTAGGGGTATTAACGGCATTTTACACAAAATCCCCTTTTACAAGTATAATATATGCAATTTGTATAAAGACAAAATTTCTGCGTAAAAAGTGACTTTTTCAATGTTTTTATCTTATTTTCATTTGTTGGTGGAAGAAAACCAAAAATACAATTTTTTTTGCGACAATATTTCTTTTCTCTAAAATTGCATAAACTACCCATTTTTATGTTTTTATCCTTATTTTACAATAATATATTTTTTTCTCTAAAACTGCACAAATGACCCTTTTTCCAATGTTTTCAGAGATTTAGAAAAAAAGTATGTTTTTACATCCAAAAGTGAGTTTTTCTGTAATTTTCTTTTAATTCTCGTGTTTTAATTAAAAACAAGTCCAATACAATATATGTTTTTTTCTCTTTAAAGTTACACAAAACTACGCTATTTAAACCTTTTTATTGGTTTTTAACATTTTGAAAAAAAATACCTTTTTCATGTTATATAAAATGTAATACAAGCCATTTCATTGAAAAAAGGATATATTTCTTTTAGAAAAAGGATTTTTCAGTGTTTTTTCTTTACATTTCCATGTTTTGATTTAAAATGAAGGTAAAAGCAAGAAATATCTTAACTTTTTATTGCAATTAATTTTTATCCCTCAAAATTGCATAAATTATCCTCTTTTCAACGTTTTTATGAATATTAACGGCATTTTACACAAAACCTCCTTTTACAAGTATAATATATGCAATTTGTATAAAGGCAAAATTTTTGCTTAAAAGTGATTTTTTTCAATGTTTTTATCTTATTTTCATTTGTTGGTGGAAGAATACAAAGAAATTCATTATTTTTTGCGACAATATTTCTTTTCTCTAAAATTGCACAAACTACCCATTTTTATGTTTTTATCCTTATTTTACGATGATATATTTTTTTTCTATTAAACTGCATAAATGACCCATTATCAATGTCTTGCAGAGTTTTAGAAAAAAAAGTATGTTCTTACATCCAAAAGTGAGTTTTTCGGTAATTTTCTTTTAATTTTCATGTTTTAATTAAAAACAAGACCAATAAACTATATATATTTTTTTCTTTAAAGTTACATAAACTACCCTTTTTTTAACTTTTTTATTGGTAATAACAACGTTTTGAAGAAAATTCCTTTTTCATGTTACATAAAATGTAATACAAGCGATTTCAATTAAAAATAAATATATTTAAAAAACAAAAAAGGATTTTTCAGTGTTTTTTCTTTACATTTCAATGTTTTGATTGAAAATGAAGTAAAAGCAAGAGATATATTAACTCTTTAATGCAACTCATTTTTTTTCTCTCAAAATTGCATAAATTTTTCCTTTTTTAGTGTTTTTAGGAGAAGTAACATGTCATCTAAGAAAGACTATCTTTTTTTTAGTTAATAAGAAAGGAATATGTACCATTTCACCAAAAAAGTTCCTTTTTTCCAGAAAAGTAGATTTTTCGATGATTTTCTGCTTATTTCATTGTTTTCATAAAAAATAAACAAAAAACTATAGATATTGCGTTATAAAGGTTTTTTCTCAAAATTTGTATAAATGACGTGTTTTTCAACGTTTTTCGGAGTATTAACGACATTTTACACAAAACCCCTTTTTACAAGTATAATATAAGCAATTTGTATAAAGACAAAATTTCAGCCTAAAAAGTGCCTTTTTCAATGTTTTTATCTTACTTTCATTTGTCAAAAAATACATTCTTTATTGCTACAATATTTCTTTTCTCTAAAATTGAACAATCTACCCTTTTTTATGTTTTTATCCTTATTTTACGGTAATATTTTTTTCTCTCTAAAACTGCATAAATGACCCTTTTTTTTCATTGTTTTTCAGAGATTTAGAAAAAGTGTTTTTTGACATACAAAAGTGAGTTTTTTAGTAATTTTCTTTTAATTTTTATGCTTTAATTAAAAACAAGACCAATACAGTATATATATATTTTTTCTTGAAATTTACATAAAATACCCCATTTAAACCTTTTTATTGGTTTAACAACATTTTGATGAAAATCCCTTTTTCATGTTACATAAAATGTAATACAAGCCATTTGAATGAAAAATATATATTTTTCTTTTAGAAAAAGGATTTTTCAGTGTTTTTACTTTACATTTCCATGTTTTGATTGAAAATGAAGGAACAAGTAAGAAATATATTAACTTTTTATTGCAATTAATTATTCTTCTCTCAAAATTGCATAAATTATCCTCTTTTCAACGTTTTTAGGAGTATTAATGGTATTTTACACAAAATATTTTTTTACATTTATAATTTTGCAATTTGTATGAGACAAAATTTCAGCCTAAAAAGTGACTTTTTCAATATTTTTATCTTATTTGAATTTGTTGTTGGAAAAAAAACAAAAACTACATTGTTTTTTGCGACATTATTTCTTTTCTCTAAAATTGCACAAACTACTTATTTTATGTTTATATCCTTATTTTGCGATAATATATTTTTTTCTCTAAAACTGCATAAATGACCCTTTTTTCAATGTTTTTCAGAGATTTAGAAAAAAAAAAATGTTTTTACATCTAAAACTGAGTTTTTCAGTAATTTTCTTTGAATTTTCATGTTTTGATTAAAAACAAGACCAATACACTATATATGTTTTTCTCTTTAAAGCTACATAAACTACCCTAATTTTAAACTTTTTGATTGGTTTTAACAACATTTTGAAGAAAATCCCTTTTTCATGTTACATAAAATGTAATACAAGCCATTTGAATGAAAAATATATATTTTTCTTTTAGAAAAAGGATTTTTCAGTGTTTTTACTTTACATTTCCATGTTTTGATTGAAAATGAAGGAACAAGTAAGAAATATATTAACTTTTTATTGCAATTAATTATTCTTCTCTCAAAATTGCATAAATTATCCTCTTTTCAACGTTTTTAGGAGTATTAATGGTATTTTACACAAAATATTTTTTTACATTTATAATTTTGCAATTTGTATGAGACAAAATTTCAGCCTAAAAAGTGACTTTTTCAATATTTTTATCTTATTTGAATTTGTTGTTGGAAAAAAACCAAAAACTACATTGTTTTTTGCGACATTATTTCTTTTCTCTAAAATTGCACAAACTACTTATTTTTATGTTTATATCCTTATTTTGCGATAATATATTTTTTTCTCTAAAACTGCATAAATGACCCTTTTTCAATGTTTTTCAGAGATTTAGAAAAAAAAAAAAAATGTTTTTACATCTAAAACTGAGTTTTTCAGTAATTTTCTTTGAATTTTCATGTTTTGATTAAAAACAAGACCAATACACTATATATGTTTTTCTCTTTAAAGCTACATAAACTACCCTAATTTTAAACTTTTTGATTGGTTTTAACAACATTTTGAAGAAAATCCCTTTTTCATGTTACATAAAATGTAATACAAACCATTTCAATTAAAATTATATATATATATATTTTTTTTGAAAAAGGATTTTTCAGGTTTTTCTTTACATTTCCATGTTTTGATTGAAAATTAAAGAGAAAGCAAAAAATATATTAACTTTTTATTGCAATTCATTTTTTTTTCTCTCAAAATTGCATAAATTATTCATTTTCAGCGTTTTTAGGAGAATTAACATCTCATCTAAGAAAGATAATCTTTTTTTTTAGTTAAAAAGAAAGGAATATATACCATTTCACGAAAAAAGTTCCTTTTCACCGGAAAAGTAGATTTTTCGATGACTTTCTGATTATTTCATTGTTTTCATAAAAAAAATAAACAAAAAAACAATGAATATTGCGATAATACAATTTTTTCTCAAAACTTTCATAAACGACCTATTTTATGTTTTTATCCTTATATTACGAATTTATATTTTTGTCTCTAAAACTGCAGTAATGGCCATTTTTTCAATGTTTTTCAGAGATTTAGAAAAAAAGTATGTTTTTACATCAAAAAGTGAGTTTTTCAGTAATTTTTTTATTAATTTTCATGTTTTGATTAAAAACAAGACCAATACACTACATGTTTTTTCCTCTTTAAAGTTATATAAACTACACTTTTTAAACCTTTCTATTGTTTTTAACAACATTTCGAAGAAAATCCCTTTTTCATGTTACATAAAATGTAATACAAGTTATTTCAATAAAAAAAATATATATATATATTTTAGAAAAAGGATTTTTCAGTGTTTTTTCTTTACATTTCCATGTTTTGATTGAAAATGTAAGAAAAGGCAAGAAATTTATTAACTTTTTATTGCATTTCATTTTTTTTCTCTCAAAATTGCATAACTTATCCACTTTTCAGCGTTTTTAGGAAAATTAACATCTCATCTAAGAAAGACCATCTTTTATTAGTTAAGAAGAAAGGAATATATGCCATTTCACATAAAAAGTTCCTTTTCACAGAAAAAAGTAGATTTTTCGATGATTTTCTGCTTATTTCATTGTTTTCATAAAAAAATAAACAAAAAAGAATGAATATTGCGACAATATAATTTTTTCTCAAAAAATTTCATAAATAACGTGTTTTTCAACGTTTTAGGAGTATTAACGGCATTTTACACAAAACCCAGTTTTACAAGTATAATATATGCAATTTGTACACAGACAACATTTCTGCCTAAAAAGTTACTTTTTCAATGTTTTTATCTTATTTTATCTTATTTTATCTTATTTTTTTGGTGGAAGAAGACCAAGAAATACATTATTTTTTGCGACTATTTTACTTTTCTCTAAAATTGCACGAACTGCCCATTTTTATGTTTTTATCCTTATTTTACGATAAAATTTTTTTTTCGCTAAAACTGAATAAACTATACTTTTTTCAGTGTTTTCAGAGATTTAGAGAAAATTATGTTTTTACATCCAAAAGTGAGTTTTTCTGTAATTTTCTTTTAATTTTCATGTTTTAATTAAAAACAAGTCTAATACACTATATATATTTTTTCTTTAAAGATACATAAACTACGCAATTTAAACCTTTTTATTGGTTTTAACAACATTTTGAAGAAAATCCCTTTTTCATGTTACATAAAATGTATTACAAGCCCTTTCAATGAAAAAAATATATATTTCTTTTAGAAAAAAAATTCAGTGTTTTTTCTTTACATTTCCATGTTTTGATTGAAAATGAAGGAAAAAGAAAGAAATATATTACCTTTTTATTGCAATTATTTTTTTTCTCTCAAAATTGCATAAATTATCCTCGTTTCAAAGTTTTTAAGAGTATTAACGGTATTTTACACAAAACATTCTTTTACATGCATAATATATGAAGTTTGTATAAAGACAAAATTTCTGCGTAAAAACTGAATTTTTCAATGTTTTTATCTTGTTTTCATTTGTTTGTGGAAGAAAATAAAAAAATGCATTCATTTTTGCGACAATATTTCTTTTCTATAAAATTGCACAAACTATCCATTTTTATTTTTTTATCCTTATTTTACGAAAACATATTTTTTTCTCTAAAACTGCATATATGACCCTTTTTTCAATGTTTTTCAGAGATTTAGAAAAAAGTATGTCTCTACATCAAAAAGTGAGTTAGTTCCAATTAATTTTCATGTTTTAATTAAAAACAAGACCAAACCTATATATTTTTTTTCTCTTTAAAGTTACATAAACTATCCTATTTAAACCTTTCATAAAAATACTGTAAAACCCTTAAAAACGTTGAAAAATGGATAATTTAAATCGCATATGTTATACATGTAAAAGGGGGTTTTATGTAAAATTCCGTTAATACTCCTAAAAACTGAAAAAAAAACGTAATTTATGAAATTTTATATAGAAAAAGTATATTGTAACATGTATAATTTGTTTTCTACAAAATGTGTTTAAACGTCCAAAAAGGTTAAAAATGGGTACTTTGTACAGTTTCAGAGAGAGAAAATGTATATAATGTTTATTTTCTTGTTTTTAATCAAAACATTGAAATCAATAGAAAATTATTAAAAAGCGACTTCTGGTGTAAAATCATATTTTTTTTCGTAGGAGAGATGGTTTTCCTTTAAATGTAGTAAATATCCGAAAAAAAATTGAAAAAAGGGTCATTTATGCAGTCCTAGAAAAAAAATATATATAATCGTAAAATAAGGATAAAAGCATAAAAATAGAGGAAAAAAATATTGTCTAGAAAAAAAATTTTTTTTTTTTTGGTTTTCTTCCACCAACAAATGAAAATATGAAAAAAACCTTGTAAGACTCACTTTTAGCATAATTTTCTTCTTTACTCAAATTGCATGTCGTCTTTATTGAAATTGCAATTTACTTGTAAAATAGGGTTTTCTTTAAAATGCCGTTAATACTCCTAAAAACGTTGAAAAATACGTCATTTATGATTTTTTTTCAGAAAAAAAGTATATTGTGGCAATATTCAGTGTTTTTTTTTTTTTAACAATGAAAAAAGTAGAAAATCATCGAAAAATTCACTTTTTCAGTGAAAAGAAACTTTTTTCGTGAAATGGCTCATATTCCTCTTTTCTATACTAAAAAAAATGGTCTTTCATAGATAAGATGTTAATTTTCCTAAAAACGCAGGAAAGGGGATAATTTATGCAATTTTTAAAGAAAAAAATGAATTGCCATGAAAAGTTAATATATTTCTTGCTTTTTCCTTCTTTTTTATTCAAAATATGGAAATGAAAAGAAAAAAACACTGAAAAATCCTTTTTCTTAAAGAAGTATATTTTTCTTCCTTGAAATGGCTTGTGTTAAATTTTTTGTAACATAAAAAACGGGTTTTTTTTTCAAAATGTTGTTAAAACCAATAAGAAAGTTTTTCTAAATTTAAAGAGAAAAACAATACTCTATAGCGTATTGTTTATGTTTTTAAATAAAAAATGGAAATTTAAAGAAAGTTACTGAAAAAAACTCACTCTTCGAGGTAAAATCATACTTTTTTTTTCTAAGGGAAAATGGATTTGTCATAAAAATATTGTAAATCCCTTAAAAACATTGAAAAAAGGATAATTCAAATCGCATATGTTATACTTGTAAAAAGGAGTTTTATGTAAAATGCCGTTAATACTCTTAAAAACTGAAAAAAACGTAATTCATGATATTTTAGATAGAAAAGTATATTGCAACATGAAAAAGTTGTTTTCTACAAAATGTGTTTAAACGTCCAAAAAGGTTAAAAATCGGTACGTTGTACAGTTTCAGAGAAAAAAAATGTATATAGTGTATATTTTCTTGGTTTTAATCAAAACATTGAAATCAATAGAAAATTATTAGAGTGACTTTTGGTGTAAAACTATATTTTTTTCATAAAAGAGATGGTTTTCCTTTAAAAGAAATAAATCTACGAAAAACATTGAAAAAATGTCATTTATGCAATATTAGAGAAAAAATTATGTTATGGTAAAATAAGGATAAAAGGAAACAATTGGTTTATGCAATTTTAGAGAAAAAAATATTGTCGTGAAAAAGAATGTATTTTATTGGTTATCTTCCACCAACAAATAAAAATATGAAAAAAACCTTGAAAAGTCACTTTTTATGCAGAATTTTCTTCTTTATTCAAATTGCATGTACTATACTTGTAAAATGGGGTTTTGTTTAAAATGTTGTTAATACTCCTAAAAACGTTGAAAAACACGTCATTTATGATTTGTTTCAGAAAAAAGTATATTATAACAACATTCAGTGTTTTTTGTTTATTTTTTGATAAAACAATGAAAAAAGCAGGAAATCTCCGAAAAATTCACTTTTACGGTAAAAAGACCCTTTTTTTGTCATATATACCTTGAAAAAGTCACTTTTTAGGCATAATTTTCATCTTTATTGAAATTGCATGTATTACACTTGTAAAAAGAGGATTTGTTTAAAATGCCATTAATACTCCAAAAAACGTTGAAAAACACGTCATTTATGATTTTTTTCAGAGAAAAAGTATATTGTTGCAATATTCAGTGTTTTTTGTTTATTTTTTGATGAAAACAATTAAATAAGCAGAAAATCATCGAAAAAATTTACTTTTTCGGTGAAAAGAAACTTTTTTCGTGAAATGGCATATATTCCTTTTTTCTAAACTTAAATAAAGATGGTCTTTCTTAGATAAGATATTAATTCTCCAAGAAACGCTGGAAACGGAATAATTTACGCAATTTTGAGAAAAATAAATGAATTGCAATGAAAAGTTAATATATTTCTTGCTTTTTCCTTCATTTTCACTCAAAACATGGAAATGAAAAGAAAAAAACACTGAAAAATCCTTTTTCTTAATTTTTTTTTTCATTGAAATGGCTTGTATTACATTTTATGCAACATTAAAAAAGGATTTTCTTCAAAATGTTAAAACCAATAAAAATGTTTAAATAGAGTTTTTTATGTAACTTTAAAGGGAAAAACAATACTCTATAGTGTATTGTTCATGTTTTTAATTAAAACATGGAAATTTAAAGAAAATGACTGAAAAACCCATTTTTGGAGGTAAAAACATAATTTATTTTTTAAGGGAAGATGGATTTGTCATAAAATTATTGTAAAACCCTTAAAAACGTTGAAAAATGGATAATTCAAATCGCATATGTTATACTTGTACAAGGGAGTTTTATGTAAAATGAAGTTAATACTCTTAAAAACTGAAAAAAAAAAAACGTAATATACGAATTTTAGATAGAAAAGGTATATTGTAACATGCAAACGTTTTTTCTACAAAATGTGTTTAAACGTCCAAAAAGGTTAAAAATGAATACTTTGTACTGTTTCAGAGAAAGAAAATGTATATAGTGTTCATTTTCTTGTTTTTAATCAAAACATGGAAATCAATATAAAATTATTAAAAAAGTGACTTTTGGTGTAAAATCATATTTTTCTTCATAAAAGAGATGCTTTTCCTTTAAAAGAAGTAAATCTCCGAAAATCATTGAAAAAAGGGTCATTTATGCGTTTTTAGAGAAAAAAATATATATTGTCGTAAAATAAGGATAAAAACACAAAATTAGGTAATTTGTGCAATTTTAGAGAAAAAAAAGTATTGTCGAGAAAAACAATGTATTTTTTTGGTTTTCTTCCACCAACAAATGAAAATGTGAAAAAAACTTTGAAAAAGTCTTTTTTCAGGCACAATTTTCTTCTTTATTCAAATTGCATATATTATACATGTTAAAGGGGGTTTTGTTTAAAATGCCGCTGGAAACGCGATAATTTATGCAATTTTGAGAAAAAAATGAATTGCCATTAAAAGTTAATATATTTCTTGCTTTTTCCTTCTTTTTCACTCAAAACATGGAAATGAAAAGAAATAACACTGAAAAATCCTTTTTCTTAAAGAAATACATATTTTTTTCATTGAAATGCCTTGTATTACATTTTATGTATTATGAAAAAGGGATTTTCTTCAAAATGTTGTTAAAACCAATAAAAAGGTTTAAATAGGGTAGTTTATGTAACTTTAAAGAGAAAAACAACACGCTATAGCGTATTGTTCATTTTTTTAATTAAAACAGGGAAATTCAAAGAAATAACTGAAAAACTTAATTTTGGAGGTAAAAACATACTTTTTTTCCAAGTGAAGATGGATTTGTCATAAATTTATTGTAAAACCCTTAAAAACGTTAAAAAATCGATAATTCAAATCGCATATGTTATACTTGTACAAATGGGTTTTATGTAAAATGCCGTTAATACTCTTACAAACTGAAAAAAACGTAATATATGAAATTTTAGATAGAAAAAGTATATTGTACCATGAAAAGGTTGTTTTCTACAAAATGTGTTTAAACGTCCAAAAAGGTTAAAAATAGATATTTTGTAAAGTTTCAGAGAAAGAAAATGTATATAGTGTTTATTTTCTTGTTTTTAATCAAAACATTGAAATCAATAGAGAATTATTAAAAAAGTGACTTTTGGAGTAAAATCATATTTATTTTCGTAAAAGAGATGGTTTTCCTTTAAAAGTAGTAAATCTCCGAAAAACATTGAAAAAAGGGTCATTTATGCGGTTTTAGAAAAAAAAAAAATTATAAAATAAGGATAAAAGCATAAAAATAGGTAATTTCTGATTTTTAGAGAAAAAAAGTATTGTCGAGAAAAAGAATGTATTTTTTTGGTTTTCTTCCACCAACAGATGAAAATATGAAAAAAAACTTGAAAAAGTCACTTTTTAGGCAGAATTTTCTTCTTTATTGAAATTGCATATAATAAACTTGTAAAAGGGGGTTTTGTTTAAAATGCCGTTAATACTCCTAAAACCGTTGAAAAACACATAATTTATGATTTTTTTTCAGAAAAAAAAGTATATTGTGGCACTATTCAGTGTTTTTTGTTTATTTTTTGATGAAAACAATGAAATAAGCAGAAAATCATCGAAAAATTCACTTTTCTGTACAATGAAACTTTTTACGTGAAATGGAATATATTCCTTTTTTCTGAACTAAAATAAATATGGTCTCTCTTAGATAAGATGTTAATTCTCCAAGAAACACTGGACACGGGATTATTTATCCAATTTTGAGAGAAAAAAATTAATTGCCATGAAAAGTTAATATATTTCTTCCTTTTTTCTTTGTTTTCACTCAAAACATGAAAATGGAAAGAAATAATACTGAAAAATCCTTTTTCTTAAAGAAATATATATTTTTTCATTGAAATGGCTTGTATTACATTTTATGTGAGATGAAAAAGAAATTTACTTCAAAATGTTGTTAAAAACCATAAAAAAAATTAAATAGGGTAGTTTATGTAACTTTAAAGAGAAAAACAATACGCTATAGCGTATTGTTCATGTTTTTAATTAAAACATAGAAATTCAAAGAAAATTACTGAAAACTCACTTTTGGAGGTAAAACTTTATTTTAAAAGGGAAGATGAATTTGTCATAAAAATATTGTTAAACTCTTAAAAACGTAGAAAAATGGATAATTCAAAACGAATATGTTATACTTGTTAAAGGGGATTTTATGTAAAATGCCGTTAATACTCTTAAAACAGAAAAAAACGTAATATATGAAATTTTAGATAGAAAAAGTATATTGTAACATGCAAAGGTTTTTTTTCTACAAAATGTGTTTAACGTCCAAAAAGGTTAAAAAAGAATACTTTGTACAGTTTCAGAGAAGGAAAATGTAGATAGTGTTTATTTTCTTGTTTTTTTATCAAAACATTGAAATCAATAGAAAAATATTAAAATAAGTGACTTTTGGTGTAAAATCATATTTTTTTCGTAAAAGAGATGGTTTTCCTTTAAAAGTAGTAAATCTGCGAAAAACATTGAAAAAAAGGTCATTTAATTAAACAGTTTTAGAGAAAAAATATATATTGCCGTAAAATAAGGATAAAAGCATAAAAATAGGTAATTTGTGCAATTTTAGAGAAAAAAAGTATTGTCGAGAAAAAGAATGTATTTTTTTTTTCTTCCACCAACAAATGAAAATGTAAAAAAACCTTGAAAGAGTCAATTTTTAGGCAGAATATTCTTCTTTATTCAAATTGCATATATTTTACATGTAATAGAGAGTTTGGTTTAAAATGCCGTTAATACTCCCAAAAACATTGAAAAACACGTCATTTATGAATTTTTTTCAGAAAAAAAAGTATATTGTGGCAATATTCAGTGTTTTTTGTTTATTTTTTGATGAAAACAATGAAATAAGAAGAAAGTCATCGAAAAATTCACTTTTTTGGTAAAAAGAAACTTTTCTCGTGAAATGGCATATATTCCTTTTTTCAGAACTAAAATAAATAGGGTCTTTCTTAGATAAGATGTTAATTCTCCAAGAAATGCTGGAAACGGGATAATTTATGCAATTTTTAGAGAAAAAAATGAATTCCCATGAAAAGTTAATATATTTCGTGCTTTTTCCTTCATTTTCACTCAAAACATGGAAATGAAAAGATAAAACACAAAAAATTCCTTTTTCTAAAAGAAATATATATTTTTTTTTCATTGAAATGGCTTGTATTACATTTTATGTAACATGAAAAAAGGATTTTCTTCCAAATGATGTTAAAACCAATTAAAAGGTTTAAATAGGGTAGTTTATGTAACTTTAAGAGAAAAACAATACGCTATAATCGTATTGTTCATGTTTTTAAATTAAAACATGGAAATTAAAAGAAAATTACTGAAAAACTCACTTTAGGA
Source organism: Callinectes sapidus (assembly GCA_020233015.1). Lineage (NCBI taxonomy): Eukaryota > Metazoa > Arthropoda > Malacostraca > Decapoda > Portunidae > Callinectes > Callinectes sapidus. Next base: position 31,709,580 of record CM035220.1, on the reverse strand, counting down.
AGTAAAAACATACTTTTTTTTTCTAAAGGAAGATGGATTTGCCATAAAAATATTGTAAAACCATTACAAACGTTGAAAAATGATAAATTCAAATCGCATATGTTATATTGTAAAAGGGGTTTTTATGTAAAATGCCGTTAATACTCTTAAATACTGAAAAAAACGTAATATATGAAATTATAGATAGAAAAAGTATATTGTAACATGAAAAAGTTGTTGTCTACATAATGTGTTTAAACGTCCAAAAAGTTTAAAAATGGATACTTTGTATAGTTTCAGAGAAAGAAAATGTATATAGTGTATATTTTCTTGTTTTTAATCAAAACATTGAAATCAATAGAAAATTATTAAAAAAGTGAGTTTTGGTGTAAAATCATATATTTTTTTTTATAACAGAAAATTTTCCTTTAAACGTAGTAAATCTCCAAAAAACATTGAAAAAAGGATCATTTATGCGGTTTTAGAGAAAAATATATATATTGTCGTAAAATAAGGATAAAAGTATAAAAATAGGTAATTTGTGCAATTTTAGAGAAAAAAAATATTGTCGAGAAAAAGAATGTATTTCTTTGGTTTACTTCCACCAACAAATGAAAATAGGAAAAAAACCTTGAAAAAGTCACTTTTTAGGCAGAATTTTTTTCTTTATTCAAATTGCAGATATTATACTTGTAAAAGGGGGTTTTGTTTAAGATACCGTTAATACTCCAAAAAACGTTGAGAAACACGTTATTTATGATTTGTTTCAGAAAAAAAGTATATTGTTGCAATATTCCGTGTTTTTTGTTTATTTTTTGATGAAAACAATGAAATAAGCAGAAAATAATCGAAAAATTCACTTCTTCGGTAAAAAGAAACTTTTTTCGTTAAATGCCATATATTCCTTTATTCTGAACTAAAATAAAGATGGTATTTCTTAGATAAGATGTTAATTCTCCAAGAAACGCGGGAAACGGGATAATTTAAGGAATTTTGAGAGAAAAAAATGAATTGCCATGAAAATTTAATATATTTCTTGCATTTTCCTTAATTTTCACTCAAAACATAGAAATGAAAAGATAAAACACTGAAAAATCCTTTTTCTAAAAGAAATATATATTTTTTTCATTGAAATGGCTTGTATTACATTTTATGTAACATGAAAAAGGGATTTTCTTCAAAATGATGTTAAAATCAATAAAAAGGTTTAAATAGGGTATTTTATGTAACTTTAAAGAGAAAAACAATACGCTATAGCGTATTGTTCATGTTTCTAATTAACACATGGAATTTAAAAGAAAATTACTGAAAAACTCACTTTTGGAGGTAAAAACATACTTTATTTTCTAAGGGAAGATGAATTTGTCATAAAATTATTGTAAAACCCTTAAAAACTTTGAAAAATGGATAATTCAATACTCATATGTTATACTTGTACATTTTTTGTTTTTATGTATTTTTTTTTCTAAAACTGCATAAAAGACCCTTTTTTCAATGTTTTTCAATTATTTAGAAAAAGAGTATGTTTTTACATCCAAAAGCGAGTTTTTCAATAATTTTCTTTTAGTTTTCTTGTTTTATTTAAAATTAAGACCAATACACAATATAGTTTTTTCTCTTTAAAGTTACATAAACTAACCTATTTAAACCTTTTTATTGGTTTTAACAACATTTTGAAGAAAATCCCTTTTTCATGTTACGTACAATGTAATACGAGCCATTTCAATGAAAAAAAAACATATATTTATTTTATATAAAAGATTTTTCTTTACATTTCCATGTTTTGATTCAAAATGAAAGAAAAAAGCAAGAAATATATTAACTTTTTCTTGCAATTCATTTTTTTTCTCTCAAAATTGCATAAATTATCCCCTTTTCAGCGTTTTTAGGTGAAATAACATCTCACCTAAGCATGACCATCTTTTTTTTAGTTAAGAAGAAATGAATATATGCCATTTCACGAAAAAAGTTCCATTTTACCGGAAAAGTAGATTTTCGATGATTTTCTGTTTTTTTTCATTGTTTTCAATAAAAATGAACAAATAACAATGACTATTGCGATAATATACTTTTTTCAGAAAATTTTTATAAATGACGTGTTTTTCAACGTTTTTAGGGGTATTAACGGCATTTTACACAAAATCCCCTTTTACAAGTATAATATATGCAATTTGTATAAAGACAAAATTTCTGCGTAAAAAGTGACTTTTTCAATGTTTTTATCTTATTTTCATTTGTTGGTGGAAGAAAACCAAAAATACAATATTTTTTGCGACAATATTTCTTTTCTCTAAAATTGCATAAACTACCCATTTTTATGTTTTTATCCTTATTTTACAATAATATATTTTTTTCTCTAAAACTGCACAAATGACCCTTTTTCCAATGTTTTCAGAGATTTAGAAAAAAAAGTATGTTTTTACATCCAAAAGTGAGTTTTTCTGTAATTTTCTTATAATTCTCGTGTTTTAATTAAAAACAAGTCCAATACAATATATGTTTTTTTCTCTTTAAAGTTACACAAAACTACGCTATTTAAACCTTTTTATTGGTTTTTAACATTTTGAAAAAAATACCTTTTTCATGTTATATAAAATGTAATACAAGCCATTTCATTGAAAAAAGTATATATTTCTTTTAGAAAAAGGATTTTTCAGTGTTTTTTCTTTACATTTCCATGTTTTGATTTAAAATGGAGGTAAAAGCAAGAAATATCTTAACTTTTTATTGCAATTAATTTTTATCCCTCAAAATTGCATAAATTATCCTCTTTTCAACGTTTTTATGAATATTAACGGCATTTTACACAAAACCTCCTTTTACAAGTATAATATATGCAATTTGTATAAAGGCAAAATTTTTGCTTAAAAGTGATTTTTTTCAATGTTTTTATCTTATTTTCATTTGTTGGTGGAAGAATACAAAGAAATTCATTATTTTTTGCGACAATATTTCTTTTCTCTAAAATTGCACAAACTACCCATTTTTATGTTTTTGTCCTTATTTTACGATGATATATTTTTTTTCTATTAAACTGCATAAATGACCCATTATCAATGTCTTGCAGAGTTTTAGGAAAAAAAGAATGTTCTTACATCCAAAAGTGAGTTTTTCGGTAATTTTCTTTTAATTTTCATGTTTTAATTAAAAACAAGACCAATAAACTATATATATTTTTTTCTTTAAAGTTACATAAACTACCCTTTTTTTAACTTTTTTATTGGTAATAACAACGTTTTGAAGAAAATTCCTTTTTCATGTTACATAAAATGTAATACAAGCGATTTCAATTAAAAATAAATATATTTAAAAAACAAAAAAGGATTTTTCAGTGTTTTTTCTTTACATTTCAATGTTTTGATTGAAAATGAAGTAAAAGCAAGAGATATATTAACTCTTTAATGCAACTCATTTTTTTTCTCTCAAAATTGCATAAATTTTTCCTTTTTTAGTGTTTTTAGGAGAAGTAACATGTCATCTAAGAAAGACTATCTTTTTTTTAGTTAATAAGAAAGGAATATGTACCATTTCACCAAAAAAGTTCCTTTTTTCCAGAAAAGTAGATTTTTCGATGATTTTCTGCTTATTTCATTGTTTTCATAAAAAATAAACAAAAAACTATAGATATTGCGTTATAAAGGTTTTTTCTCAAAATTTGTATAAATGACGTGTTTTTCAACGTTTTTCGGAGTATTAACGACATTTTACACAAAACCCCTTTTTACAAGTATAATATAAGCAATTTGTATAAAGACAAAATTTCAGCCTAAAAAGTGCCTTTTTCAATGTTTTTATCTTACTTTCATTTGTCAAAAAATACATTCTTTATTGCTACAATATTTCTTTTCTCTAAAATTGAACAATCTACCCTTTTTTATGTTTTTATCCTTATTTTACGGTAATATTTTTTTCTCTCTAAAACTGCATAAATGACCCTTTTTTTTCATTGTTTTTCAGAGATTTAGAAAAAGTGTTTTTTGACATACAAAAGTGAGTTTTTTAGTAATTTTCTTTTAATTTTTATGCTTTAATTAAAAACAAGACCAATACAGTATATATATATTTTTTCTTGAAATTTACATAAAATACCCCATTTAAACCTTTTTATTGGTTTAACAACATTTTGATGAAAATCCCTTTTTCATGTTACATAAAATGTAATACAAGCCATTTGAATGAAAAATATATATTTTTCTTTTAGAAAAAGGATTTTTCAGTGTTTTTACTTTACATTTCCATGTTTTGATTGAAAATGAAGGAACAAGTAAGAAATATATTAACTTTTTATTGCAATTAATTATTCTTCTCTCAAAATTGCATAAATTATCCTCTTTTCAACGTTTTTAGGAGTATTAATGGTATTTTACACAAAATATTTTTTTACATTTATAATTTTGCAATTTGTATGAGACAAAATTTCAGCCTAAAAAGTGACTTTTTCAATATTTTTATCTTATTTGAATTTGTTGTTGGAAAAAAACCAAAAACTACATTGTTTTTTGCGACATTATTTCTTTTCTCTAAAATTGCACAAACTACTTATTTTATGTTTATATCCTTATTTTGCGATAATATATTTTTTTCTCTAAAACTGCATAAATGACCCTTTTTTCAATGTTTTTCAGAGATTTAGAAAAAAAAAAAAATGTTTTTACATCTAAAACTGAGTTTTTCAGTAATTTTCTTTGAATTTTCATGTTTTGATTAAAAACAAGACCAATACACTATATATGTTTTTCTCTTTAAAGCTACATAAACTACCCTAATTTTAAACTTTTTGATTGGTTTTAACAACATTTTGAAGAAAATCCCTTTTTCATGTTACATAAAATGTAATACAAACCATTTCAATTAAAATTATATATATATTTTTTTTTGAAAAAGGATTTTTCAGGTTTTTCTTTACATTTTCATGTTTTGATTGAAAATTAAAGAGAAAGCAAAAAATATATTAACTTTTTATTGCAATTCATTTTTTTTTCTCTCAAAATTGCATAAATTATTCATTTTCAGCGTTTTTAGGAGAATTAACATCTCATCTAAGAAAGATAATCTTTTTTTTAGTTAAAAAGAAAGAAATATATACCATTTCACGAAAAAAGTTCCTTTTCACCGGAAAAGTAGATTTTTCGATGACTTTCTGATTATTTCATTGTTTTCATAAAAAAATAAACAAAAAAACAATGAATATTGCGATAATACAATTTTTTCTCAAAACTTTCATAAACTACCTATTTTTATGTTTTTATCCTTATATTACGAATTTATATTTTTGTCTCTAAAACTGCAGTAATGGCCATTTTTTCAATGTTTTTCAGAGATTTAGAAAAAAAAGTATGTTTTTACATCAAAAAGTGAGTTTTTCAGTAATTTTTTTTTATTAATTTTCATGTTTTGATTAAAAACAAGACCAATACACTACATGTTTTTTCCTCTTTAAAGTTATATAAACTACACTTTTTAAACCTTTCTATTGTTTTTAACAACATTTCGAAGAAAATCCCTTTTTCATGTTACATAAAATGTAATACAAGTTATTTCAATAAAAAAAATATATATATATTTTAGAAAAAGGATTTTTCAGTGTTTTTTCTTTACATTTCCATGTTTTGATTGAAAATGTAAGAAAAAGCAAGGAATTTATTAACTTTTTATTGCATTTCATTTTTTTTCTCTCAAAATTGCATAACTTATCCACTTTTCAGCGTTTTTAGGAAAATTAACATCTCATCTAAGAAAGACCATCTTTTATTAGTTAAGAAGAAAGGAATATATGCCATTTCACATAAAAAGTTCCTTTTCACAGAAAAAAGTAGATTTTTCGATGATTTTCTGCTTATTTCATTGTTTTCATAAAAAAATAAACAAAAAAGAATGAATATTGCGACAATATAATTTTTTCTCAAAAAATTTCATAAATAACGTGTTTTTCAACGTTTTAGGAGTATTAACGGCATTTTACACAAAACCCAGTTTTACAAGTATAATATATGCAATTTGTACACAGACAACATTTCTGCCTAAAAAGTTACTTTTTCAATGTTTTTATCTTATTTTATCTTATTTTATCTTATTTTTTTGGTGGAAGAAGACCAAGAAATACATTATTTTTTGCGACTATTTTACTTTTCTCTAAAATTGCACGAACTGCCCATTTTTATGTTTTTATCCTTATTTTACGATAAAATTTTTTTTTCGCTAAAACTGAATAAACTATACTTTTTTCAGTGTTTTCAGAGATTTAGAGAAAATTATGTTTTTACATCCAAAAGTGAGTTTTTCTGTAATTTTCTTTTAATTTTCATGTTTTAATTAAAAACAAGTCTAATACACTATATATATTTTTTCTTTAAAGATACATAAACTACGCAATTTAAACCTTTTTATTGGTTTTAACAACATTTTGAAGAAAATCCCTTTTTCATGTTACATAAAATGTATTACAAGCCCTTTCAATGAAAAAAATATATATTTCTTTTAGAAAAAAAATTCAGTGTTTTTTCTTTACATTTCCATGTTTTGATTGAAAATGAAGGAAAAAGAAAGAAATATATTACCTTTTTATTGCAATTATTTTTTTTCTCTCAAAATTGCATAAATTATCCTCGTTTCAAAGTTTTTAAGAGTATTAACGGTATTTTACACAAAACATTCTTTTACATGCATAATATATGAAGTTTGTATAAAGACAAAATTTCTGCGTAAAAACTGAATTTTTCAATGTTTTTATCTTGTTTTCATTTGTTTGTGGAAGAAAATAAAAAAATGCATTCATTTTTGCGACAATATTTCTTTTCTATAAAATTGCACAAACTATCCATTTTTATTTTTTTATCCTTATTTTACGAAAACATATTTTTTTCTCTAAAACTGCATATATGACCCTTTTTTCAATGTTTTTCAGAGATTTAGAAAAAAGTATGTCTCTACATCAAAAAGTGAGTTAGTTCCAATTAATTTTCATGTTTTAATTAAAAACAAGACCAAACCTATATATTTTTTTTCTCTTTAAAGTTACATAAACTATCCTATTTAAACCTTTCATAAAAATACTGTAAAACCCTTAAAAACGTTGAAAAATGGATAATTTAAATCGCATATGTTATACATGTAAAAGGGGGTTTTATGTAAAATTCCGTTAATACTCCTAAAAACTGAAAAAAAAACGTAATTTATGAAATTTTATATAGAAAAAGTATATTGTAACATGTATAATTTGTTTTCTACAAAATGTGTTTAAACGTCCAAAAAGGTTAAAAATGGGTACTTTGTACAGTTTCAGAGAGAGAAAATGTATATAATGTTTATTTTCTTGTTTTTAATCAAAACATTGAAATCAATAGAAAATTATTAAAAAGCGACTTCTGGTGTAAAATCATATTTTTTTTCGTAGGAGAGATGGTTTTCCTTTAAATGTAGTAAATATCCGAAAAAAAATTGAAAAAAGGGTCATTTATGCAGTCCTAGAAAAAAAATATATATAATCGTAAAATAAGGATAAAAGCATAAAAATAGAGGAAAAAAATATTGTCTAGAAAAAAAATTTTTTTTTTTTTGGTTTTCTTCCACCAACAAATGAAAATATGAAAAAAACCTTGTAAGACTCACTTTTAGCATAATTTTCTTCTTTACTCAAATTGCATGTCGTCTTTATTGAAATTGCAATTTACTTGTAAAATAGGGTTTTCTTTAAAATGCCGTTAATACTCCTAAAAACGTTGAAAAATACGTCATTTATGATTTTTTTTCAGAAAAAAAGTATATTGTGGCAATATTCAGTGTTTTTTTTTTTTTAACAATGAAAAAAGTAGAAAATCATCGAAAAATTCACTTTTTCAGTGAAAAGAAACTTTTTTCGTGAAATGGCTCATATTCCTCTTTTCTATACTAAAAAAAATGGTCTTTCATAGATAAGATGTTAATTTTCCTAAAAACGCAGGAAAGGGGATAATTTATGCAATTTTTAAAGAAAAAAATGAATTGCCATGAAAAGTTAATATATTTCTTGCTTTTTCCTTCTTTTTTATTCAAAATATGGAAATGAAAAGAAAAAAACACTGAAAAATCCTTTTTCTTAAAGAAGTATATTTTTCTTCCTTGAAATGGCTTGTGTTAAATTTTTTGTAACATAAAAAACGGGTTTTTTTTTCAAAATGTTGTTAAAACCAATAAGAAAGTTTTTCTAAATTTAAAGAGAAAAACAATACTCTATAGCGTATTGTTTATGTTTTTAAATAAAAAATGGAAATTTAAAGAAAGTTACTGAAAAAAACTCACTCTTCGAGGTAAAATCATACTTTTTTTTTCTAAGGGAAAATGGATTTGTCATAAAAATATTGTAAATCCCTTAAAAACATTGAAAAAAGGATAATTCAAATCGCATATGTTATACTTGTAAAAAGGAGTTTTATGTAAAATGCCGTTAATACTCTTAAAAACTGAAAAAAACGTAATTCATGATATTTTAGATAGAAAAGTATATTGCAACATGAAAAAGTTGTTTTCTACAAAATGTGTTTAAACGTCCAAAAAGGTTAAAAATCGGTACGTTGTACAGTTTCAGAGAAAAAAAATGTATATAGTGTATATTTTCTTGGTTTTAATCAAAACATTGAAATCAATAGAAAATTATTAGAGTGACTTTTGGTGTAAAACTATATTTTTTTCATAAAAGAGATGGTTTTCCTTTAAAAGAAATAAATCTACGAAAAACATTGAAAAAATGTCATTTATGCAATATTAGAGAAAAAATTATGTTATGGTAAAATAAGGATAAAAGGAAACAATTGGTTTATGCAATTTTAGAGAAAAAAATATTGTCGTGAAAAAGAATGTATTTTATTGGTTATCTTCCACCAACAAATAAAAATATGAAAAAAACCTTGAAAAGTCACTTTTTATGCAGAATTTTCTTCTTTATTCAAATTGCATGTACTATACTTGTAAAATGGGGTTTTGTTTAAAATGTTGTTAATACTCCTAAAAACGTTGAAAAACACGTCATTTATGATTTGTTTCAGAAAAAAGTATATTATAACAACATTCAGTGTTTTTAGTTTATTTTTTGATAAAACAATGAAAAAAGCAGGAAATCTCCGAAAAATTCACTTTTACGGTAAAAAGACCCTTTTTTTGTCATATATACCTTGAAAAAGTCACTTTTTAGGCATAATTTTCATCTTTATTGAAATTGCATGTATTACACTTGTAAAAAGAGGATTTGTTTAAAATGCCATTAATACTCCAAAAAACGTTGAAAAACACGTCATTTATGATTTTTTTCAGAGAAAAAGTATATTGTTGCAATATTCAGTGTTTTTTGTTTATTTTTTGATGAAAACAATTAAATAAGCAGAAAATCATCGAAAAAATTTACTTTTTCGGTGAAAAGAAACTTTTTTCGTGAAATGGCATATATTCCTTTTTTCTAAACTTAAATAAAGATGGTCTTTCTTAGATAAGATATTAATTCTCCAAGAAACGCTGGAAACGGAATAATTTACGCAATTTTGAGAAAAATAAATGAATTGCAATGAAAAGTTAATATATTTCTTGCTTTTTCCTTCATTTTCACTCAAAACATGGAAATGAAAAGAAAAAAACACTGAAAAATCCTTTTTCTTAATTTTTTTTTTCATTGAAATGGCTTGTATTACATTTTATGCAACATTAAAAAAGGATTTTCTTCAAAATGTTAAAACCAATAAAAATGTTTAAATAGAGTTTTTTATGTAACTTTAAAGGGAAAAACAATACTCTATAGTGTATTGTTCATGTTTTTAATTAAAACATGGAAATTTAAAGAAAATGACTGAAAAACCCATTTTTGGAGGTAAAAACATAATTTATTTTTTAAGGGAAGATGGATTTGTCATAAAATTATTGTAAAACCCTTAAAAACGTTGAAAAATGGATAATTCAAATCGCATATGTTATACTTGTACAAGGGAGTTTTATGTAAAATGAAGTTAATACTCTTAAAAACTGAAAAAAAAAAAACGTAATATACGAATTTTAGATAGAAAAGGTATATTGTAACATGCAAACGTTTTTTCTACAAAATGTGTTTAAACGTCCAAAAAGGTTAAAAATGAATACTTTGTACTGTTTCAGAGAAAGAAAATGTATATAGTGTTCATTTTCTTGTTTTTAATCAAAACATTGAAATCAATATAAAATTATTAAAAAGTGACTTTTGGTGTAAAATCATATTTTTCTTCATAAAAGAGATGCTTTTCCTTTAAAAGTAGTAAATCTCCGAAAATCATTGAAAAAAGGGTCATTTATGCGTTTTTAGAGAAAAAAAATATATATTGTCGTAAAATAAGGATAAAAACATAAAATTAGGTAATTTGTGCAATTTTAGAGAAAAAAAAGTATTGTCGAGAAAAACAATGTATTTTTTTGGTTTTCTTCCACCAACAAATGAAAATGTGAAAAAAACTTTGAAAAAGTCACTTTTCAGGCAGAATTTTCTTCTTTATTCAAATTGCATATATTATACATGTTAAAGTGGGTTTTGTTTAAAATGCCGCTGGAAACGCGATAATTTATGCAATTTTGAGAAAAAAATGAATTGCCATTAAAAGTTAATATATTTCTTGCTTTTTCCTTCTTTTTCACTCAAAACATGGAAATGAAAAGAAATAACACTGAAAAATCCTTTTTCTTAAAGAAATACATATTTTTTTCATTGAAATGCCTTGTATTACATTTTATGTATTATGAAAAAGGGACTTTCTTCAAAATGTTGTTAAAACCAATAA
>CM035220.1:31647100-31688464 GCA_020233015.1 Callinectes sapidus | reverse complement strand
TTTTAGATCATAGATGTGCTGGGCAATTTTGTTGCAACAACTTTGAGCCGTAGGCATGTCTGTGTGATTGAAATAAGTGCTGCTTGGCTGGTTATGGCAGCCCTGTAACCACTGTCTAGTGCAGGTGAGGGTGGTTTCCTCGTTTATGATTCTCTTGGGTGTCTAAACTATTGTGAAGGGTCACTGCTAAATTTACTTTTTCACAATATATTTTCAAGGCAAAAAAATTATAACGATTCTATTCATAATTATCCCATATTCTTGGTTTATTTACAAGCAATTTGGCAATGCGAGTACTAGTAGTTGGCCATAGTTATGTTCGTGACCTGGCCACTCATGGCCCGTGGCAACAGGAGCTGACGTTGTCCACCGGTGTGAGGGTGAATCCGGCTTTTTCTTTTTTGGACTACCCTGGTAAAGATTTTGATTTGTTTCTGGATCACCCTGCCTGGCAGGACAGGGTCAGGGAAATAGACCCTGAGGTTGTCATTGTGGTCCTGGGGGGTAACTCGATCGTTGGGTCCCTGACTAATATTCAGATCAAGCAGAAGGCTGCCGCCTTCTATCTTCTGTTGAAGGCAGCCGTGCGTCCCAGCTGCCTGAAACTTGCAGTGCAAGTACAGCCACGCTTTGTGGCACGTGGGAACAGGCACGGCGTGCCTGAGGCCGAGGAATTTAACAGGAGGCGGCAGGTCATTAATAATTTTTTCAACAAAACCTTGAAAAAGCAGGGTCACATTGATCGGGTTATCCAGCTGGGGTCTGCCAACTACTTAAACCATCCTCAGTACTATAGAGACGGTGTCCACCTCAATAATTTAGGGTTGGCCCGGTACAAGGAGGCATTGTTGGGAGGGCTTGAATATGCCCTCAACCATCTGGAATAAGCCTTCCTAATCATAATAATGCCAGGAATTAGTAGTCAATCCTTTGTGGCAGTGGCCATATTCAATTGAATAGCCAGTGACAACGATTGGGCTGACTAATAGAAAATAATTCTAAATTGAGAACAAAAATTTAATTGCCCTTAGTTTTTTTAATTAATTATTTTAGTTACACCGTAAAGAACCATGCCTTCTAAGGAAGACAGAGAAGCTAGGGAAACTATAAAAAATCTGAGAACAGGTAGGAGTGTATACAGAAGAAAAATTACACTCTTACTGAAACAATTAAAAGAAATGAAGAATAAAAATGCTTTGTCAGACTCTTTAACTAATAATTTGAGAAGTAAAATAGAAAAAGAGATGAATCAGGTTCAACAATTTAATGAAAAAAGAAATGATGTAATGGTCCAGAGTGAATTGGAGAGTGTGGATGAAAGTTTCTATGTTTCCGAAGTTGAAGACCAAATTAAATATGATGTGGACATAGAAATTGAATTAGATCTATATGCAGTAACAAACCAAAATCAAGCTTCAGGACTGTCAAGAGTTGCACAAAGTAATGTAACTTCTCAAGATTTAATAAACCTAATGTCACAAATGTCTGTTGGTGAAGGAAGACCACCTCCTTTAAATTGTGGCACATTTACAGGCAAAGAAAAGGACAAATTTGCATTCAATACTTTTTTAAATCAATTTAACAATGTCATTGGATCTAGAAAGCCGCTAACTGATGCAACTAAACTAGCCTATTTAGTTGGTTATCTGAGGGATTATGCCCTCTCTGTAGTTAAACATCTGTCTATCACTGACACAAACTATGATATTGCTATTCAGATGCTCAAGAATGAGTTTCTGGACAAAGAATTTATGGTAGATGAAACTTATAAGAATATCCTTAAGGCTTACCCTAATACCACCTTTGATCCAGAAGATTCTTCTGTTAAAATCTATTTAAATGAAATGAGATCTTATTTGTCAGATTTGAAAACCCATGGATTTGACTTTCTGTAATCAGGAACTGCTGGTCATTCCCTCATTAGCCATATCATTTTTAATAAACTTCCTGTGGTAGTGAAAAAGGAATTCATTCATGTATTAGACAAGAATTACCCTAGCATAACTGAAATACTAGATAATTACCATAGAGTCATCACTACCTTAAGTAAAACTTCTTCAGTAAGACCAAAGACGTTTGGTAAAGCCAGCTATAAGCCACATCATACTGATTTCAAACCTTCCAAAACTTTTCGAGAAATTGAAGGAACACTTCCAAACTTTAAGAATACCTCCTCTAAATTCACTTGTAAATTATGTGGAGGGCATGGACATTCCTTAGGGCAATGCAATAACTTCACTAATTATGAAGCTAAGATAGCCAGGTTGAATGAACTTTCCTTGTGTACCAGATGTGCTGGCTCTGGGCACAATGAGCATAATTGTTTCGGAAAGCAAGGTAAACTCAGATATGAGTGCAGAAACTGCCATTTTAAAGAACACATAACTCCTCTATGCCCATCTGCTCTTAAAGAAGACAAAATTAAATATCAAATGCAGACAAATGTTAGCCTATGTTTGGCTCAGAGAAGTTTTGATTCATGCCATATGCTTCCAACCAGGACCTTAACCCTAAAGAATGGCAAAATGATGAGACAAGTTAGGTGCCTAGTAGATACTGGTAGCCAAAGATCATATATCTCTGAGTCTGTAGCACAAGACCTGTGTCCTAATGTAAGTGAACTGTTTTCTTTGGAATGTGATGTGATTACATACATCGGAGAAGAAACTAAGGTTTTCAAGCAAATGAGTACAGGGATCAAGTTACATGATCGCATTGCCTTCGTTCCTCTATTGGTAGACAAGACCTTAGATATTAAATTTTATGTCCCTGGAATGAAGGCAGTCATAAATAAATTCAAACTGAATAACATGAAATTGCTAGATGACTATTTCTATGAACCTGTAAATCATGAACACATCCAGGTGGATATGCTGTTGGGAATAGATGTTTTACAAAACATGACATCTGTATCATGGCAGGAAAAATTACGTGGCAGTTGTTTAGTAATGCACAATAAAGCAGCACCTATAGGTAATGTCTTCAACTTTCTAGAACCTGCAGAGAGACAGTTTGTAATGCGACTTCTAGCTAAAAAAGATAAAGCTAAATTATGCAGTAAAACTAAGACCATGGTTAATGCAGTGATGGATCCTTTAAAGTCATACTATAACCCATTGGAACATTTATTAGAGGATACAGATGTAGAAAACGGACGAGAACACCTTTTCAGCTTCGAATCAATGGGAATAAAAACCACTGAAGCAGATTTAGTCTCCCTTGAGAGTGAGCAAATAAAGAAGTTTGAGGAAGGAATTTCTTTCAAAGATGGTCATTAGAATGTGGAACTGCCATGGTATCAAGATAAAATAGAATCTGTGCCATCTAATCATTTTGTTGCGTTAAAGGTGCTGGATAGGACTTTGGATTACTTAAAAAGAAAAAATTTACTGGAAAATTATCAGGCTGTATTTGATCAACAGTTGGATGATGGCATAATAGAAGAAATTGAAGTAAAACCTGCACAGTATGATGAAAAGATCTGGATCCCTCATAGACCAGTCATCAAAATGGAAGAACAGTTTACCACTAAGATCAGGCCTGTCTTCAATTGCTCTTTGAAAACAAACAAAGATTTACCATCCTTGAATGAAGCTGCTTACCCAGGTGTTGATCTTATGAACAGCATTCTTCAATTACTTTTTTATTTTCGAACCAATAAGTTGGTCATGTTAAGTGATGTCAAACAAGCTTTTCTAATGATCAAATTAAAGGATGAAGTAGACCAAAATAGATTTTGTTTCTTTTGGAAGAGAGGAAATAAGTTAGTAACTTACAGGTTCAAGACTATAGTTTTTGGATTTACATCTTCTCCTTTCATGTTACATTATGTAATGAGACACCATGCTAATATCTTTCCTGATGACAAATTGAGTAAAATTTTGGCTAATCATTTTTATGTGGACAATTTGATTGTGACAGGAAATGAAACTAATGAAATGCAAGAGTTGTATCATCTGGCATATGAGAGAATGAAAGCAGGTGGATTTACCTTGAGATCTTGGAATTCTAATTCAACTGAATTGAGAACCCAAATAGCTAATGATGGAAGGTTAGTAGAACATACTAGTGAGGAAGAGAAGGTTTTAGGATATAGATATAATGTCCAGCAAGATTCAATGAACATTGCTCTTTGTAAAATAGATTCTGAAGCAAATACTAAAAGAAAAATCCTATCTCAAACATCCAAATTATTTGATCCCTTAAATTTCACTCTTCCTGTGACCATAAGAGGTAAATTTTTGATGAGAAAAATATGGAAGTTAGAAAAAGGTTGGGATGACACCCTGCCTGATGAAATTTGCAGTGAAATGAAAAAATTAAGTAGAGATTTAGAAATGCTGTCTGAAGTGACTTTCCCAAGACAAGCCTTAAATGAGCAGACTTCATATGGGCTACATATATTTTGTGATAGTTCTGCTGAAGCATATGGGTTTGTGGCCTATGCTTTAGATGGAGAGGGTAAAAGCACATACCTACATTCTAAGTCCAAAGTAGCTCCACTAAATAAAGGAAAGGAACATAGTATTCCTACACTAGAACTTATGGCAGTAATATTAGCCTTAAAATGTTTACCTACTATTTTAGAGGCTTATAATAACATTCAAATTCAGTTTGTTAATATTTGTGTGGATGCTCAGGTGGTGTTAAACTGGCTTTTGACCAAGGACACTAAAGTAAAATCTAAATTCCTAAAAAACAGAGTGTCGGAAGCTGAAGGACTGAAGTCTGAAATAAATAAAAAATTCAAAATGCCTGTAGCATACCACTATGTAAACACTGAACATAACCCTGCAGACTTAATTACCAAGGGTTTGACCTATAGCAAATATGTAGAAAAAATAAAGTTCTGGCTGGAAGGACCTCAGTGGTTGACTAATGATTACCAACTGTGGCCTCAATATCCTCTGCTGAGCATAGCACCTTCCCTAAATAGTAAAATATGCACTGCTTGTACCTCTCAAACTCCTAAAATAAATACAGGAATACTTAATATAAATAAATATTCATCTTATGAGGACTTGTTGAAGTGCACCACCTACCTATTTAAATTTCTAAGTAAAATAAAGGATTGTAACCCAAAAAAGAAGGCCTTAGAATACTGGGTGAAGGTTGCTCAGACAGAATGCTATCAAGATGAATTAAAATTTTTGCAGAACCCAAGTCATGAAAATGAAAGAAATATCCCACTTCTGGTATCTAACCTTAACTTATTCCTTGATGACAGAGGCATTATAAGATCCAGAGGTAGAATTAGCAAATGCCAATATTTTAAATATGAAATACACCATCCTGTGGTACTCCCTAAGGATCACAGGTTAACTAAACTCATAATAAATGATTGTCATAATAAAATGCAGCACTTAGGCATAGGAACTACATTGAATTATTTAAGGGAACAAGGGGACTGGATACCCAAGGGTAGAATGGCTGTGAAGCAGGTATTGAGCACATGCCATATATGTAAGAAGTACAATGCCTTAGCATTTAAATATCCCAAATTTACAGACATGCCCAAGCATCAAATGAACCTGGTTAAACCTTTTCAGCATGTCCGGGTGGATTATACAGGCCATTTTTGGGTCAGAGATGAAAATAGTGGTCACTCGGTTAAGGTTTATGTCCTGATTTTCACATGCCTTAACATTAGAGCTGTCCACTTCGAATTATTACCCGACATGTCCACTAAGAATGTTTTGTTAGCCTTCCATAGATTTTGCAACCGCTACTCTATTCCACATTACTTGTACAGTGATAATGCCAAAGCTTTTCTGAAGGGTGGCAAGATATTAGAAAGTTCCCTTCAGTCCAAAGAAGTACAGGAAGAGCTGGAAAAGATTAATATCAAGCATGTAAAAATTCCCTTGTACTCTGCATGGATTGGTGCTGCATGGGAACGATTAATAAGGGTGCTTAAGACCTGTCTGTATAAGGTAGTAGGAAGGGCTAAGTTAACATATTTTGAGATGTTGACTTCTCTATCTAACATCCAACTAGCCATAAATTCTAGACCTTTAACATACCGGTCCAGTTCTGAGAGCGTGGAGTTCATAACACCTAACTCCTTCCTGAAACTTCATGGGGACTCATCTCTGGTACTGAGGGGGGGGTAATGGTGAAATATGGGTGGATGACCAAAGCCAGCCCTCCTTAGAAAAGACCATAGAAGAACAAGAGCTAGTCTTTGAAAGTTTTAAAAAATTGTGTTACGAAAGTTATCTCCTCAGCCTGAGAGAACACAGCAGAAACCTATACCAGTGCTCTTGGGAAAATAAAATTAAAGAAGGGGATATCGTACTAATAAGATCATTAAATAAACCCAGACCCTTCTGGTTAATGGGCAGAGTATTGCAAACAATGAAAGGGCTTGATGGCAAAATAAGAACAGTTCAACTTAAACAAAGTAATGGTGCAGTAGAAGTTCACTCAATATGTAATCTCTATCCCCTTGAACTTACCATAACTCATGCTGGTAGAGATTCAAATAGGGCCAAAGAAGACACCCCTAATGATGTAACCCCAGTCCGGAGCGGCGGTGACAATCTCAGGGGGGCCAGGGCAAAAAGGAAGGCTACTGATAGATTTAATAAGATGCTTAGGGATGATTTAGAGTACTTGTAAATATGATGCTTAGGGATGATTTAGAGTACTTGTAAATATAAATTTCTGCTACATCCATGAAGGTGAGGACTTCTAGGATTTAAGTTCAAGTGTTAGTAAAAAATGCTACAACTTCACTGAAGGTGAGGATGTTAGGAAAAAATGCTACACCTTCACTGAAGGTGAGGATATGAGGAAAATGCAACACCTTCACTAAAGGTGATGCAATTAATAGTATTAAGGTATTAGCTTAAGGTGGGGATAAGGTTTAAATTTAAGACTAGGTTAAGGTGAGATAAAGTAGTTTAGGATAAAATGCTACACCTTTCCTAAAGGTGAGGACTTTGGTAGGGGCATGACTATTTGGATGAAATGAGCAGCGATCTCAACCTCCCCGAGTTGCATTTCCATCTTTCTCTCTCTCTCTCTTACTACAGTAAATCCCCATTTCATCTCTTCATTTAAAAGAAATAAACAGATAAATTGACCTCCAGAGTAGTTACCTAATTGCGATTTGGGGAATCGCAATCTCCTCTGGGGAATATGTTAGGAATTTAACTAGGAAAAATAAAACCAGTATAATGCTTGTAAATAAAACAAGAATAATGCTTACAAATAAAAATGTACGAATAAATATATTTAATAATAAATAAATAAATAATGTTTCCTTAGTAAATGAGACATGTAAAATCAAATAGCTAATTAAGTAGTTGAAGTTTACGGGAATATAAGACAGAGGGCGTTGGTGGCGCGGTATATAAATCACGACCGGTGTTCCTCACGTTAGAGTCTCGTCAGTTTCACGACCGTAACCAGTCAGTCTACCTCCACTACACTACCTTACTGCTCCGACTTACTATATTCGGGCCACTCAAGAGGACTTTTTGCCGTGAAACCGCCAACTTCTGCTACCTCAGCTAAGTAGTATTATATTTTAGATCATAGATGTGCTAGGCAATTTTGTTGCAACAACTTTGAGCCGTAGGCATGTCTGTGTGATTGAAATAAGTGCTGCTTGGCTGGTTATGTCAGCCCTGTAACCACTGACTAGTGCAGGTGAGGGTGGTTTCCTCGTTTATGATTCTCTTGGGTGTCTAAACTATTGTGAAGAGTCACTGCTAAATTTACTTTTTCACAATAATATTAACTTTTCATGGCAATTCATATTTTTCTCTCAAAATTGCATAAATTATCCCCTTTACAGCATTTGTAGGAGAATTAACATCTTATAAAGGAAAGACCATCTTTTTTTTTTTAGTTCAGAAAAAAGGAATAAATGCCATTTCACGGAAAATGTTTATTTTCACCGAAAAATTGAATTTTTCGATGATTTTCTGCTTATTTCATTGTTTTCATCAAAAAATATACAAAAAATACTGAATATTGCCACAAAATAGTTTTTTTCTGAAAAAAATCATGAATGACGTGTTTTTCAACTTTTTAGGAATATAAACACTGAATATTTCCACAATATACATCTTTTCTGAAAAAAAAAAATCATAAATGACGTGTTTTTCCACATTTTTTTGGAGTATTAACGTCATATTTTTCAAAACCCACTTCAACAAGTAGATTAATATATGCAATTTGAATAAAGAAGAAAATTCTGCTTAAGAAGTGACTTTTTAAGGGTTTTTTCATATTTTCATTTATTGCTGGAAGAAAACAAAAACAAAAATACATTTTTTTTCTCGACAATATATTTTTTTCTCTAAAATTGCACAAATTACCTATTTTTACGCTTATATCCTTATTTTACGATAATATATATTTTTCTCTTAAACTGCATAAATTACCCTTTTTTCAATGTTTTTCGGATATTTACTACTTTTAAAGGAAAACCAAAGAATACGCTTTAGCGTATTGTTTTTCTCTTTAAAGTTACATAACTACCCTATTTAAACCTTTTTATTGGTTTTAACAACATTTTGAAGAAAATCCTTTCTTCATTTAACATAAAATATAATACAAGCTATTTCAAGGAAAACATATATTTCTTAAAGAAAAAGGATTTTTCAGTGGTTTTTCTTTTAATTTTCATGTTTTGAATGAAAAAGAAGGAAAAAGCAAGAAATATATTAACTTTTCATGGCAATTAATTTTTTTTTCTCAAAATTGCATGAATTTTCGCTTTTCGAGCGTTTTTAGGAGAATTAACATCTTATATAAGAAAGACCATCTTCTTTTTAGTTCAGAAAAAAGGAATATATGCCATTTCACGAAAAAAATTTCTTTTCACCAAGAAAGTGAATTTTTCGATGACTTTCTATTTGATTTAATTGAAAACAAAAACTTGAAAAAGTCACTTTTTAGGCAGAATTCTCTTCTTTATTCAAATTGCATATATGATACTGGTAAAAGGGGGCTTTGTTTAAAATGCCGTTAATACCTCTTAAAACGTTGAAAAACACGTCATTTATAATTTTTTTCAGAAAAAAAGTATATTTTGGAAATATTCAGTTTTTTTTATATTTTTTGATGAAAACAATGAAATAAGCAGATAATCATCGAAAAATTCACTTTTTTCGTGAAAAGAAACTTTTTTTGTGAAATAACATTTTTTTTCTGAACTAAAAAAAGATTGTCTTTCTTAAATTAGATATTAATTGTCCTAAAAACGCTGGAAAGGGGATAATTTATGCAAATTTGAGAAAAAAAATTAATTGCATTGAAAAGTTAATATATTTCTTGATTTTCCTTCATTTTCCTTCAAAACATGTAAATGAAAAGAAAAAACACTAAAAAATCTTGTTTTTTTTTAAAGAAATATATATTTTTTTTTATTGAAATGGCTTGTATTACATTTTGTGTAACAAGAAAAAGGGATTTTTTTCAAAATGTTGTAAAAACCAATAAAAAGGTTTAAATCTGTAACTTTAAACAGAAAAAAAATACGCTACAACGTATTGTTCATGTTTTTGATAAAAACATGGAAATTCAAAGAAAATTACTGAAAAACTAACTTTTGGAGGTAAAAACATCCTTTTTTTGTAAGGGAAGATAGATTCGTCATAAAAATATTGTAGGAATGGATAATTCAAATCGCATATGTTATACTTGTAAAAGAGGGTTTTATGTAAAATGCCATTAATACTCTTAAAAACTGGAAAAAAAAACGTATTTTATGATATTTTATATAGAAAAAGTATTTTTTAACATGGAAAAGTTGTTTTCTAAAACATATTTTTATGTTTTTATCCTTATTTTACGATAGTATTTTTTTTTCTCTAAAACTGCATCAATAGTCCTATTTCCAATATTTTTCAGAGACTAAGAAAAAAGTATGTTTTTACCTCCAAAAGTTAGTTTTTTGCAATTTTCTTTTAATTTTCATGTTTTAATTAAAAAAAAGATAAATACACTATATATTTTTTTTCTCTTTAAAGT
This sequence comes from Callinectes sapidus, assembly GCA_020233015.1. NCBI lineage: Eukaryota > Metazoa > Arthropoda > Malacostraca > Decapoda > Portunidae > Callinectes > Callinectes sapidus. The sequence continues at coordinate 31,678,477 of CM035220.1, read as the reverse complement.
TACATAAACTACGCTATTTAAACCTTTTTATTGGTTTTAACAACATTTTGAAGAAAATTTATTTTTCATGTTACGTAAAACGTAATACAAGCTATTTCAATTTTTTTTTTTTTTTTTTTTTCAGAAAAAGGATTTTTCAGTGTTTTTTCTTTACATTTTCATGTTTTGATTGAAAATAAAGAAAAAAGCAAGAAATTTATTAACTTTTTATTGCAATTTATTTTTTTCTCTCAAAATTGCATGAATTATCCCATTTTCAGCATTATTAGGAGAATTAACATCTTATCTAATAAAGACTATCTTTTTTTAGTTAAGAAGAAAGGAATATATGCCATTTCACGAAAAACGTTCCTTTTCACTGGAAAAGTAGATTTTTCAATGATTTTCTGCTTATTTCATTGTTTTCATAAAAAATAAAAAAACAATGAATATTGACACATTATACTTTTTTCTAAAAAATTTCATAAATGACGTGTTTTTCAATGTTTTTAAGAGTTTAACGGCATTTTACACAAAACCCCCTTTTACAATTATAATATATGCAATTTGTATAAAGACAAAATTTTTGCCTAAAAAGTGACTTTTTCAATGTTTTTTATCTTATTTACATTTGTTGGTGGAAGAAAACCAAAAAATGCATTGTTTTTTGCGACAATATTTCTTTTCTCTAAAATTCCACAAACTACCCATTTTTATGTTTTTATCCTTATTTTACATAAATATTTTTTTTCTCTAAAACTGCATAAATGACTCTTTTTTCAATGTTTTTCAGAGATTTAGAAAAAATGTATGTTTTGACATCCAGAAAAGAGTTTTTCAGTAATTCTTTTAATTTTCATGTTTTAATTAAAAATAAGACCAATACACTATATATTTTTTGTCTTTAAAGTCACATAAACTACCCTATTTAAACCTTTTTATTGGTTTTAACAACATTTTGAAGAAAATCCCTTTTTCATGTTACGTAAAATAAAATACAACCCATTTCAATGAAAAAATATACATTATTTTTAGAAAAAGAATTTTTCAGGTTTTTTTCTATACATTTCTATGTTTTGATTGATAATGAAGGAAAAAGCAAGAAATATATTAACTTTTTATTGCAATTCATTTTTTTTTCTTTCAAAATTGTATAAATTATCCCCTTTTTAGCGTTTTTTAGGAGAAATTGACATCTTATCTAAGAAATACAATTTTTTTATAGTTAAGAAATACGAATATATGCAATTTCACGAAAAAAGTTCCTTTTCACCGTTAAAGTAGATTTTTCGATGATTTTCTGTTTATTTCATTGTTTTCATAAAAAAATAAACAAAAAACAATCAATATTGCGACAATATACTTTTTTCTCAAAAATTTCATCAATAACGTGTTTTTCAACGTTTTTAGGAGTATTAACGGCATTTTACACAAAACCCCTTTTACAAATATAATATATGCAATTTGTATAAAGAAAAAATTTCTGCCTAAAACGTGACTTTTTCAATGTTTTTATCTTTTTTTCATTTCTTGGTCGAAGAAAACCAAAAAATTCATTTTTTGCGACAATATATCTTTTCTCTAAAATTGCACAAACTACCCATTTTTATGTTTTTATCCTTATTTTACGATAATATATTTTTTTCTCTAAAACAGCATAAATATTCCTTTTTTCTGTTTTTTAGAGATTAAGATAAAAAAGTATGTTTTTACATTCAAAAGTGAGTTTTTCAATAATTTTCTTTTAATTTTCATGTTTTAATTAAAAACAAGACCAATACACTATATATTTTTTTCTCTTTAAATGTACATAAACTATCCTATATAAATTTTTTATTAGTTTTAACAACATTTTAAAGAAAATCTTTTTTTCATGTTACATAAAATGTAATACAAGCCATTTCTATGAAAAAAATATATATTTCTTTTAGAAAAAGGATTTTTCACTATTTTTTCTTTACATTTCTTTGTTTTGATTGAAAATGAAGGAAAAACCAAGAAATATATATATTAACTTTTTATTGCAATTAATTTTTTTTCCCTCAAAATTGCATAAATTATCCTCTTTTGAACGTTTTTAGTAGTCTTAACGGCATTTTACACAAAATCCCCTTTTATAAATATTATATATGCAATTTGTATAAGGACAAAATTTCTGCCTAAAAAGTGACTTTTTCAAAGTTTTTATCTTATTTTCATTTGTTGCTGGAAGAAAACAAAAAAATATATTCTTTTTTGCGACTTTATTTCTTTTCTCTATAATTCTACAAACTACATATTTTTATGTTTTTATCCTTATTTTACGATAATATATTTTTTTCTCTAAAACTGCACATATAAGCCTTTTTTTCAATGTTTTTCAGAGATTAAGAAAAAAAATATGTTTTTACATCAAAACGTGAGTTTTTCTGTAATTTTCTTTTAATTTTCATGTTTTAATTAAAAAAAGACCAATACACTATGTATTTTTTTCTCTTTAAAGTTACATAAACTACGCAATTTAAACCTTTTTATTGATTTTAACAACATTTTGGAGAAAATCCCTTTTTCATGTTACATAAAATGTAATACAAGCTATTTCAATGAAAAAAAATATATATTTCTTTTACAAAAATGATTTTTCAGTGTTTTTTCTTTACATTTCCAAGTTTTGATTGAAAATGAAAGAAAAAGCAAGAAAAATATTAACTTTTTATTGTAATTCATTTTTTTTCTCTCAAAATTCCATAAATTATCCCCTTTTCAGCCTTTTTAGGAGAATTAACATCTCACGTAAAAAAGACCATCTTTTTAAAAATTAAGAAATAGGAATATATGTCATTTCACGAAAAAAGTTCCTTTTCACCTAAAAAAGTAAATTTTTCGATGATTTTCTGCTTATTTCATTGTTTCCTAAAAAAAATAAACAAAAAACAATGAATATTGCGTCATTATATTTTTTCTCAAAAATTTCATAAATGACTTGTTTTTCAACGTTTTTAGGAGTATTAACGGCATTTTACACAAAACCCTCTTTTACAAATAAAATATACACAATTTGTATAAAGACAGAATTTCTGCCTAAAAAGTGACTTTTCAATTTTTTATCTTATTTTCATTTGTTGGTGGAAGAAAACCAAAAAATACATTCTTTTTTGCGACAATATTTCTTTTCTCTTAAATTCCACAAACTACCCATTTATATGTTTTTATCCTTATTTTACGATAATATATTTTTTTCTCTAAAACTGCATAAATGATCTTTTTTTCAATGTTTTCTGGTATTTAGAAAAAAAGTATGTTTTTACAGTCAAAAGTGAATTTTTCTGAAATTTTCTTTTAATTTTCATGTTTTAATTAAAAATAAGACACTATATATTTTTTTCTCTTTAAAATTCTATAAACTACCCTATTTAAACCTTTCATAAATATATTGTTAAACCTTTAAAAACTTTGGAAAATGGATAATTTAAATCGCAAATGGTATACTTGTAAAAGGGGGTTTTATGTAAAATGCCGTTAATACTCTTAAAAACTGAAAAAAAGTAATTTATGAAATTTTAGATAGAAGAACTATATTGTAATATGAAAAATTTGTTTTCTACAAAATGTGTTTAAACGTCCAAAAAGGTTAAAAATGGGTACTTTGTACAGTTTCAGAGCGAGAAAATGTATATAGTGTTTATTTTCTTGTTTTTAATCAAAACATTGAAATCAATAGAAAATTATTAAAAAGTGACTTCTGGTGTTAAATCATATTTTCTTCGTAAAAGAAATGGTTTTCCTTTAAAAGTAGTAAATCTCCGAAAAACATTGAAGAAAGAGTCATTTATGCAGTTTTAGAGGAAAAATATATAATATCGTGAAATAAGGATAAAAGCATAAATATAAGTAATTTGTGCAATTTTAGAGAAAAAAAATATTGTCTAGAAAGAGGATGTATTTTTTAAGTTTTCTTCCACCAACAAATGAAAATGTAAAAAAAGCCTTGAAAGAGTCACTTTTTAGACAGAATTTTCTTCTTTATTCAAATTGCATATATTATACATGTAAAAAGAGATTTTGTTTAAAATGCCGTTAATACTCCTAAAAATGTTGAAAAACACGTCATTTATATTTTTTTCAGAAAATGATGGTCTTTCTTACATAAGATGTTAATTCTCCTAAAAACGCTGGAAAGGGGATAATTTATGCAATTTTGAGAGAAAAAATTGAATTGCCATGAAATGTTAATATATGTTTTGCTTTTTCCTTCATTTTCATTCAAATAATGGAAAAGAAAAGAAAAAAACTGAAAAATCATTTTTCTTAAAGAAATATATATTTTTTTCCTTGAAATGGCTTGTATAAAGTTTATGTAACATGAAAAAAGGATTTTCTACAAAATATTCTTAAAACCAATAAAAAGGTTTAAATAGGGTAGTTTATGTAACTTTAAAGAGAAAAACAATACGCTATAGCGTATTGTTCATGTTTTTAATTAAAACATAAAAATTCAAAGAAAATTACTGAAAACTCACTTTTGGAGGTAAAAACATACATTTTTTTCTAATGGAAGATGGATTTGTCATAAAAATATTGTAGAACCCTTAAAAATATGGATAATTCAAATCGCATATATTATAATAGTAAAAGGGGTTTTATATACTTTTTTTTGTAAGGAAAGATAGATTTGTCATAAAAATATTGTAAGAATGGATAATTTAAATCGCATATGTTATACTTGTAAAAGGGGGTTTTATGTAAAATGCTGTTAATACTCTTAAAATCTGGAAAAAAAACGTAATTTATGATATTTTATATAGAAAAAGTATATTTTAACATGAAAAAGTTGTTTTCTAAAACATATATTTATGTTTTTATCCTTATTTTACGATATTATTATTTTATTCTCTAAAACTGCATCAATAGTACTTTTTTCAATATTTTTCAGAGACTAAGAAAAAGGTATGTTTTTACTTCCAAAAGTTAGTTTCTCTGTAATTTTCTTTTAATTTTCATGTTTTAAATAAAAAAAAGACCAATACACTATATATTTTTTTCTCTTTAAAGTTACATAAACTACGCTATTTAAACCTTTATATTGGTTTTAACAACATTTTGAAGAAAATCTATTTTTAATGTTACGTAAAACGTAATACAAACCATTTCAATATTTTTTTTTTTTCAGAAAAAGGATTTTTCAGTGTTTTTTCTTTACATTTTCATGTTTTGATTGAAAATAAAGAAAAAATCAAGAAATTTATTAACTTTTTATTGCAATTAATTTTTGTCTCTCAAAATTGCATGAATTATCCCATTTTTCGCGTTATTACGAGAATTAACATCTTATCTAATAAAGACCATCTTTTTTTTAGTTAAGAAGAAAGGAATATATGCCATTTCACGAAAAAAGTTCCTTTTCACTGAAAAAGTAGGTTTTTCAATGATTTTCTGCTTATTTAATTGTTTTCATAAAAAATAAACAAAAAACAATGAATATTGCGACAATATACTTTTTTCTAAAAAATTTCATAAATGACGTGTTTTTCAATGTTTTTAGGAGTTTAACGGCATTTTACACAAAACCCCCTATTACAATTATTATATATGCAATTTGTATAAAGACAAAATTTCTGCCTAAAAAGTGACTTTTTCAATGTTTTTTTTATCTTATTTACATTTGTTGGTGGAATAAAACCAAAAAATACATTGCTTTTTGCGACAATATTTCTTTTCTCTAAAATTGCACAAACTACCCATTTTTATGTTTTTATCCTTATTTTATATTAATATTTTTTTTCTCTAAAACTGCATAAATGGCTCTTTTTTCAATGTTTTTCAGAGATTTAGAAAAAATGTGTGTTTTCACATCCAAAAAAGAGTTTTTCAATAATTTTCTTTTAATTTTCATGTTTTAATTAAAAACAAAACCAATACACTATATATTTTTTGTCTTTAAAGTCACATAAACTACCCTATTTAAACCTTTTTATTGGTTTTGACAACATTTTTAAGAAAATCCCTTTTTCATGTTTTATAACATGAAATACAAGCTATTTCAATAAAAAAAATATATATTATTTTTAGAAAAAGAATTTTTCAGTGTATTTTCTTTACATTTCCATATTTTGATTGATAATGAAGGAAAGAGCAAGAAATATATTAACTTTTTATTGCAATTCTTTTTTTTTTCTTTCAAAATTGCATAAATTATCCCCTTTTTAGCGTTTTTTTAGGAGAGTTGACATCTTATCTAAGAAAGACCATCTTTTTATAGTTAAGAAATACGAATATATGCCATTTCACGAAAAAAGTTCCTTTTCACCGAAAAAGTAGATTTTTCGATGATTTTCTGCTTATTTTATTGTTTTCATAAAAAAAATAAACAAAAAACAATCAAAATTGCGACAATATAGTTTTTTCTCAAAAATTTCATAAATGACGTGTTTTTTAACGTTTTTAGGAGTATTAACGGCATTTTACACAAAACCCCCTTTTACAAGTATAATATATGCAATTTGTATAAAGAAAAAAGTTCTGCCTAAAACGTGACTTTTTCAATGTTTTTATCTTTTTTTCATTTCTTGGTCGAAGAAAACCGAAAAATACATTTTTTGCGACAATATATCTTTTCTCTAAAATTGCACAAACTACCCATTTTTATGTTTTTATCCTTATTTTACGATAATATATTTTTTTCTCTAAAACTGCATAAATAATCCTTTTTTCAATGTTTTTCAGAGATTAAGAAAAAAAAGGATGTTTTTACATTCAAAAGTGAGTTTTTCAATAATTTTCTTTTAATTTTCATTTTTTAATTTAAAACAAGACCAATACACTATATATTTTTTTCTCTTTAAAGGTACAAAAACTACCCTATTTAAATTTTTTATTAGTTTTAACAACATTTTGAAGAAAATCCCTTTTTCATGTTACATAAAAGGTAATACAAGCCATTTCAATGAAAAATATATATATTTCTTTTAGAAAAAGGATTTTTCAGTATTTTTTTCTTTACATTTCTTTGTTTTAATTGAAAATGAAGGAAAAACCAAGAAATATATTAACTTTTTATTGCAATTAATTTTTTTCCCTCAAAATTGCATAAATTGCCTCTTTTGAACGTTTTTAGAAGTATTAACGGCATTTTACACAAAATCCCCTTTTACAAGTATTATATATGCAATTTGTATAAGGACAAAATTTCTGCCTAAAAAGTGACTTTTTCAATGTTTTTATCTTATTTTCATTTGTTGCTGGAAGAAAACAAAAAATACATTTTTTTTGCGACTTTTTTTCTTTTCTCTATAATTCCACAAACTACATATTTTTTTTATGTTTTTATCCTTATTTTACGATAATATATTTTTATCTCTAAAACTGCACAAATAAACCTTTTTTCATTGTTTTTCAGAGATTAAGAAAAAAAGTATGTTTTTACATCAAAAAGTGAGTTTTTCTGTACTTTTCTTTTAATTTTCATGTTTTAATTAAAAAAAGACCAATACACTACATATTTTTTTCTCTGTAAAGTTACATAAACTACCCTATTTAAACCTTTTTATAGGTTTTAACAACATTTTGAAGAAAATCCCTTTTTCATGTTACATAAAATGTAATACAAGCCATTTCAATGAAAAAAATATATATTTATTTTAGAAAAATGATTTTTCAGTGTTTTTTCTTTACATTTCCATGTTTTGATTGAAAATTCACTTTTTCGGTGAAAAGAAACTTTTTTCGTGAAATGGCATATATTATTTTTTTCTTAACTAAAAAAAATGGTCTTTCTTAGATAAGATGTTAATTCTTCTAAAAACTCTGGAAAAGGGATAATTTATGCAATTTTGAGAGAAAAAAATGAAATGCCATGAAAAGTTAATATATTTTTTGCTTTTTCCTTCATTTACATTCAAAACATAGAAATGAAATGGAAAAAAAACTGAAAATCCTTTTTCTTAAAGAAATACATAATTTTTCCTTGAAATGGCTTGTATTACATTTTATGTAACATGAAAAAGGGATTTTCTTCAAAATGTTCTTAAAACGAATAAAAAGGTTTAAAAAGGGTAGTTTATGTAATTTTAAAGAGAAAAAAATACGCTATAGCGTATTGTTCATGTTTTTAATTATAACATGGAAATTCAAAGAAAATTACTGAAAAACTCACTTTTGGAGGTAAAAACATACATTTTTTTCTAAGGGAAGATAGATTTGTCATCAAAATCTTTCAAAACCCTTGAAAAAAAGGATAATTGAAATGGCATATGTTCTACTTGTAAAAGGGAGTTTTATGTAAAATGCCGTTAATATTTTTTAAAAAGTGAAAAAACGTAATATATGAAATTTTAGATAGAAAAAGTATACTCTAACATGAAAAAGTTTTTTTCTACAAAATGTGTTTAAACGTCCAAAATGGTTAAACATGTGTACTTTGTAGAGTTTCAGAGAAAGAAAATGTATATAGTGTTTATTTTCTTGTTTTTGAATAAAACCATTGAGATCAATAAAAAATTATTGAAAAGTGACCTTTGGTGTAAAATCATGTTTTTTTTCGTAAAAGATATGGTTTTCCTTTAAAGTAGTAAATCTTCGAAAAATATTGAAAAAAAGGTCATTTATGTAGTTTAGAGAAAAAAATATATCATCGTAAAACAAGTATAAAAGCAAAAAAATTGGTAATTTGTACAATTTTAAAGAAAAAACTTTTTTGTGTAATGGCATATATTCCTTTTTTCTTAACTAAAAACAGGATGGTTTTTCTTAGATAAGATGTTAATTCTCCTAAAAACGCTGGAAAGGGGATAGTTTATGCAATTTTGAGAGAAAAAAATGAATAGCCATTAGAAGTTCTTGCTTTTTCCTTGATTTTCAAAAAACCTTGAAAAAGTCACTTTTTAGGCAGAATTTTTTTTTTATTCAAATTGCATATATTGTTCTTGTAAAAAAGGGTTTTGTTTAAAATGCCGCTAATACTCCTAAAAACGATTAAAAACACATCTTTTATGATTTTTCTTAGAAAAAAAAGTATATTGTGGCAATTTTCATTGTTTTTTGTTTATTTTTTGATGAAAACAATGAAATAAGCAGAAAATCATCGAAATTTTCACTTTTTCTGTGAAAAGAAACTTTTTTTCATGAAATGGCATATATTCCTTTTTTCTGGACTAAAAAAAGATGGTCTTTCTTAGATAAGATGTTAATTCTGCTTCAACCAATGATAAAGGGATAATTTATGCAATTTTAAGAAAAAAATAATGAATTGCCATAAAAAGTTAATATTTTTCTTGCTTTTCCCTTAATTTTCATTCAAAACATGGAAATGAAAAGAAAAAACACTGAAAAATCCATATTCTTATAGAAATATATATTTTATCCTTGAAATGGCTTGCATTATATTTTATGTAACATGAAAAAAGGATTTTCTTCAAAATGTTGTTAAAACCAATAAAAAGGTTTCAATAGGGTAGTTTTTGTAAATTTAAAGAGAAAAACAATACGCTATAGGGTATTGTTCTTCTTTTTCATTAAAACATGGAAATTAAAAAAAAAATACTGAAAAACTCACTTTTGGAGGTAAAAACATACTTTTTTTTCTAAGGGAAGATGGATTTGTTATAAAAATATTGTAAAACCATTAAAAAAAATGAATAATTCAAATCGCATATGTTATACTTGTAAAAGGGGTTTTATGTAAAATGCCGTTAATACTCTTAAAACCTGAAAAAAAATGTAATTTATGAAATTTTAGATAGAAAAAGTATATTGTAACATGAAAAAGTAGTTTTCTACAGAATGTGTTTAAACATCCAAAAAAGGTTAAAAATTGGTACTTTGTACAGTTTCAGAGAAAGGAATTGTATAAAGTGTTTATTTTCTTGTTAATAATCAAAACATTGAAATCAATAGAAAATCATTAAAAAGTGACTTTTGGTGTAAAATCATGTATTTTTTTCGTAAAAGAAATGGTTTTCCTTTAAAAGAAGTAAATCTTCGAAAAACATTGAAAAAAAAGGTCATTTATGCAATTTTAGAGAAAAAAAATATTTTATCGTAAAATAAGGATTAAACCATAAAAAATAGCTAATTTGTGCGATTTTAGAGAAAAAAAAATTGTCGAGAAAAATAATGTATTTTTTTGGTTTTCTTCCACCAACAAATAAAAATATGAAAAAAAAACTTTAAAAAGTCACTTTTCAGGCAGAATTTTTTTCTTTATTCAAATTGCATATATTATACTTGTTAAAGGGGGTTTTGTTTAAAATGCCGTTAATACTCCTAAAAACGTTGAAAAACACGTCTTTTATGATTTTTTTCAGAAGAAAAGTATATTGTGGTAATATTCAGTGTTGTTGTTGTTGTTTTTTGTTTTTGTTTTTTTTATCAAAACAATGAAATAAGCAGAAAATCATCGAAAAATTTACTTTTTCGGTAAAGAAAAACTTTTTTCGTGAAATGGCATATATTCATTTTTTTCTGAACTAAAAAAAGATAGTCTTTCTTAGATAAGATGATAATACTCCTAAAAACACTGGAAAGGGGATATTTTATGCAATTTAGAAAGAAAAAAATGATATGATATAAAAAGTTAATATATTTCTTGCTTTTTCCTTCATTTTCCTTCAAAACATGTAAATGAAAAGAAAAAAAACTAAAACATCCTTTTTTTTTAAGAAATATATATTTTTCATTGAAATGGCTTGTATTACATTTTATGTAACAAGAAAAAGAGATTTTCTTCAAAATGTTGTAAAAACCAATAAAAAGGTTTAAATCTGTAACTTTAAAGAGAAAAACAATACGCTACAGCGTATTGTTCATGTTTTTAATTAAAATATGGAAATTCAAAGAAAATTACTGAAAAACTCACTTTTGGAGGTAAAAACAGATTAAAAACAAGAAAATAAACACTATATACATTTCCTCACTCTGAAACTGCACAAAGTACCCATTTTTAACCTTTTTGGACGTTTAAACACATTTTATAGAAAACAAATCTTTCATGTTACAATATACTTCTTCTATCTAAAATTTCAAAAATTACTTTTTTTTCAGTTTTTAAGAGTATTAACGGCATTTTACATAAAACCCCTTTTTACAAGTATACCATATGCGATTTGAATTATCCATTTTCCAACGTTTCTAAAGGTTTAACAATATTTTTATGAAAGGTTTAAATAGGGTAGTTTATGTAATTTTAAAGAGAAAAAAATATATAGTGTCTTGTTTTTAATTAAAACATGAAAATTAAAAGAAAATTTCAGAAAAATTCACTTTTGGATGTAAAAACAATTTTTTACTAAATACCAGAAAACATTGAAAAAAGGATCATTTATGCAGTTTTAGAGAAAAATATATTATCGTAAAATAAGGATAAAAACATAAAAATGGGTAGTTTGTGCAATTTTAGAGAAAAGAATTATTGTCGCAAAAAAAAATGTGTTTTTTGGTTTTCTTCCACCAACAAATGAAAATATGATAAAAACATTGAAAAGTCACTTTTTAGGCAGAAATTCTGTCTTTATACAAATTGTATATATTTTACTTGTAAAAGGGGGTTTTGTGTAAAATGCCGTTAATACTCCTAAAAACGTTGAAACACACGTCATTTATGAAATTTTTGAGAAAAAATATAATGTCGCAATATTCATTGTTTTTTGTTTATTTTTTTATGAAAACAATGAAATAATAAAAAATCATCGAATAATCTACTTTTTTCGGTGAAAAGGAACTTTTTTCGTGAAATTGCATATATTCCTATTTCTTAATTTTAAAAAGATGGTCTTTTTTACGTGAGATGTTAGTTCTCCTAAAAAAGCTGAAAAAGGGATAATTTATGGAATTTTGAGAGAAAAAAAATGAATTGCAATAAAAAGTTAATATATTTCTTGCTTTTTCTTTCATTTTTAATCAAAACATGGAGATGTAAAGAAAAAACACTGAAAAATTCTTTTTTACAAGTATAATATATCCAATATGAATAAAGAAGAAATTTGTGCCTAAAAAGTGACTTTTTCAAAGTTTTTTTCATATTTTTATTTGTTGGTGGAAGAAAACCAAAAATATACATTCTTTTTCTCGACAATATTTTTTTTATCTAAAATTGCACAAATTTCCTATTTTAATGCTTTTATCCTCATTTTTCGATAATATATACTTGTTCTCTAAAACTGCATAAATGTCCCTTTTTTCTATTTTTTTCAGAGATTTACTACTTTTAAAGAAAAACCATCTCTTTTACGAAAAAAATATGATTTTAAATCAAAAGTCACTTTTTAATAATTTTCTATTGATTTCAATGTTTTGATTAAAAACAAGAAAATAATAACTATATACATTTTTTTCTCTGAAAGTGTACAAAGTAACCATTTTTAACTTTTTTCGACTTTGAAATATATTTTGTAAAAAACAACTTTTTCATGTTACAATATACTTTTTCTTTCTAAAATTTCATAAATTACGTTTTTTTCAGTTTTAAAGAGTATTAACGGCCTTTTACATAAAACACCCTTTGACAAGTATACCATAAGCGATTTGAATTATTCATTTTTCAACGTTTTTAAGGGTTTTACAATATTTTTATGACAAATATATCTTCCCTTAGAAAAAAAAAAAAAGAATGCTTTTACCTCCAAATACGAGTTTTTCAGTAATTTTCTTTGAATTTCCATGTTTTAATTAAAAACATGAACAATACGCTATAGTGTATTGTTTTTCTCTTTAAAGTTACATAAACTACCCTATTTAAACCTTTTTAATGGTTTTAACAACATTTTAAAGAAAATCCCTTTTTCAAGTTACATAAAATGTAGTACAAGCCATTTCAAAGAAAAAATATATATTTCTTTAAGAAAAAGGATTTTTGAGTGTTTTTTATTTTTTTTTTATTTTCATGTTTTGAATGAAAATGAAGGAAAAAGCAAGAAATATATTTACTTTTCATAGCAATTCATTTTTTTCTTTGAAAATTGCATAAATTATCTCCTTTCCAGTGTTTTTAGGAGAATTAACATCTTATCTAAGAAAGACATCCTTTTTTTTAGTTCAGAAAAAAAGAATATGTGCCATTTAACGAAAAAAATTTCTTTTCACCGAAAAAGTTAATTTTTCGATTATTTTCTGCTTATTTCATTGTTTTCATAAAAAAAATAAAAAAAACACATTGAATTTTGTAAAAATGTACTTTTTTCTGAAAAGAATCATAAATGACGTGTTTTTCAACGTTTTTAGGAGCATTTACGGCATTTTAAACAAAACTCCCTTTTACAAGTATATATGCAATTTGAATAAAGAAGAAAATTCTGCCTAAAAAGTTACTTTTTTCAAGGTTTTTTTCATATTTTCATATGTTGGTGGAAGAAAACCGAAAACACATTCTTTTTCTCGACAATATTTTTTTTCTCTAAAATTGCACAAATTACCTATTTGTATGCTTTTATACTTATTTTACGATAATATTTTGTTTCTTTAAAACTGCATAAATGACCCTTTTTTCAATGTTTTTCGGAAATCCATATCTTTTACTAAAAAAATTTATGATTTTACACCAAAGGTCACATTTTAATAATTTTCTATTGATTTTAATGTTTTTTATTAAAAAGCAAGAAAATAAACACTATATACATTTTCTTTCTCTGAATATGTGCAAAGTACACATTTTTAACCTTTTTGAATGTTTAAACACATTTTGTGGAAAACAACTTTTACATGTTACAATATACCTAAATTTCATAAATTACGTTTTTTTTAGTTTTGAAGATTATGAACGGCATTTTATATAACACACAACATATGCGATTTGAATTATCCTTTTTTCAACGTTTTTAAAAATATTTTTATGACAAATCCATCTTACCTTAGAAAAGAAAGTATGTTTTTACCTCCGAAAGTGAGTTTTTCATTAATTTTCTTTGAATTTCCATGTTTTAATTAAAAACATGAACAATGCGCTATACCGTATTGTGTTTCTCTTTAAAGTTACATAAACTACCCTATTTAAACCTTTTTATTGGTTTTGACTACATTTTGAAGAAAATCCCTTTTTAATGTTACATAATATGTAGTACAAGTCATTTCAAGGAAAAAATATATATTTCTTTAAGAAAAAGGATTTTTCAGTGTTTTTTCTTTTCATTTCCATGTTTGGAATGAAAATGAAGAAAAAAGTAAGAAATATATTAACTTTTCATGGCAATTCATTTTTTTTCTCTCAAAATTGCATAAATTATTCTGTTTCCAACGTTTTTTGGAGAATTAACATCTTATCTAAGGAAGACCATCTTTGTTTTAGTTAAGAAAAAAGGAATATATGCCATTTCACGAAAAAAGTATCTTTTCACCGAAAAAGTGAATTTTTCGATGATTTTCTTCTTATTTCATTGTTTTCATCAAAAAATAAATAAAAAACACTGAATATTGCCACAATATACTTTTTTTCAGAAAAAAAATAATAAAAGACGTAATTTTTAACGTTTATAGGAGTATTAACGGCATTTTAAACAAAACCCCGTTTTACAAATTTAATATATGCAATTTGAATAAAGAAGAAAAATCTGTCAAAGTTACTTTTTCAAGGTTTTTTTTTTTATATTTTCATTTGTTGGTGGAAGAAAACCAAAAAAATACATTCTTTTTCTCGGCAATATTTTTTTTCTCTAAAATTGCACGAATTACCTATTTTTTATGCTTTTATCCATATTTTACGATAATATATAATTTTTCTCTAAAACTGCATAAATGACCCTTTTTTCAATATTTTTCGGAGATTTACTACTTTTAAAGAAACCATCTCTTTTACGAAAAGAAAAATGATTTTACACCAAAAGTCACTTTTTAATAATTTTCTATTGACTTCATGTGCCACCACGGTGCAGTGGCTAGCGCGTCTGGCTAAGAATCCGTGGGCCCGAGTTCGATCCCGGACGTGGACAGCGCTGACCCCACCCAGGTTTTCACCCATCACTGGTCGATAAATGGGTACCTAAGGCAACCTAGGGAAGGTATACTGTGGAAACCCGGATTTCATGCAGGCCCAGTGTCCCGGGGTAAGGGACTATTCTACCACAGGCTCAAAGGCCAAGGAGACGGGAGATGAGCTCCCGCAGCTATGCGCTGATACAGCGTAAGCCCCCCACTTTACTTTACCTATTCACTTCAATTTTTTTATTAAAAACAAGAAAATAAACACTAAATACATTTTCTTTCTCTGAAACTGTGCCAGGTACCCATTTTTAATCTTTTTGGACGTTTAAACACATTTTGTAGAAAACAACTTTTTCTTGTTACAATATACTTTTTTATCTAAAATTTCATAATTTACGTTTTTTTTCAGTTTTTTGAGTATTAACGGCATTTTACATAAAACACATTTTAAGAAGTATAACATATGCGATTTGAATTATCCATTTTTTAACCTTTTTAAGGGTTTTACAATATTTTTATGACAAATGCATCTTCCCTTAGAAAAAAAAGTATTTTTTTACCTCCAAAAGTGAGTTTTTCAGTAATTTTATTTCAATTTCCATGTTGTAATTAAAAACATGAACAATACGCTATAGCGTATTGTTTTTCTCTTTAAAGTTACATCAACTACCCTATTTAAACTTTTTTTTTTTTGGTTTTAACAAAATTTGGAAGAAAATTCCTTTTTCATCTTACAAAAAATGTAATACAAGCCATTACAAGTAAAAAATATATATTTCTTTAAGAAAAAGGATTTTTCACTGTTTTATCTTTTCATTTCTATGTTTTGAATGAAAATTAAGGAAAAAGCAAGAAATATATTTTTTTTTTCATGGCAATTTATTTATTTTATCTCAAAATTGTATAAATTATCCCCTTTCCAGCGTTTTTAGGAGAATTTACATCTTATCTAAGAAAGACCATCTTTTTTTAGTTCAGAAAAAAGGAATATATGCCATTTCACGAAAAAGTTTATTTTCACCGGAAAAGTAAATTTTTCGATTATTTTTGCTTATTTCATTGTTTTTATCAAAAAATAAACAAAAAACTCTGAATATTACCACAACATACTTTTTTTTCTGAAAAAAAATCATAAATGACGTGCTTTTCAACATTTATAGGAGTATTAATGTTTTTTAACTCCAAAAGTGAGTTTTTCAGTAATTTTCTTTGAATTTCCATGTTTTAATTAAAAACATGAACAATACGCTATAGCGTATTATTTTTTTATTTAAGGTTACATAAACTACCCTATTTAAACCGTTTAATTGGTTTTAACAACATTTTGAAGAAAATCTCTTTTTCTTGTTACATAAAATGAAACACAAGCTATTTCAAGGAAAAAATATATATTTCTTTAAGAAAAAGGATTTTTCAGTGTTTTTTTTCTTTTCACTTTCATGTTTTGAATGAAAAAAGAAGGAAAAAGCAAGAAATATATTAACTTTTCATGGCAATTAATTTTTTTCTCTCAAAATTGCATGAAGTTTCTCCCTTTCCAGCGTTTTTAGGAGAATTAACATCTTATCTAAGAAAGACCATCTTTTTTTTAGTTCAAAAAAAGGAATATATGCCATTTCACGAAAAAAGTTTCTTTTCACCGAGAAAGTGAGTTTTTCGATTATTTTTTTACATATTTCATTGTGTTCATCAAAACATAAACTAAAAACACAGATTTTTGCCACAATATACTTTTTTTATGAAAAAATAATTATGAATGACGTGTTTTTCAACTTTTTAGGAGTATTAACGGCATTTTAAACAAAACCACCTTTTACAAGTATAATATATGCAATTTGAATAAAGAAGCAAATTCTGCCTAAAAAGTGACTTTTTAAAGTTTTTTTTCATATTGTCATTTATTGGTGGAAGAAAACCAAAAAAATACATTCTTTTCTTGACATTTTTTTTTTCTCTAAAATCGCACACATTACATATTTTTATAATTTTATCCTTATTTTACGATAGTATTTTTTTTTCTCTAAAACTGCATAAATGACCCTTTTTTCAATGTTTTTGGATATTTACTCTTTTTAAAGGAAGCCCATCTATTTTACGAAAAAAATTTGATTTTACACCAAAAGTCACTTTTTAATAATTTTCTACTGATTTCAATGTTTTGATTAAAAATAAGATAATAAAACACTATATACATTTCCTTTCTCTGAAACTATACAAAGTACCCATTTTTAACCTTTTTGTACGTTTAAACACAATTTGTAGAAAACAACTTTTTCATGTTACAATATACATTTTTTATCTAAAATTTCATAAATTATGTTTTTTTCAGTTTTTAAGAGTATTAACGGCATTTTACATAAAACCCCCTTTTACAAGTATAATATATGCGATTTGAATTATCCATATTTTTTAGGGTTTTACATTATTTTTATGACAAATCCATCTTCCCTTAGAAAAACAAAGTATGTTTTTACCTCCAAAAGTGAGTTGTTCAGTAATTTTCTTTAAATTTTTATGTTTTAATTAAAAACATAAACAATACGCTATAGCGTATTGTTTTTCTCTTTAAAATTACATAAACTACCCTATTGAAACCTTTTCATTGGTTTTAACAACATTTTGAAGAAAATCCTTTTTTTCCTGTTACATAAAATGTAATACAAGCTATTTCAAGGAAAATATATATATTTCTTTATGAAATAGGATTTTTCAGTGTCTTTTTCTTTTCATTTCCAGGTTTTGAATGAAAATGAAGGAAAAAGCAAGAAATATATTAACTTTTCATGTCAATTCATTTTTTTCTCTCAAAATTCCATAAATTATCCCCTTTCAAACGTTTTTAGGAGAATTAACATCTTATATCAGAAAGACCATCTTTTTTTTAGTTAAGAAGAAAGGAATATATGCCATTTAGAAAAAAAAAGTTTCTTTTCACCGAAAAAGTAGATTTTTTGATGATTTTCTGCTTATTTCATTGTTTTCATAAAAAATAAACAAAAAACAATGAATATTGCGACAATATACTTTTTTTCAAAAAATGAATTGCAATAAAAAGATTATATATTTCTTGCTTTTTCCTTCACTTTCAATCAAAACATGGAAATGTAAAGAAAAAAACACTGAAAAATCCTTTTTCTTAAAGAAATATATATATTTTTTTCATTGAAATGGTTTGTATTACATTTTACGTAACATGAAAAATGGGTTTTCTTAAAAAATGTTATAAAAACGAATAAAAAAATTTAAATAGGGTAGTTTATGTAACTTTAAAGAGAAAAAATATATATAGTCTATTGGTCTTGTTTTTAATTAAAACATGAAAATTAAAAGAAAATTATTCAAAAACTCACTTTTGGATGTAAAAACATACTTTTTTTTCTAAATCTCTGAAAAACATTGAAAAAAGGGTCATTTATGCAGTTTTAGAGAAAAAAATATATTATCGTAAAATAAGGATAAAAACATAAAAATCAGTGGTTTGTGCAATTTTAGAGAAAAGAAATATTGTTGCAAAAAAAATGTATTTTTTGGTTTTCTTCCACCAACAAATGAAAATAAGATAAAAACATTGAAAACGTCACTTTTTAGGCAGAATTTTTTTTCTTTATACAAATTGCATATATTTTACTTGTAAACGGGGGATTTATGTAAAATGCCGTTAATACTCCTAAAAACGTTGAAAAACACGTCATTTATGAAATTTTTGAGAAAAAAGTATATTGTCGCAATATTCATTGTTTTTTTTTATGAAAACAATGGAATAAGCAGATAATCATCGAAAAATCTACTTTTCCGGTGAAAAGTAACTTTTTTCGTGAAATGGCATATATTACTTTCTTCTTAACTAAAAAAGATGGTCTTTCTTAGATGAGATGTTAATACTCCTAAAAACGCTCAAAAGAGGATAGTTTATGCAATTTTGAGAGTAAAAAAATGATTTGCAATAAAAAGTTAATATATTTCTTGCTTTTTCCTTCTTTTTCAATCAAAACATGGAAATATAAAAAAAAACACTTAAAAATCCTTTTTCAAAAAGAAATATATAATTTTTTCATTGAAATGCCTTGTATTACATTTTATGTAACATGAAAAAAATATTTTCTTCAAAATGTTGTTAAAACCAATGAAAAGGTTTAAATAGCGTAGTTTATGTAACTTTAAAGTGAAAAAATATAAAGTGTCTTGTTTTTAATTAAAACATGAAAATTGAACGAAAATTACAGAAAAACTCACTTTTAGTTGTAAAAACATTTTTTTTTTCTAAATCTCTGAAAAACATTGAAAAAAGGATCATTGATGCAGTTTTAGAGAAAAAAATATGTTATCGTAAAATAAGGATATAAACATAAAAATGGGTAGTTTATGCAATTTTAGAGAAAAGAAATATTGTCGCAAAAAAGAATGTATTTTTTTTGGTTTTCTTCCACGAACAAATGAAAATAATATAAAAACATTGAAAACGTCTCTTTATGTGTAAAATGCCGTTAATACTCCGAAAAACATTGAAAAACACGTTATTTATAAAATTTTTGAGAAAAAAAGTATATTGTCGCAATATTCATTGTTTTTTGTTTATTTTTTATGAAAACAATGAAATAAGAAGAAAATCATAGAAAAATCTACTTTTCCGGTGAAATTTTTTTTTTTTTTTATATGGCAGATATTCTTTTCTTCTCAACTAAAAAAAAAGATGGTCTTTCTTAGATGAGATGTTAATTCTCCTAAAAACGCCGAAAAAAGGGATAATTTATGCAATTTTGAGAGAAAAAAAATCGTTTTCAATCAAATCATGGAAATGTAAAGAAAAAACACAGAAAAATCCTTTTGCTGAAAGATATATGTATATTTTTTTCATTGAAATAGCTTGTATTACATTTTATGTAAAATGAATAAGGGATTTTCTTCAAAATGTTGTTAAAACCAATAAAAAGGTTTAGATAGGGTAGTTTATGTAACTTTAAAGAGAAAAAATATATAGTGTATTGGTATTGTTTTTAATTAAAACATGAAAATAAAATGAAAATTACTGTAAAACTCGCTTTTGGATGTATAAACATACTTTTTTTCTAAATTTTTGAAAAACATTAAAAAAAGGCTCATTTATCACGTTTTAGAGAAAAAAATATATATTCTCGTGCAATAAGGATAAAAACTTAAAAATGGATAGTTTTTGCAATTTTAGAGAAAAGAAATATTGTTGCAAAAAAGAATCTATTTTTTTTTTTTGGTTTTTTCCACCAACAAATGAAAATAAGATAAAAACATTGAAAAAGTCACTTTTTAGGAAGAAATTTTGTCTATATACAAATTGCATATATTATACTTGTAAAAGAGGGTTTTGTGTAAAATGCCGTTAATACTCCTAAAAACGTTGAAAAACATGTCATTTAAGAAATTTTTGAGAAAAAAGTATATTATCGCAATATTCATTGTTTTTTGTTTATATTTTTATGAAAACAATGAAATAACCAGAAAATCATCGAAAAATCTATTTTTTCGGTAAAAAGGAACTTTTTTCGTGTAATGGAATATATTGCATTCTTCTTAACTTCAATTTTAGAGAAACGAAATATTGTTGCAAAATTTTTTTTATTTTTTAGTTTTCATCCACCAACAAATGAAAATAAGATAAAAACTTTGAAAAAGTCACTTTTTAGGCAGAAATTTTGTCTTTATACAAATTGCATATATTATACATGTAAAAGGTAGGTTTTGTGTAAAATGCCGTTAATCCTCCTAAAAACGTTGAAAAACACATCATTTATTATTTTTTTTTAGAAAAAAAGTATATTTTCGCAATATTCATTTTTTTTGTTTATTTTTTTTATGAAAACAATGAAATAAGCAGAAAATCATCGAAAAATCTACTTCTACGGTGAAAAGGAACTTTTTTCGTGAAATGGCATACATTTCTTTATTTTTAAATGAAAAAAGATGGTCTTTCTTAGATGAGATGTAAATTCTAATAGAAACGCTGAAAAGAGTATAATTTATGCAAATTTGACACAAAAAAATGATATGCAATAAAAAGTTAATATATCTCTTGCTTTTTCTTTTATTATCAAACAAAACATGAAAATGTAAAGAAAACACACTGAAAAATCCTTTTTCTAAAAGAAATATATATGTTTTTAATTGAAATGGCTTGTATTACATTTTATGTAACATGAAAAAGGGATTTTCTTCAAAATGTTTTTAAAACCAATAAAAAGGTTTAATAGGGTAGTTTATGTAACTTTAAAGAGAAAAACATATATAGTATATTGGTCTTGTTTTTCAATTAAAACATGTAAATTAAAAGAGAATTACAGATAAACTCAATTTTTGATGTAAAAACATACTTTTTTTATATCTCTAATAAACATTGAAAAAAGGGTCATTTATGCAGTTTTAGAGAAAAAAATATATTATCGTAAAATAAGGAAAAAATTATAAAAATGGGTAGTTTGTGCAATTTTTGAGAAAAGAAATATTGTCGCAAAAAAAGAATGTATTTTTTTGTTTCCTTCCACAAACAAACGAAAATAAGATAAAAAAAATTGAAAAAGTCACTTTTTAGGAAGAAATTTTGTCTCTACACAAATTCCATTTATTATACTTGTAGAATGGAGTTTTGTGTAAAATGCCGTTAATACTCCTGAAAACGTTGAAAAACACGTCATATATGAAATTTTTGAGAAAAAAAGTATATTTTTGCAATATTCATTGTTTTTTGTTTATTTTTTTATGATAACAATGAAATAAGCAGAAAAACATCGAAAAATCTACTTTTCCGGTGAAACGGAACTTTTTTCGTGAAATGGCACGTATTCCTTTCTTTTTAACTAAAAAAAAGATGGTCTTTATTAGATAAGATGTCCATTCTTCTAAAAACGCTGAAAAGATGATAATGTATGCAATTTTGGGAGAAAATCAGTGTTTTGCAATAAAAAGTAAATATATTTCTTGCTTTTTCCTTCATTTTCAATCAAAACATGGAAATGTAAAGAAAAAACATTGAAAAATTTTTTTTCTCAAAGAAATTTATATATTTTTCATTGAAATGGCTTGTATTACATTTAATGTAACAAGAAAAAGGGATTTTTTTCAAAATGTTGTTAAAACCAATAAAAGGGTTTAAATAGGATAGTATATGTAACTTGAAAAGATGATAATGTATGCAATTTTGGGAGAAAATCAATGTTTTGCAATAAAAAGTAAATATATTTCTTGCTTTTTCCTTCATTTTCAATCAAAACATGGAAATGTATAGAAAAAACATTGAAAAATCTTTTTTCTCAAAGAAATTTATATATTTTTCATTGAAATGGCTTGTATTACATTTAATGTAACAAGAAAAAGGGATTTTCTTCAAAATGTTGTTAAAACCAATAAAAAGGTTTAAATAGGATAGTATATGTAACTTGAAAAAAAATATATAATATATTGGTCTTGTTTTTAATTAAAACATGAATATTTAAAGAAAATTACAGAAAAGCTCGCTTTTGCATGTCAAAACATCCTTTTTTTTTTCTAAATATCTGAAAAACATGGAAAAAAGGGTTCATTTATGCAGTTTTAGATCAAATAAATATATTATCGTAAAATAAGGATAAAAACATAAAAATGGGTAGTTTGTGCAATTTTAGAAAAAAGAAATTTTGCCGCAAAAAAGAATGTATTTTTTTGTTTTCTTACACCAACAAATGAAAAAAAGATAAAAACATTAAGAAAGTCACTTTTTAGGCAGAAATTTTGTCTTTATACAAATTGCATGTATTATACTTGTAAAAGGGAGTTTTGTGTAAAATGCCGTTAATACTCCTAAAAACGTTGAAAAACACGTCATTTATGAAATTTTTGAGAAAAAAGTATATTGTCGCAATATTCATTGTTTTTTGTTTATTTTTTTATAAAAACAATGAAATAAGCAGAAAATCATCGAAAAATCTACTTCTTCATTCAAAAGGAACTTTTTTCGTGAAATGGCATATATTCCTTTCTTCTTAACTAAAAAAAGATGGTCTTTCTTAGATGAAATGTTAATTCTCCTAAAACACTGAAAAGTGGATCATTTATGCAATATTGAGAGAAAATAAATGAATTGCAAAAAAAAGTTAATATATTTCTGGCTTTTGCCTTCATTTTCAATCAAAACATGGAAATGTAAAGAAAAAAACACTGAAAAATCCTTTTTCTAAAAGAAATATATGTATTTTTCATTAAAATGGCTTGTATTATATTTCATGTAACATGAAAAAGGGATTTTCTTCAAAAAGTTGTTAAAACCAAAAAAAAGGTTTAAATAGGATAGTTTATGTAACTTTAATGAGGAAAAAATATATAGTGTATTGGTCTTGTTTTTAATTAAAACATGAAAATTAAAAGAAAATTACTGAAAAACCTACTTTTGGATGTAAAAACATACCTTTTTTCTAAATCTCTGAAAAAATTGAAAAAAGGGTCATTTATGCAGTTTTAGAGAAAATAAAAATCTCGTAAAATAAGGATAAAAACATAAACATGGGTAGTTTGTGCAATTTTAGAGAAAAGAAATATTGTCGCAACAAAGAATGTAATTTTTGTGTTCTTACACCAACAAATGAAAATAAGATAAAAACATTAAGAAAGTCACTTATTAGGCAGAAATTATGTCTTTATACAAAATGCATATATTATACTTGTAAAAGGGGGTTTTGTGTAAAATGCCGTTAATACTCCTAAAAACGTTTAAAAACACGTCATTTATGAAATTTTTGAGAAAAACGTATATTGTCCCAAAATTCATTGTTTTTTGTTTATTTTTTTATGAAAACAACGAATAAGCAGAAAATCATCAAAAAATCTACTTCTTCGGTGCTTATTTCATTGTTTTATTAAAAAATAAACAAAAAATACTGAATATTTTGATAATATATTTTTCTGAAAAAAAAATCATAAAAGACATGTTTTTCAACATTTTTAGGAGTATTAACGACATTTTAAACAAAACATCCTTTTACAAGTATAATATATGCAATTTGAATAAAGAAGAAAATTCTGCCTAAAAAGTGACTTTTTCAATGTTTTTTTTCTTATTTTTATTTGTTGGTGGAAAAAAAACAAAAAAAATACATTCTTTTTCTTGACAATTTTTTTTCTCAAAATTGCACAAATTACTTATTTTCATGCTTTTATCTTTATTTTACGATATTTTTTTTCTCTCTAAAACTGCATAAATGACCCTTTTTTCAATGTTTTTTTTCGGAGATTTACAACTTTTCAAGGAAATCCATCTCTTTTAAAAAATATATATAATTTCACACCAAAAGTAATTTTTTAATAATTTTCTATTGATTTCAATTATTTGATTAAAAACAAAAAAATAGACAAAGAGAAAGAAACTATATAAGTTTCTTTCTCTGAAACTGTACAAAGTACCCATTTTTAACCTTTTTGGACGTTTAAAAATATTTTGTAAAAAAACTTTTTCATGTTACAATATACTCTTTTTATCTAAAATTTCATAAATTAGTTTTTTTTTTTTTTTTTTAGTTTTTAAGAGTACTAACGGTATTTTACACAAAACCCCCTTTTACAAGTATAACATATGCGATTTGAATTATCCATTTTTCAACTTTTTTAAGGGTTTTACAATATTTTTATGACAAATCCATCTTCCCTTAGAAAAAAAAGTGTGTTTTTACCTCCAAAAGTGAGTTTTTCAGTAATTTTCTTTGAATTTCAATGTTTAATTTAAAAACATGAACAATACGCTATAGCGTATGGTTTTTCCCTTTAAAGTTACATAAACTACCCTATTTAAACCTTTTTATTGGTTTCAAAAACATTTTGAAGAATATCCCTTTTTAATGTTACATTAAATGTAATACATGCCACTTCAAGGAAAAAAATATAAATATTTCTTTTAGAAAAAGAATTTTTAAGTGTTTTTTTTCATTTCTATTTTTTATTGAAAATGAAGGAAAAAGCAAGAAATATATTAACTTTTTATTGCAATTGATTTTTTCTCTCAAAATTGCATAAGTTATCCCCTTTCCAGCGTTTTTAGGAGAATTAACATATTATCTTAGAAAGACCATCTTTTGTTTAGTTCACAAAAAAGGAATATATGTAATTTCACGAAAAAAATACAACGAAAAAGTGAATTTTTTGATGATTTTCTGCTTATTTCATTGTTTTCTTGAAAAAATAAACAAAAAACACTAAATGTTGCAGGAATATAGTTTTTCTAAAAAAAAACCTAAATGACGTGTTTTTCAACGTTTCTAGGAGTATTAACAGCATTCTAAACAATACCCCTTTTTACAAGTATAATATATGCAATTTGAATAAAGAAGAAAATTCTACCTAAAAAGTGACTTTTTCAAGGTTTTTTTGTTATTTTTATTTGTTGGTGGAAGAAAACCAAAAAAATACATTGTTTTTCTCGACAATATTTTTTTTCGAAAATTGCACAAATTACCCGTTTTTATGCTTTTATTGTTATTTTACGATAATATATTTTTAGTCTCTAAAACTGCATGAAAGACCTTTTTAATGTTTTTCAGAGATTTACAACTTTTTAAAGAAAACCATCTCTTTTACGAAAAAATATATGATTTTAAACCAAAAGTCATTTTTTAATAATTTTTCATTGATTTCAATGTTTTGATTAAAAACAAGAAAATAAACACTATATACATTTTCTTTCTCTGAAACTGTACAAAGTACGCATTTTTAACATTTTTGGACGTTTAAAATTATTTTGTAGAAAACAACTTTTTCATATTACAATACACTTTTTTTTTATCTAAAATTTCATAAAGTAGGTTTTCTTCAGTTTTTAAGAGTATTACGTGATTTTACACAAAACCTTTTTTTTACAAGTATAACATATGTGATTTGAATTATCAATTTTTCAACGTTTTTAAGGGTTTTACAATAATTTTATGACAAATCCAAATTTTTCGATGATTTTCTGCTTATTTCATTGTTTTCTTTAAAAAATAAACAAAAAAACACTGAATATTGAGACAATATACTTTTTCTGAAAAAAATAATTAATGACGTGTTTTTTAACGTTTTTAGGAGTATTAATGCCATATTAAACAAAACCCCCTCTTAAAAGTATAATATATGCAATTTGAATAAAGAAGAAAATTCTGCCTAAAAAGTGACTTTTTCAATGTTTTTTTTTCTTATTTTCATTTGTTGAAGGAAGAAAACCAAAAAAATACATTCTATTTGTCGACAAATATTTTTTTTTCTCTTAAATTGTACAAATTACCTATTTTTATGTTTTTATCCTTATCTTACGATAATATATTTTTCTTCTCTAAAACTCCATAAATGACCCTTTTTTCATTGTTTTTCGGAGATTTACAACTTTTAAAGGAAAACCATCTCTTTTACAAAGTCAATATGATTTTACACCAAAAGTCCTTTTTAATAATTTTCTATTGATTTCAATGTTTTGATTAAAAACAAGAAAATAAACACAATATACATTTTCTTTCTCTGAAACTGTACAAAGTACCATTTTTGAACCTTTTTGGACGTTTAAAAATATTTTGTAGAAAACAACTTTTTCATGTTACAATATACTTTTTTTTTATCTAAAATTTCATAAATTAGGTTTTTTTTCAGTTTTTAATAGTATTAGCGGCATTTTATACAAAACCCCCTTTTACAAGTATAACATATGCGATTTGAATTATCCATTTTTCAACGTTTTTATGGGTTTTACAATATTTTTATAACAAATCCATCTTCCCTTGTAAAAAAAGTATGTTTTTACCTCCAAAAGTGAGTTTTTCAGTAATTTCTTTGAATTTCCATGTTTTAATTAAAAACATGAACAATACGCTATGGCTAATTGTTTTTCTCTTTTAAAAGACATAAACTAACGTATATAAACCTTTTTATTGGTTTTAACAACATTTTGAAGAAAATCCCTTTTTAATGTTACATTAAATGTAATACAAGCCATTTCAAGGAAAAAATATATATATAAAATATATATACATCTCTTTTAGAAAAAGGATTTTTTAGTGTTTTTTTTTTTCTTTTTAATTCCGTGTTTTGATTGAAAATGAAAGAAAAAGCAAGAAATATAATAACTTTTTATTCCAATTGATTTTTTTCTCTCAAAATTGCATAAATTATCCCCTTTCCAGCGTTTTTAGGAGAATTAACATCTTATCTTAGAAAGACCATCTTTTATTTAGTTTAGAAAAAAAAGAATATATGCTATTTCACGAAAAAGATTCCTTTTCACCAAAAATGTGAATTTTTCGATGATTTTCTGGTTATTTCATTGTTTTCATTAAAAAAATAAGCAAAAAACACTGAATATTGCGACAACATACTTTTTCTGAAAAAAAAATCATAAATGACGTGTTTTTAAAAGGTTTTAGGAGTATTAACGCTATTTAAAACAAAACCCTCTTTTACAAGTATAATATATGCAATTTTAGTAAAGAAGAAAATTCGAAAAAATATGAATTGCAATAAAAAAATAATATATTTCTTGCTTTTTTCTTCATTTTCAATCAAAATATGGAAATGTAAAGAAAAAACACTGAAAAATCATTTTTCTAAAAGAAATGTATATTTTTTTTTATTAAAATGGCTTGAATTACATTTTAGCAGACCGCACAGCGAATTTACCTTGTAGAACCACTAACTGCTGTTGGCCTGTTTGAGATGGTGAACTTCATCTGGGTAATATTGTTTCTTAGCTGACTTTGTGTGTGTGTGTGTGTGTGTGTGTGTGTGTGTGTGTGTGTGTTGACTGGCAGTGTGATATTCTTCTTCTGGTATTGTTGTGTTTGTGTGTGTGTGTGTGTGTGTGTGTGTGTGTGTGTGTGTGTGTGTGTGTGTGTGTGTGTGGTGTGTGTGTGTTGACGCGCAGTGTGACATTCATCTTTTGGTATTGTTATTTTCTCTTTCCAAATTTGTGGTACTGCTGGTCGTTGTGGTGGTGGTATTTTATCGTTCTATAATATATTGGTTTTAAGTTCTTTTCTCCAGCTCACACATAAATTATTACTTACATATCTAATTATTCAATGAATCCATTAATTTGGGTAATCATAGTTATATATCTCAGTGATTAGTTAATTAAACAGAAAATGACGTTATTACGGTATTAATTATTTATTCAATTGTTAAGTTGGTTGGTTACTTTACTTATTTTATTCCTTAAATATGTATGTGTTTATATATTGAGAAAAGTGTAGGTTTATTACGACTTGATCTACTTTGTAAAGTGATAAGAGGTAGTTTTATCACCCAATGAAATGACAGTGGCCAGTGCACTTACAATACACATGGATTTTATCCTAAATTGGTAGGGGGTAGGCTTAACACAGCCTCGACTAGGACACTCTCAAATAATACAGTGCACCGCCGAATCTCCCAACTATCGGATGACATGAATGGGGAGGTGATACAGGAAATTAAAAGAGCTGGATTACTCAATATTCAACTTGATGAGTCCACTGACGTCCAGTTTTGCTCACAAATCCTAGCTTTTGTAAAGTTTGTTCCTGATGAGGATCTGAAGAAGGAATTCTTGTTTTGTCAGCCTCTTGAACAATCTAGAAAAGGTGAAGATGTAATGCAGAAACTTACAGAATTCTTTGAATCTGAAGATCTTGACTGGGTCAATCTCTGTGGGATATGCACAGACGGGGCTCCAGCCATGTTGAGTTCTCAGTCAGGTTTTGTTACAAGAGTTATACAAAAAGTATCAAATGCTATCCCTCTTCACTGCATGATCCACAGGCAAGCTCTTGCATAAAAAACGCTATCCTCAGAATTACAAGACACTTTGAATACAATTATAAAGACAGTTAACTTTGTTAAATATAGTGCTCTTAACACACGCCTTTTCAAGAGACTCTGTCAAGATATGGGTGCAGCTCATGAGACTGTCCTATTTCATACAGCAGTTTGCTGGCTATAAAAAGGAAATGTAGTTCAGCGTGTATTTGAGCTCAGAGAAGAGAAAGCCTCTTTCTCAAAATACAGAACAAGCAAGATTTGCTGTCAGCATGGTCTGCAGATAGCTTCAAAATACGGCTAGCCTATCTTGTTGACATATTTAGGCAGTTGAACACACTGAACCTGAAACTCCAAGGGAAAGGAAGCTTGATAATCGATCTTGTGGACAAAATCAAAGCTTTCATTCGTAAGATGGAGAATTGGAGACGCAAAGTTGGAATGGAAAACTTGGCAATGCTGGACACAGTGTCAGAAATTGTAGAGGAGTGTGATGCTGCTACGCAGAACTTGATTACCCAACCAACATCTTGAGGCTTTGGAAGGGGAATTTAAAAGATACTTCCCAGATTTCCAAAGCCTACCTTCTCGGCTAGTAAGGACCCCCTTCACTGCTTCAGTGACATGCATTCCTGATGAAAATGATGATGGCAAAACTGAGCTGTTGACAGTTCAGGAGGATTCAGGAGCTAAGATGAAGTTTGAAACTGAATCTCTAACAGTATTTTGGTCATCAATGGCAGCTTCATACCCAAACTTATGTGAATTAGCTTTTCGCCACCTCCTACCATTTTCATCAACTTATTCCTGTGAGGCTGCATTCTCTCAACTATTCCACATTGAAATGAAATATCGCAACAGACTTGAAGTGAAGCATGACCTACGGTGTGCTTTAAGTGAAACAAAACCAAGACTCAAGAAGCTTGTTGATATAATCTGCAACATCAACCTTCACACTGAGTAGAATGGGGATCCAAAAGTGAAGGAAACATGAACCTGGCATGAACGTTCAGAAGCAAAATTCAATGGTCTGGGAGGAGGGGGGTGTGTGGCCACTGAAGGCCATGGTTGTGGCAGTTAATTATGACTCCCTATGATAGCATTTCATTTCAGAATTACAAAGCTATCAGATTTGTAAGATTCAAAGATCAGATCACATTGCGTGGGATTAATACTCTTTTTCAATCCAGTGGAATTTTTTTTTTTTTTTTTTTTTTTTTTTTTTTTTTTTTTTTTTTTTTTTTTTTTTTTTTTTTTTTTTTTTTTTTTTTTTTTTTTTTTTTTTTTTGCTGAAACAGATTTTCACAATAATGCAACTTTTAATTACTCTACGTATGAGTTTTTTTTTAATGTGCATTATATTACTTGTTTAGTACCATTTCAATAATTATATGAGATACAACAAAGGCAAAATACAAATTTCTTTATTGATAATTAGCAAAAGAAAAAATAACAAATGGAATCAATAAAATTACAGGATTTGCTAGAGTGTTTTTTTATGGGCCTAATAAGTGTTGGACTGTAAACAGTCACGGTAGTCACGGGGTATTGTTGTGTGTTTGTGGGAGGTGGGGGGATGGACAAGGATCATGTATGAAAAGTGGGTAACGACCAGAAAAAGTTTGGGAACCACTGGAATAGGATGTGTACCGGAAAGGAGGTAGGATTATCACAGCGTGTCACGTCAGGGCTGGTCAAGATAGGTCATGCTTTTGTAAGGTAAAAAAGACCCCGAAAATTTTCATCATCCTGAGTGTCTATATATTGGTGATCTTTTTTTGTGGCCACTGTTTATTCTATTACTTTATGTATACGGCCTGATAAAGTCACACACACACATACAAACACACACACACACACACACACACACACACACACACACACACACACACACACACACACACACATACACGCGCGCGCACACGCACACACACACACACACACACACACACACACACTTTCAAAACTATAAGAATGCATGAGAGATTATAATAAATCTTGTTTCCATATCTACCTATCTATATATTTATCAAAACTATCTATCTATCTAAAGTACTACCTACTTAATACACGACCAACACAATCTTAACCAAACCAACTGAACATCCTTTCCCACTTAAGCATAACATTCTTACCTCCTCAAAATCAGTACCCTCCTGTAGTATGACACTAACTGTACTTATTTACACACTGTTCTTCCTTATTTCCACAGCAGTTTTTCGTATGCCCCTTCATGTACCTATCTAGATACGGACCTTCCATATGTCCATTTGTGTTCTTATCAAGAAACCATATGTACTCATCTGAAAACGTATAAACTTATCAGAAAAACATATATACTGATCTGAAAACCGTGTGTACTTATTTGGAAACCGTACGTACTTATCTGAAAACAGTATATATTTAAACTGAAAACCGTGTGTACTTATCTGGAAACCGTATGTACTTATCTGAAAACTGTGAGTTCTTATCTAAATACCGTGAATACTTTAGAAAGACTTTAGAAATACCGTGAATAATTTAGAAAGTATGTACCGTCACTTCGTACTTCCTCATGGTCGCTGCATCCTTGTCTTTACTACGGCATCCTTACCCTCGAGAGAAAAATACATTTTTTCTCTAGTTTTGTCCTCGTCTTCCTTACCGTCTCTTCCTCGTCTCCTTTCTTCCCTTCACTCTCTCTCTCTCTCTCTCTCTCTCTCTCTCTCTCTCTCTCTCTCTCTCTCTCTCTCTCTCTCTCTCTCTCTCTCCCTCTCATCTCTCTCTCTC
>CM035220.1:31615591-31630248 GCA_020233015.1 Callinectes sapidus | reverse complement strand
AACGTTGAAAAATGGATAATTCAAATCGCATATGTTATACTTGTAAAAGGGGGTTTTGTATAAAATGCCGCTAATACTATTAAAAACTGAAAAAAAACCTAATTTATGAAATTTTAGATAAAAAAAAAGTATATTGTAACATGAAAAAGTTGTTTTCTACAAAATATTTTTAAACGTCCAAAAAGGTTCAAAATGGGTACTTTGTACAGTTTCAGAGAAAGAAAATGTATATTGTGTTTATTTTCTTGTTTTTAATCAAAACATTGAAATCAATAGAAAATTATTAGAAAGGACTTTCGGTGTAAAATCATATTGACTTTGTAAAAGAGATGGTTTTCCTTTAAAAGTTGTAAATCTCCGAAAAACAATGAAAAAAGGGTCATTTATGGAGTTTTAGAGAAGAAAAATATATTATCGTAAGATAAGGATAAAAACATAAAAATAGGTAATTTGTACAATTTAAGAGAAAAAAAATATTTGTCGACAAATAGAATGTATTTTTTTGGTTTTCTTCCTTCAACAAATGAAAATAAGAAAAAAAAAAACATTGAAAAAGTCACTTTTTAGGCAGAATTTTCTTCTTTATTCAAATTGCATATATTATACTTTTAAGAGGGGGTTTTGTTTAAAATGGCATTAATACTCCTAAAAACGTTAAAAAACACGTCATTAATTATTTTTTTTCAGAAAAAGTATATTGTCTCAATATTCAGTGTTTTTTTGTTTATTTTTTAAAGAAAACAATGAAATAAGCAGAAAATCATCGAAAAATTTGGATTTGTCATAAAATTATTGTAAAACCCTTAAAAACGTTGAAAAATTGATAGTTCAAATCACATATGTTATACTTGTAAAAAAAAAGGTTTTGTGTAAAATCACGTAATACTCTTAAAAACTGAAGAAAACCTACTTTATGAAATTTTAGATAAAAAAAAGTGTATTGTAATATGAAAAAGTTGTTTTCTACAAAATAATTTTAAACGTCCAAAAATGTTAAAAATGCGTACTTTGTACAGTTTCAGAGAAAGAAAATGTATATAGTGTTTATTTTCTTGTTTTTAATCAAAACATTGAAATCAATGAAAAATTATTAAAAAATGACTTTTGGTTTAAAATCATATATTTTTTCGTAAAAGAGATGGTTTTCTTTAAAAAGTTGTAAATCTCTGAAAAACATTAAAAAAGGTCTTTCATGCAGTTTTAGAGAATAAAAATATATTATCGTAAAATAACAATAAAAGCATAAATAAAAACGGGTAATTTGTGCAATTTTCGAAAAAAAATATTGTCGAGAAAAACAATGTATTTTTTTGGTTTTCTTCCACCAACAAATAAAAATAACAAAAAAACCTTGAAAAAGTCACTTTTTAGGTAGAATTTTCTTCTTTATTCAAATTGCATATATTATACTTGTAAAAAGGGGTATTGTTTAGAATGCTGTTAATACTCCTAGAAACGTTGAAAAACACGTCATTTAGGTTTTTTTTTAGAAAAACTATATTCCTGCAACATTTAGTGTTTTTTGTTTATTTTTTCAAGAAAACAATGAAATAAGCAGAAAATCATCAAAAAATTCACTTTTTCGTTGTATTTTTTTCGTAAAATTACATATATTCCTTTTTTGTGAACTAAACAAAAGATGGTCTTTCTAAGATAATATGTTAATTCTCCTAAAAACGCTGGAAAGGGGATAACTTATGCAATTTTGAGAGAAAAAATCAATTGCAATAAAAAGTTAATATATTTCTCGCTTTTTCCTTCATTTTCAATAAAAAATAGAAATGAAAAAAAAAACACTTAAAAATTCTTTTTCTAAAAGAAATATTTATATTTTTTTCCTTGAAGTGGCATGTATTACATTTAATGTAACATTAAAAAGGGATATTCTTCAAAATGTTTTTAAAACCAATAAAAAGGTTTAAATAGGGTAGTTTATGTAACTTTAAAGGGAAAAACCATACGCTATAGCGTATTGTTCATGTTTTTAAATTAAACATTGAAATTCAAAGAAAATTACTGAAAAACTCACTTTTGGAGGTAAAAACACACTTTTTTTTCTAAGGGAAGATGGATTTGTCATAAAAATATTGTAAAACCCTTAAAAAAAGTTGAAAAATGGATAATTCAAATCGCATATGTTATACTTGTAAAAGGGGGTTTTGTGTAAAATACCGTTAGTACTCTTAAAAACTAAAAAAAAAAAAAGAAAAAAACTAATTTATGAAATTTTAGATAAAAAAGAGTATATTGTAACATGAAAAAGTTTTTTTACAAAATATTTTTAAACGTCCAAAAAGGTTAAAAATGGGTACTTTGTACAGTTTCAGAGAAAGAAACTTATATAGTTTCTTTCTCTTTGTCTATTTTTTGTTTTTAATCAAATAATTGAAATCAATAGAAAATTATTAAAAAATTACTTTTGGTGTGAAATTATATATATATTTTAAAAGAGATGGATTTCCTTGAAAAGTTGTAAATCTCCGAAAAAAACATTGAAAAAAGGGTCATTTATGCAGTTTTAGAGAGAAAAAAAATATCGTAAAATAAAGATAAAAGCATGAAAATAGGTAATTTGTGCAATTTTGAGAAAAAAAAAAAAAAATTGTCAAGAAAAAGAATGTATTTTTTTTGTTTTTTTTTCACCAACAAATAAAAATAAGAAAAAAAACATTGAAAAAGTCACTTTATAGGCAGAATTTTCTTCTTTATTCAAATTGCATATATTATACTTGTAAAAGGATGTTTTGTTTAAAATGTCGTTAATACTCCTAAAAATGTTGAAAAACATGTCTTTTATGATTTTTTTTTCAGAAAAATATATTATCAAAATATTCAGTATTTTTTGTTTATTTTTTAATAAAACAATGAAATAAGCACCGAAGAAGTAGATTTTTTGATGATTTTCTGCTTATTCGTTGTTTTCATAAAAAAATAAACAAAAAACAATGAATTTTGGGACAATATAAGTTTTTCTCAAAAATTTCATAAATGACGTGTTTTTAAACGTTTTTAGGAGTATTAACGGCATTTTACACAAAACCCCCTTTTACAAGTATAATATATGCATTTTGTATAAAGACATAATTTCTGCCTAATAAGTGACTTTCTTAATGTTTTTATCTTATTTTCATTTGTTGGTGTAAGAACACAAAAATTACATTCTTTGTTGCGACAATATTTCTTTTCTCTAAAATTGCACAAACTACCCATGTTTATGTTTTTATCCTTATTTTACGAGATTTTTATTTTCTCTAAAACTGCATAAATGACCCTTTTTTCAATTTTTTTCAGAGATTTAGAAAAAAGGTATGTTTTTACATCCAAAAGTAGGTTTTTCAGTAATTTTCTTTTAATTTTCATGTTTTAATTAAAAACAAGACCAATACACTATATATTTTTTCCTCATTAAAGTTACATAAACTCTCCTATTTAAACCTTTTTTTTGGTTTTAACAACTTTTTGAAGAAAATCCCTTTTTCATGTTACATGAAAAGTAATACAAGCCATTTTAATGAAAAATACATATATTTCTTTTAGAAAAAGGATTTTTCAGTGTTTTTTTCTTTACATTTCCATGTTTTGATTGAAAATGAAGGAAAAAGCCAGAAATATATTAACTTTTTATTGCAATTCATTTATTTTCTCTCAATATTGCATAAATGATCCACTTTTCAGTGTTTTAGGAGAATCAACATTTCATCTAAGAAAGATCATCTTTTTTTAGTTAAGAAGAAAGGAATATATGCCATTTCACGAAAAAAGTTCCTTTTGAATGAAGAAGTAGATTTTTCGATGATTTTCTGCTTATTTCATTGCTTTTATAAAAAAAATAAACAAAAAACAATGAATATTGCGACAATATACTTTTTTCTCAAAAATTTCATAAATGACGTGTTTTTCAACGTTTTTAGGAGTATTAACGGCATTTTACACAAAACTCCCTTTTACAAGTATAATACATGCAATTTGTATAAAGACAAAATTTCTGCCTAAAAAGTGACTTTCTTAATGTTTTTATCTTTTTTTCATTTGTTGGTGTAAGAAAACAAAAAAAATACATTCTTTTTTGCGGCAAAATTTCTTTTTTCTAAAAATGCACAAACTACCCATTTTTATGTTTTTATCCTTATTTTACGATAATATATTTATTTGATCTAAAACTGCATAAATGAACCCTTTTTTCAATGTTTTTCAGAGATTTAGAAAAAAAGTATGTTTTGACATGCAAAAGCGAGCTTTTCTGTAATTTTCTTTAAATATTCATGTTTTCATTAAAAACAAGACCAATATATTATATTTTTTTTTCAAGTTACATATACTATCCTATTTAAACCTTTTTATTGGTTTTAACAACATTTTGAAGAAAATCCCTTTTTCTTGTTACATTAAATGTAATACAAGCCATTTCAATGAAAAATATATAAATTTCTTTGAGAAAAAAGATTTTTCAATGTTTTTTCTATACATTTCCATGTTTTGATTGAAAATGAAGGAAAAAGCAAGAAATATATTTACTTTTTATTGCAAAACATTGATTTTCTCCCAAAATTGCATACATTATCATCTTTTCAAGTTACATATACTATCCTATTTAAACCTTTTTATTGGTTTTAACAACATTTTGAAGAAAATCCCTTTTTCTTGTTACATTAAATGTAATACAAGCCATTTCAATGAAAAATATATAAATTTCTTTGAGAAAAAAGATTTTTCAATGTTTTTTCTTTACATTTCCATGTTTTGATTGAAAATGAAGGAAAAAGCAAGAAATATATTTACTTTTTATTGCAAAACACTGATTTTCTCCCAAAATTGCATACATTATCATTTTTTCAGCGTTTTTAGAAGAATGGACATCTTATCTAATAAAGACCATCTTTTTTTTAGTTAAAAAGAAAGGAATACGTGCCATTTCACGAAAAAAAGTTCCGTTTCACCGGAAAAGTAGATTTTTCGATGTTTTTCTGCTTATTTCATTGTTATCATAAAAAAAATAAACAAAAAACAATGAATATTGCAAAAATATACTTTTTTCTCAAAAATTTCATATATGACGTGTTTTTCAACGTTTTTAGGAGTATTAACGGCATTTTACACAAAACTCCATTCTACAAGTATAATAAATGGAATTTGTGTAGAGACAAAATTTCTTCCTAAAAAGTGACTTTTTCAATTTTTTTTATCTTATTTTCGTTTGTTTGTGGAAGGAAACAAAAAAATACATTCTTTTTTTGCGACAATATTTCTTTTCTCAAAAATTGCACAAACTACCCATTTTTATAATTTTTTCCTTATTTTACGATAATATATTTTTTTCTCTAAAACTGCATAAATGACCCTTTTTTCAATGTTTATTAGAGATATAAAAAAAGTATGTTTTTACATCAAAAATTGAGTTTATCTGTAATTCTCTTTTAATTTACATG
Source organism: Callinectes sapidus (assembly GCA_020233015.1). NCBI lineage: Eukaryota > Metazoa > Arthropoda > Malacostraca > Decapoda > Portunidae > Callinectes > Callinectes sapidus. The sequence goes on along the minus strand of CM035220.1, from coordinate 31,624,822 downwards.
TTTTAATTGAAAAACAAGACCAATATACTATATATGTTTTTCTCTTTAAAGTTACATAAACTACCCTATTAAACCTTTTTATTGGTTTTAAAAACATTTTGAAGAAAATCCCTTTTTCATGTTACATAAAATGTAATACAAGCCATTTCAATTAAAAACATATATATTTCTTTTAGAAAAAGTATTTTTCAGTGTGTTTTCTTTACATTTTCATGTTTTGTTTGATAATAAAAGAAAAAGCAAGAGATATATTAACTTTTTATTGCATATCATTTTTTTGTGTCAAATTTGCATAAATTATACTCTTTTCAGCGTTTCTATTAGAATTTACATCTCATCTAAGAAAGACCATCTTTTTTCATTTAAAAATAAAGAAATGTATGCCATTTCACGAAAAAAGTTCCTTTTCACCGTAAAAGTAGATTTTTCGATGATTTTCTGCTTATTTCATTGTTTTCATAAAAAAATAAACAAAAAAAAATGAATATTGCGAAAATATACTTTTTTCTAAAAAAAATAATAAATGATGTGTTTTTCAACGTTTTTAGGAGGATTAACGGCATTTTACACAAAACCTACCTTTTACATGTATAATATATGCAATTTGTATAAAGACAAAATTTCTGCCTAAAAAGTGACTTTTTCAAAGTTTTTATCTTATTTTCATTTGTTGGTGGATGAAAACTAAAAAATAAAAAAAATTTTGCAACAATATTTCGTTTCTCTAAAATTGAACAAACTACCCGTTTTTATGTTTTTATCCTAATTTTACGATAATATATTTCTTTCTCTAAAACTGCATAAATGACTCTTTTTTCAATGTTTTTCAGATTTAGAAGAAAAATATTTTTTTACATCCAAAAGTGAGAGTTTAGGTAATTTTCTTTTAATTTTTATGTTTTAATTGAAAACAAGACCAATACACTATATATTTTTTCCTCTTTAAAGTTAAAAAAACTACCCCATTTAAACCTTTTTATTGGTTTTAACAACATTTTAAAGAAAATTCCTTTTTTCATGTTACATAAAATGTAATACAAGCCATTTAAATGAAAAAAATATATATATTTCTTTTAGAAAAAGAATTTTTTCTTTACATTTCCGTGTTTTGATTGAAAATTAATGAAAAAGCAAAAAAATATAGTAACTTTTTATTGGAAATCATATTTTTTCTCTCAAAATTCCAAAAATTATCCCCCTAATAAACACCAAATTTTTTTTTAGTTAAAAAGAAAGGAATATATGCCATTTCCCGAAAAAGTTCCTTTTCATCGGAAAAGTAGATTTTTCGATGATTTTCTGCTCATTTCATTATCCCTTTTTCAGCGTTTTTAGGAGAATTTACATATCATCTAAGCAAAACCATCTTTTTTTAGATAAGAAGAAATAAATATATGCCATTTTACGAAAAAAGTTCCTTTTTACCGGGAAAGTAGATTTTTCGTTGATTTTCTGCTTATTTCATTTTTTTTCATAAAAAAATAAACAAAAAAACAATGAATATTGCAATAATATACTTTTTTCTCAAAATTTTTATAAATGACGTGTTTTTCAATGTTTTTAGGAGTATTAACGGCATTTAACACAAAACCCCCTATTACAAGTATGATAAATGCAATTTGTATAAAGACAAAATTTCTGCCTAAAAAAGACTTTTTCAATGTTTTTATCTTATTTTCATTTGTTGGTGGAAGAAAACTAAAAAAGACATTCTATTTTGCGACAATATTTCTTCTCTCTAAAATTGCATAAACTACCCTGTTTTATGTTTTTATCCTTATTTTACGATAATATATTTTTTCTCTAAAACAGCATAAATGATCCTTTTTTCAATGTTTTCAGAGATTTAGTAAAAAAGTATGTTTTTAACATCCAAAAGTGAGTTTTTCTGTAATTTTCTTTTAACTTTCATGTTTCAATTAAAAACAAGTCCAATACACTATATATTTTTTTCTTTTTAAAGTTACATAAACTACGCTATTTTCTGTAATATTCTTTTAATTTTCATGTTTTAATTAAAAACAAGACCAATATACTATATATTTTTTTATTTTTAAAGTTATATAAACTACCCTATTTAAACCTTTTTATTGGTTTTAACAACATTATGAAGAAAATCCCTTTTTCATGTTACATTAAATGTAATACAAGCCATTTCAATGAAAAAAAAAATATTTATTTTGGAAAAAGGATTTTTTAGTGTTTTTTCTTTACATTTCCATGTTTTGATTAAAAATGACAGAAAAAGCAGGAAATATATTAACTTTTCATTGCATTTCATTTTTTTTTTCTCTCAAAATTGCATAAATTATCCTCTTTTCAGCGTTTTTAGGAGAGTTAACATCTCATCTAAGAAAGACCATTTTTTTTAATAAAGAAGAAAGGAATATATCCCATTTTACGAAAAAAGTTTCTTTTCACTGAAAAAGTAGATTTTTTGATGATTTTGTCCTTATTTCATTGTTTTCATAAAAAAAATAAACAAAAAAACAATGCATATTGCGACAATATATTTTTTTCAAAAATTTCATAAATGACGTGTTTTTCAACGTTTTTAGGAGTATTGACGGCATTTTACACACAACCCCCTTTTACTTGTATAAAGACAAAATTTCTGCCTAAAAAGTGACTTTTTCAATGTTTTTATCTTATTTTCATTTGTTGGTGGAAGAAAACTAAAAAATACATTATTTTTTGCAACAATATTTCTTTTCTCTAAAATTCCACAAATTACCCATTTTTTGATTGAAAATGAAGGAAAAAGCAAGAAATATATTAACTTTTTATTGCAATTCATTTTTTCTCTCTCAAAATTGCAAACATTATCCGCTTTTCAGCGTTTTTAAGAGAATTAACATCTCATCTAAGCAAGACCATCTTTTTTTAAGTTAAGAAGAAAGGAATATATGCCATTTCACGAAAAAAGTTCCTTTTATCCAATTTTTTTTTGTGACACTATTTGTTTTCTCTAAAAATGCACAAATTACCCATTTTAATGTTTTTATCCTTATTTTACGATACTTTTTTTTCTCTAAAACTGCATAAATGATCCTTTTTTCAATGTTTTCAGAGATTTAAAAAAAGCGTGTTTTTACATCAAAAAGTGAGTTTTTCAGCAATTTTCTTTTAATTTTCATTTTTTAATTAAAAACAAGACCAATACACTATGTATTTTTTTTCTTTTTAAAGTTACATAAACAACGCTATTTTAACCTTTTTATATGGTTTTAACAACATTTTGAAGAAAATCCCTTTTTCATGTTACATAAAATGTAATAAAATCCATTTCAATGAAAAAAATATATATTTCTTTTAGAAAAAAGATTTTTCAGTGATTTTTCTTCACATTTCCATGTTTTGATTGAAAATGAAGGAAAAAGCAAGAAATATATTAACTTTTTATTGCAATTAATTTTTTCTCTCAAAATTGCATAAATTATCCCCTTTTCAGCGTTTTTAGGGGAATTAACATCTCATTAAAGAAAGACCATTTTTTTTTAGTTAAGAAGAAAAGAATATATGCCATTTACGAAAAAAGTTCCTTTTCCCCGGAAAAGTAGATTTTTCGATGATTTTTTGCTTATTTCGTTGTTTTCATAAAATATAAACAAAAACAATGAATATTGCGATAATATATTTTTTTTCTCAAAATTTTTATAAATGAGGTGTTTTTTCAACGTTTTTTGAAGTAGTAACGGGATTTTACACAAAACCTGGTTTTACAAGTATAATATATGCATTTTGTATAGAGACAAAATTTCTGCCTAAAAAGTTACTTTTTCAATGTCTTTATCTTATTTTCATTTGTTGGTGGAAGAAAACCAAAAAATACATTGTTTTTTGCGACAATATTTTTTTTTCTCTAACATTGCATAAACTGCCCATTTTTATATTTCTCCCCTTATTTTACGATAATATATTTTTTTCTCTAAAACTGCATAAATGACCCTTTTTTCAATGTTTTTTTTAGAGATTTAGAAAAAAAGTATGGTTTGACATCCAAAAGTGAATTTTTCAGTAATTTTCTTTTAATTTTCACGAATTAATTAAAAACAAGACCAATACACTATAATTTTTTTTTCTACTTAAAGTTATGTAAACTACCTTAATTTTCATGTTTTAATTAAAAACAAGACCAACACACTGTATAATTTTTTCTCTTTAAAGTTACATAAACTACCTTATTTAAATTTTTTTATTGGTTTTAACAACATTTTGAAGAAAATCTCTTTTTTATGTTACATAAAATGTAATACATGCCATTTCAATGTAGAAAATATATATTTCTTGTAGAAAAAGGATTTTTCAGTGTTTTTTTTTTTTTTTTTTTTACATTTCCATGTTTTGATTGAAAATGAAGGAAAAAGCAAGAAATATATTAATTTTTTTTTGCAATTCATTTTTTTCCCTCAAAATTGCATAAATTATCCCCTTTTCAGCGTTTTTAGGAGAATTAACATCTCATCTAAGAAAGACCATTTTTTTTAGTTAAGAAGAAAGGAATATATGCCATTTCAAGAAAAAAGTTCCTTTTCACCGAAAAAGTAGACTTTACGATGATTTTCTGCTTATTTCATTGTCTTCATAAAAAAATAAACAAAAAACAATGAATATTGCGACAATATACTTTTTTCTCAAAAGTTTCATAAATGACGTGTTTTTCAACGTTTTTAGTAGTATTAACGGCATTTTACACAAGTATAATATATGCAATTAGTATAAAGACAAAATTTCTGCCTAAAAAGTGACTTTTTCATTGTTTTTATCTTATTTACATTTGTTGGTGGAAGAAAACCAAAAATTACATTTTTTTGCGATTATTTTTCTTTTTTCTATTATTGAACAAACTAATCATTTTTATGTTTTCATCCTTATTTTACGATAATATATTTTGTTCTCCAAAACTGCATAAATGATCCTTTTTTCAATGTTTTCAGAGATTTAGAAAAAAAGTATGTTTTTACTTCCAAAATTGAGTTTTTCTGTACTTTTCTTTTAATTTTCATGTTTCAATAAAAAACAAGTCCAATACACTATATATTTTTTTCTCTTTAAAGTTACATATACTACGCTAATTAAACCTTTTTATTGGTTTTAACAACATTTTGAGGAAAATCCCTTTTTCATGTTACATACAATGTGAAAAAGCCATTTCAATGTTATTAAAATTACATATATTATACATGTAAAAGGGGGTTTTGTTTAAAATGGCGTTAATACTACTAAAAACGTTGAAAAACACGTCATTTATGATTTTTTTTTCAGAAAAAAGTATATTGTCGCAATATTCAGTGTTTTTTGTTTATATTTTAATGTAAATAATTAAATAAGCAGAAAATCATCGAAAAATAAACGTTTTCGGTGAAAAGAAACTTTTTTCTTGAAATGACATATATTTCTTTTTTTCTGAACTAAATAAAAGATGGTCTTTCTAAGATAAGATATTAATTTTTCTAAAAACGTTAGAAAGGGGATAATTTATGCAATATTGAGAGAAAAAATGAATTGCAATAAAATGTTAATATATTTCTTGCATTTTCCTTCATTTTCAATCAAAACATGGAAATAAAATGAAAAAAAAAACACTGAAAAATCCTTTTTCTAAAATAATATATATCTTTTCCTTGAAAAGGCTTGTATTAAATTTAATTAAACATTAAAAAGGGATTTTCTTCAAAATGATGTTAAAACCGATAAAAAAGTTTAAATAGGGTAGTTTGTGTATTTTTAAAGAGAAAAACAATACGTTATAGCGTATTATTCATGTTTTTAATTAAAATATGGAAATTCAAAGAAAATTACTGAAAATTCACGTTTGGAGGTAAAAACATATTTTTTTTACTAAGGGAAGATGAATTTGTCATAAAAATATTATAAAACCCTTAAAAACGTTGAAAAATGGATAATTCAAACCGCATATGTTAAACTTGTAAAAGGGGGTTTTGTGTAAAATGCCGTTAATACTATTAAAAACTGAAAAAAAACCAAATGTATGAAATTTTAGATAAAAGAAAGTATATTGTAACAGGAAAAAGTTGTTTTCTACAAAATATTTTTAAACATCCAAAAAGGTTGAAAATGGGTACTTTGTACAGTTTCAGAGAAAGAAAATCTATATAGTGTTTATTTTCTTGTTTTTAATTAAAACATTTAAATCAATAGAAAATTACTAAAAAATTACTTTTGATGTAAAATCATATATTTTTTTCGTAAAAGAGATAATTTTCTTTGAAATTTGTAAATCTCCGAAAAATATTGAAAAAAGGGTCATTTATGCAGTTTTAGAGAGAAAAAATGTTATCGTAAAATAAGGATAAAAGCATAAAAAAAGGTAAGTATTTAAATTTTAAGAGAAAAAAAATATTTTGGAGAAAAGAATGTATTTTTTTGGGTTTCTTTCACGAACAAATGAAAATAAGAAAAAAAAATTGAAAAAGTCACTTTTTAGGCAGACTTTTCTACTTTATTCAAATTTATTATACTTGTAAAAGGGTGTTTTGTTTAAAATGGCGTTAATACTCCTAAAAACGTTGAAAAACACGTCATTTATGATTTTTTAAGAAAAGTATATTGTCGCAATACAGTGTTTTTTGTTTATTTTTTCATGAAAACAATTAGACCAGCAGAAAATCATCGAAACATTCACTTTTTCGGTGAAAAGGAACATAATTCGTAAAATGGCATATATTCCTTTTTTTTTTTTTTAACTAAATAAAAGATTGTTTTTCGAAGATAAGATGTTAATTCTCCTAAAAACGCTGGAAAGGGGATAATTTATGCAATTTTTAGAGAAAAAAATGATTTGCAATAAAAAGTTAATATATTTCTTGCTTTTTATTCCGTTTTCAATCAAAACATTTAAATGAAAAGAAAAAACACTGAAAAATCCTTTTTCTAAAAGAAATATATATATTTTTTCCTTGAAATGGCTTGTATTACATTCAATGTAACATTAAAAAGGGATTTTCTTCAAAGTGAAATTCAAAGAAAATTACTGAAAAACTCACTTTTGGAGGTAAAAACATAGTTTTTTCAAAGGGAAGATGGATTTCTCATAAAAATATTGTAAAACTTTTAAAAACGTTGAAAAATTGATAATTCAAATCGCATAAGTTATAATTGTAAAAGGAGGTTTTGTGTAAAATGCCGTTAATACTCTTAAAAACTTAAAAAAACCTAATTTATGAATTCTAAGATAAAAAAAGGTATATTGTAACATGAAAAAGTTGTTTTCTACAAAATATTTTTAAACGTCCTAAAAGGTGAAAAATGGGTACTTTAAACAGTTTCAGAAAAAGAAAATGTATATAGTGTTTATTTTCTTGTTTTTAATCAAAACATTGAAATAAATAGAAAATTACTAAAAAATGACTTTTGATGTAAAATCATATATTTTTTTCGTAAAGGAGATGGTTTTCCTTGAAAAGTTGTAAATCTCCGAAAAAAAAACATTGAAAAAAGGGTTATTTATGCAGCTTTAGAGGAAAAAATATATTATCGTAAAATAAGGATAAAAGCATAAAAATAGGTAATTTGTGCAAATTTATAGAAAAAAAAAAATTGTCGAGAAAAAGAATGTATTTTTGTGGTTTTTTCACACCAACAAATTAAAAAAAGAAAAAAAACATTGAAAAAGTCACTTTTTAGGCAGAATTTTCTACTTTATTGAAATTGCTTATATTATACTTGAAAAAGAGGGTTTTATTAAAAATGTCGTTTATACACTTAAAAACGTTGAAAAACACGCCATTTATGTTTTTTTCAGAAAAAGTATATTGTCGCAATATTCAGTGTTTTTTTATATTTTTTTATGAAAACATTGAAATAAGCACCGAAGAAGTAGATTTTTCGATGATTTTCTGCTTATTTCATTGTTTTCATAAAAAAAAAACAAAAAAAAAACAATGAATATTGCGACAATATACTTTTTTTCTCAAAAATTTCATAAATGACGTGTTTTTTAACGTTTTTAGGAGTATTAACAGCTTTTTACACAAAACCCTCTTTTACATGTATAATATATGCAATTTGAATAAAGAAGAAAATTCTGCCTAAAAAGTAACTTTTTCAATGTTTTTTTTCTTATTTAATTTGTTGGTGGAAAAAACCAAAAAAATACATTTTTTTTTCTCGACCAGATTTTGTTTTCGCTAAAATTGCCCAATAATCTACCCATTTTTATGTTTTTATCCTTTTATTACGAGAATATATATTTTTTCTCTAAAACTACATAAATGGGCCTTTTTTCAATGTTTTTCAGATATTTAGAAAAAAAGGATGTTTTTTACATGCAAAAGTGAGTTTTTCAGTAATTTTCTTTTAATGCATATGTTTTAATAATAAACAAGACCAATACACTATATATTTTTTTCTCTTTAAAGTTAGAAAAACTACCTTATTTAAACCTTTTTATTGGTTTTAACAACATTTTGAAGCAAATCCCTTTTTCATGTTTTAAAAATTTTAATACAAGCCATTTAAAGTAAAAAATATATTTCTTTTAGATAAAGGATTTTTCAGTGTTTTTCTTTTCATTTTTACGTTTTGATTGTAAGTGAAAAATAAATAGAAATAAAATGAAAAGCAAGAAATATATTAATTTTTTATTGCAATTCATTTTTTTTCTCTCAAAATTGCATAAATTATCCCCTTTTCAGCGTTTTTAGGAGCATAATATAGAAGTATAATATATGCAATTCGTATAAAGACAAAATTTTTGCCTAACAAGTGACTTTTTCAATGTTTTTATCTCATTTCCATTTGTTGGTTGAATAAAACCAAAAAATACATTTTTTTTTCGGACAATATTTCTTTTCTCTAAAATAGCACAAACTACCCATTTTAATGTTTATTTCCTTATTTTACGATAATATATATCTTTTCTCTAAAACTCAATAAATGACCCTTTTTCAATGTATTTCAGAGGTTTAGAAAAAAATTATGTTTTTACATAGAAAAGTGAGTTTTTCAGTAATTTTCTTTTAATTTTCATGTTTCAATTAAAAACAACAGCAATACACTATACATTTTTTTCTCTTTAAAGTTACATAAACTACCCTATTTAAACCTTTTTATTGGTTTTAACAACATTTTGAAGAAAATCCCTTTTTCATGTTACATAAAATGTAATACAAGCCATTTCAATGAAAAAAAAAATATTTCTTTTAGAAAAAGGATTTTTCACAGTTTTTCTTTAAATTTGCATGTTTTGATTGAAAATGAAGGAAAAAG
>CM035220.1:31587034-31602467 GCA_020233015.1 Callinectes sapidus | reverse complement strand
TACTTTGTATAGTTTCAGAGAAAGGAAATGTATATAGTGCTTTATTATCTTATTTTTAATCAAAACATTGAAATCAGTAGAAAATTATTAAAAAGTGACTTTTGGTGTAAAATCATATTTTTTTCGTAAAAAAGATGGGCTTCCTTTAAAAAGAGTAAATATCCGAAAAACATTGAAAAAAGGGTCATTTATGCAGTTTTAGAGAAAAAATATATATACTATCGTAAAATAAGGATGAAATTATAAAAAAAATATGTAATTTGTGCGATTTTACAGAAAAAAAATATTGTCAAGAAAAAGAATGTATTTTTTGGTTATCTTCCACCAACAAATGAAAATATGAAAAAAAAATTGAAAAAGTCACTTTTTAGGCAGAATTTGCTTCTTTATTCAAATTGCATATATTATACTTGTAAAAGGGGGTTTTGTTTAAAATGCCGTTAATACTCCTAAAAGAGTTGAAAAACACGTCATTCATGATTTTTTTCATAACAAAAGTATATAGTGGCAAAAATCTGTGTTTTTAGTTTATGTTTTGATGAAAACAATGAAATAAGCAAAAAAATCATCGAAAAATTCACTTTCTCGGTGAAAAGAAACTTTTTTCGTGAAATGGCATATATTCCTTTTTTTTTTTTAACTAAAAAAAAGATGGTCTTTCTTAGATAAGATGTTAATTCTCCTAAAAACGCTGGAAAGGGAAAAATTTCATGCAATTTTGAGAGAAAAAAATTAATTGCCATGAAAAGTTAATATATTTCTTGCTTTTTCCTTCTTTTTTCATTGAAAACATGAAAGTGAAAAGAAAAAAACACTGAAAAATCCTTTTCTTAATGAAATATATATTTTTCCCTTGAAATAGCTTGTATTTCATTTTATGTAACAAGAAAAAGAGATTTTCTTCAAAATGTTGTTAAAACCAATAAAACGGTTTAAATAGGGTAGTTTATGTAACCTTAAATAGAAAAATAATACGCTATAGCGTATTGTTCATGTTTTTAATTAAAACATGGAAATTCAAAGAAAATTACTGAAAAACACAATTTTGGAGGTAAAAACATTAATACTCCTAAAAATGTTGAAAAGCACGTCATTTATGATTTTTTTCCAGAAAAAAGTATATTGTGGTAATATTCAGAGTTTTTTGTTTATTTTTTGATGAAAACAATGAAATAAGCAAAAAATCATCGAAAAATTTACTTTTTCGGTGAAAAGAAACTTTTTTCGTGAAATGGCATATATTCCTTTTTTCTGAACTAAAAAAAGATGGTCTTTCTTAGATAAGATGTAAGTTCTCCTAAAAACGCTGGAAAGGGGATAATTGATGCAATTTTGAGAGAAAAAAATAAATTGCCATGAAAAAATATATATTTCTTGCTTTTTCCTTAACTTTTATTCAAAACATAGAAATGAAAAGATAAAACAGTGAAAAATCCTTTTTCTTAAAGAAATATATATTTTTTACTTGTAATGGCATGTATTACATTTTTTGTAACATGAAAAGGAATTTTCTTCCAAATGTTGTTAAAACCAAAAAAAAAAAAAAAAAGTTAAAAGAGGGTAGTTGATGTAAATTTAAAGAGAAAAACAATACGCTATAGCGTATTGTTCATGTTTTTAATTACAACATGGAAATTCAAATAAAATTACTGAAAAACTCACTTTTGGAGGTAAAAACATACTTTTTTTTCTAAGGGAAGATGCATTTGTTATAAAAATATTGTAAAACCCTTAAAAATGTTAAAAAAAAGATAATTCAAATCGCATATGTTATACTTGTTAAAATGTGTTTTATGTAAAATGCCGTTAATACTCTAAAAACTGAAAAAAACGTAATTTATGAAATTTTCGATAGAAAAAGTATATTGTAACAAGAAAAAGTTGTTTTCAAAAAAATGTGTGTAAACGTGCAAAAAGGTTAAAAATGGGTACTTGGCACAGTTTCAGAGAAAGAAAATGTATTTAGTGTTTATTTTCTTGTTTTTAATAAAAAAATTGAAGGCAATAGGTAAAGTAAAGTGGGGGGCTTACGCTGTATCAGCGCGTAGCTGCGGGAGCTCATCTCCCGTCTCCTTGGCCTTTGAGCCTGTGGTGGAATAGTCCGTTACCCCGGGACATTGGGCCAGCATGAAATCCGGGTTTCCACAGTTTACTTTCCCTAGGTTGCCTTAGATACCCATTTATCGACCAGTGATGGATGAAAACCTGGGTAGGGTGAGCGCCGTCCTCGTCCGGGATCGAACTCGGGCCCACGGATTCGTAGCCAGACGCGCTAGCCACTGCACCGTGGCGGCGCATGAAGTCAATAGAAAATTATTAAAAAGTGACTTTTGGTTTAAAATCATATTTTTTTTCGTAAAAGAGATGGTTCCTTTAAAAGTAGTAAATCACCGAAAAACATTGAAAAAAGGGTCATTTATGCAGTTATAGAGAACAAGTACATATTATCGTAAAATGAGGATAAAAGCATAAAAAAGAGGTAATTCGTACAATTTTAGAGAAAAAAAATATTGCCGAGAGAAAGAATATATTTTTTTGGTTTTCTTCCACCAACAAATGAAAATATGAAAAAAACCTTGAAAAAGTCACTTTTTAGGCACAAATTTTTTCTTTATTCATATTGCATATATTATACTTGTAAAAAAGAATTTTTCAGTGTTTTTTTTTACATCTCCATGTTTTGATTAAAAATGAAAGAAAAAGCAAGAAATATATTAACTTTTTATTGCAATTCATTTTTTTTTCTCTCAAAATTTCATAAATTATCCCTTTTTCAGGCTTTTTAGGAGAATTAACATATCACGTAAAAAATACCATCTTTTTTAGATTAAGAAATAGGAATATATGCCATTTCATGAAAAAAGTTCCTTTTCACGGAAAAAAGTAGATTTTTCGATGATTTTCTGCTTATTTCATTGTTTTCATAAAAAAATGAATATTGCGACAATATATTTTTTCTCAAAAATTTCATAAATGACGTGTTTTTTAACGTTTTTAGGAGTATTAACGGTATTTTACACAAAACCCCCTTTTACAAGTAAAATATATACAATTTGTATAAAGACAGAATTTCTGCCTAAAAAAAGACTTTTCAATGTTTTTATCTTATTTTCATTTGTTGGTGGAAGAAAACCAAAAAATACATTCTTTTTTGCGACAATAATTCTTTTCTCTAAAATTCCACAAACTAGATATTTTTATGTTTTTATCCTTATTTTACGATAATATATTTTTTTCTCTAAAACAGCATAAATTATCCTTTTTTTAATGTATTTTGGTATTTAGAAAAAAATTATGTTTTTGCATCCATAAGTGAATTTTTCTGAAATTTTCTTTTAATTTTCATGTTTTAATTAAAAACAAGACACTATATATTTTTTTCTATTTAAAATTACATAAACTACCCTTTTTAAACCTTTCATAAAAATATTGTTAAACCTTTAAAAACGTTGGAAAATGGATAATTCAAATCGCATATGGTATACTTGTAAAAAGGGGTTTTATGTAAAATGCCGTTAATACTCTTAAAAGCTGGAAAAAAAGTAATTTTTGAAATTTTAGATAGAAGAAGTATATTGTAACATGAAAAATTTGTTTTCTACAAAATGTGTTTAAACGTCCAAAAAGGTTAAAAATGGGTACTTTGTACAGTTTCAGAGCGAGAAAATGTATATAGTGTTTATTTTCTTGTTTTTAATCTGTTTTTACCTCCAAAAGCTGTACACACAAGCTGTAAAACAATACGCTGTAGCGTATTGTTCTTCTCTTTAAAGTTACAGATTTAAATCTTTTTATTGGTTTTCACAACATTTTGAAGAAAATCCCTTTTTCTTGTTACATAAAATGTAATACAAACCATTTCAATGAAAAAATATATATTTCTTTAAAAAAAAAAAGGGATGTTTTAGTGTTTTTTCTTTTCATTTACATGTTTTGAAGGAAAATGAAGGAAAAAGCAAGAAATATATTAACTTTTTATATCATATCATTTTTTTCTCTCAAAATTGCATAAAATATACCCTTTCCAGAGTTTTTAGAAGAATTATCATCTTATCTAAGAAAGACCATCTTTTTTTTAGTTCAGAAAAAAGAATATATGCCATTTCACGAAAAAAGTTTTTCTTTACCGAAAAAGTGAATTTTTCAATGATTTTCTGCTTATTTCATTGCTTTCATCAAAAAAATAAACTAAAAACACTGAATATTGCCACAATATATTTTTTTTCTGAAAAAAATCATAAATGACGTGTTTTTCAACGTTTTTAGGAGTATTAACGGCATTTTAAACAAAACCCCCTTTAACAAGTATAATATATGCAATTTGAATAAAGAAAAAAATTCTGCCTAAAAAGTGACTTTTTAAAGTTTTTTTTCATATTTTCATTTGTTGGTGGAAGAAAACCAAAAAAATACATTCTTTTTCTCGACAATTTTTTTTCTGTAAAATTGCACAAATTACCTATTTTTTATGCTTTAATCCTTATTTTACGATAAAATATTTTTTTCTCTAAAATTCCATAAATTACCTTTTTTTTTCAATGTTTTTCGAAGATTTACTTCTTTTAAAGGAAAATCATCTCTTTTACGAAAAAAATACATGATTTTACACCAAAAGTCACTTTTTAATGATTTTCTATTGATTTCAATGTTTTGATTATTAACAAGAAAATAAACATTTTATACATTTCCTTTCTCTAAAACTGTACAAAGTACCAATTTTTAACCTTTTTTGGACGTTTAAACACATTCTGTAGAAAACTACTTTTTCATGTTACAATATACTTTTTCTATCTAAAATTTCATAAATTACATTTTTTTAAGGTTTTAAGAGTATTAACGACATTTTACATAAAACCCCTTTTACAAGTATAACATATGCGATTTGAATTATTCATTTTTTTAATTGTTTTACAATATTTTTATGACAAATCCATCTTCCCTTAGAAAAAAAAAGTATGTTTTTACCTCCAAAAGTGAGTTTTTCAGTAATTTTTTTTTTAATTTCCATGTTTTAATTAAAAACAAGAACAATACCCTATAGCGTATTGTTTTTCTCTTTAAATTTATAAAAACTACCCTATTGAACCCTTTTTATTGGTTTTAACAACATTTTGAAGAAAATCCTTTTTTCATGTTACATAAAATATAATGCAAGCCATTTCACGGATAAAATATATATTTCTATAAGAATATGGATTTTTCTGTGTTTTTTCTTTTCATTTCCATGTTTTGAATGAAAATTAAGGAAAATTAAAAAGCAAGAAATATATTAACTTTTTATGGCAATTCATTTTTTTCTCAAAATTGCATAAATTATCCCTTTATCACCGGTTTAAGCACAATTAACATCTTATGTAAGAAAGACCATCTTTTTTTAGTTCAGAAAAAAGGAATATATGCCATTTCATGAAAAAAAGTTTCTTTTCACAGAAAAAGTGGAATTTTCGATGATTTTCTGCTTATTTCATTGTTTTCATAAAAAGAATAAACAAAAAACAATGAAAATTGCCACAATATACTTTTTTTTCTAAGAAAAATCATAAAAGATGTGTTTTTCAACGTTTTTAGGAGTATTAGCGACATTTTAAACAAAACCCTTTTTTACAAGAATAATATATGCAATTTGAATAAAGAAGAAAATTCTGCCTAAAAAGTGACTTTTTCAAGGATTTTTGAAAATCAAGGAAAAAGCAAGAACTTCTAATGGCTATTAATTTTTTTCTCTCAAAATTGCATAAACTATCCCCTTTCCAGCGTTTTTAGGAGAATTAACATCTTATCTAATAAAAACCATACTGTTTTTAGTTCAGAAAAAAAGAATATATGCCAATACACAAAAAAAAATTTTTCTTTAAAATTGTACAAATTACCTATTTCTATGCTTTTATACTTGTTTTACGATAATATTTTTTTTCTCTAAAACTGCATAAATGACCTTTTTTTCAATATTTTTCGAAGATTTACTACTTTAAAGGAAAACCATATCTTTTACGATAAAAAGCATGATTTTACACCAAAGGTTACCTTTTAATAATTTTCTATTGATCTCAATGGTTTTATTAAAAAACAAGAAAATAAACACTATATACATTTTCTTTCTCTGAAACTCTACAAAGTAAACATGTTTAACCATTTTGGACGTTTAAACACATTTTGTAGAAAAATTTTTTTTCATGTTAGAGTATACTTTTTCTATCTTAAATTTCATATATTACGTTTTTTTCACTTTTTAAAAAATATTAACGGCATTTTACATAAAACTCCCTTTTACAAGTAAAACATATGCTATTTCAATTATCCTTTTTTTTTTAAGGGTTTTGAAATATTTTTATGACAAATATATCTTCCCTTAGAAAAAAATGCATGTTTTTACCTCCAAAAGTGAGTTTTTCAGTAATTTTCTTTGAATTTCTATGTTATAATTAAAAACATGGACAATACGCTATAGCGTATTGTTTTTCTCTTTAAAATTACATAAACTACCCTTTTTAAACCTTTTTATTGGTTTTAATAACATTTTGAAGAAAATCCCTTTTTCATGTTACATAAAATGTAATACAAGCCATTTCATGGAAAAAAAAAAATATTTCTTTAAGAAAAAGGATTTTCAGTTTTTTTTTCCATTTCATTTCTATGTTTTGAATGTAAATGAAGGAAAAAGCAAGAAATACATTAACTTTTCATTTCATTTCATTTTTTTCTCTCAAAATTTCATAAATTATCCCTTTTTCAGAGTTTTTAGAAGAATTAACATCTTATCTAAGAAAGAGCATTTTTTTTTTTACTTAAGAAAAAAAAAATATATGCCATTTCACGAAAAAAGTTTCTTTTCACCGAAAAAGTGAATTTTCAATCAAAACATGGAAATGTAAAGAAAAAACACTGAAAAATCATTTTTCTAAAAGAAATATATATTTTTTTCATAGAAATGGCTTGTATTACATTTTATGTAACATGAAAAAGGGATTTTCTTCAAAATGTTGTTAAAACCAATTAAAAGGTTTAAATAGGGTAGTTTATGTAACTTTAAAGAGAAAAAAATATATAGTGTATTGGTCTTTTTTTAATTAAAACATGAAAATTAAAAGAAAATTACAGAAAAACTCACTTTTTGATGTAAAAACATACTTTTTTTCTTAATCTCTGAAAAACATTGAAAAAAGTTTTATTTGTGCAGTTTTAGAGAAAAAAAAATTATCGTAAAATAAGGATAAAAACATTAAAAAATATGTAGTTTGTGGAATTATAGAGAAAAGAAAAAAAGTCGCAAAAAAAAAATGTATTTTTTTGTTTTCTTCCAGCAACAAATGAAAATAAGAAAAAAAACATTGAAAAAGTCACTTTTTAGGCAGAAATTTTGTCCTTATACAAATTGCATATATAATACTTGTAAAAGGGGATTTTGTGTAAAATACCGTTAATACTTCTAAAAACGTTCAAAAGAGGATAATTTATGCAATTTTGAGGGAAAAAAAATAAATTGCAATAAAAAGTTAATATATTTCTTGGTTTTTCCTTTATTTTCAATCAAAACAAAGAAATGTAAAGAAAAAACAGTGAAAAATCCTTTTTCTAAAAGAAATATAAATTTTTTTTCAATGAAATGGCTTGTATTATATTTTATGTAACATGAAAATGGGATTTTCTTCAAAATGTTGTTAAAACTAATAAAAATTTTAAATAGGGTAGTTTATGTACCTTTAAAGAGAAAAAATATATAGTGTATTGATATAGTTTTTAATTAAAACATGAAAATTAAAAGAAAATTATTGAAAAACTCACTTTTGAATGTAAAAACATACTTTTTTTTCTTAATCTCTGAAAAACATTGAAAAAAGGATAATTTATGCAGTTTTAGAGAAAAAAATATATTATCGTAATATAAGGATAAAAACATAAAAATGGGTAGTTTGTGCAATTTTAGAGAAAAGATATATTGTCGCAAAAAATGTATTTTTTGGTTTTCTTCGACGAAGAAATGAAAAAAAAATAAAAACATTGAAAAAGTCACGTTTTAGGCAGAAATTTTTTCTTTATACAAATTGCATATATTATACTTGTAAAAGGGGGTTTTGTGTAAAATGCCGTTAATACTTCTAAAAACGTTGAAAAACACGTCATTTATGAAATTTTTGAGAAAAAAGTATATAGTCGCAATGTTGATTGTTTTTTGTTTATTTTTTAAAATTAAATAAGCAGAAAATCATCGAAAAATCTACTTTGTCGGTGAAAAGAAACTTTTTTCGTGAAATGGCATATATTTCTTTTTCTTGATTTAAAAAAAAGATTGTCTTTCTTAGATAAAATATTAATTCTCCTAAAAACCTCTCCTAAAAAAAATGCCAATAATACTCATAAAATTGTTGAGAAACACGTCATTTATGAAATTTTTTAGAAAAAATATAATGTCGCAATATTCATTGTTTTTTGTTTATTTTTTTAGGAAACAAAGAAATAAGCAAGAAATCATCGAAAAATCTACTTTTTTCGGTGAAAAGGAACTTTTTTCGTGAAATGGCATATATTCCTATTTCTTAATTTTAAAAAACATGGTCTTTTTTACGTGAGATGTTAATTCTCCTAAAAAGGCTGAAAAGGGGATAATTTATGGAATTTTGTGAGAAAAAAAATGAATTGCAATAAAAAGTTAATATATTTCTTGCTTTTTCTTTCATTTTCAATCAAAACATGGAAATGTAAAGAAAAAAACACTGAAAAATCATTTTTCTAAAAGAAATATATATATTTTTTAATTGAAATGGCTTGTATTACATTTTATGTAACATGAAAAAGGGATTTTCTTCTTCAAAATGTTGTTAAAAACCAATAAAAAGGTTTAAATAGGGTAGTTTATGTAACTTTAAAGAGAAAAAAAAATATAGTGTATTGGTCTTTCTTTAATTAAAACATGAAAATTAAAAGAAAATTACAGAAAAACTCACGTTTTGATGTAAAAATATATATTTTTTCTTAATCTCTGAAAAATATTGAAAAAAAGGCTTATTTGTGCAGTTTTAGAGAAAAAAATATATTATCGTAAAATAAGGATAAAAACATAAAAATATGTAGTTTGTGGAATTATAGAGAAAAGAAATAAAGTCGCAAAAAAGAATGTATTTTTTTGTTTTCTTCCAGCAACAAATGAAAATAAGATAAAAACTTTGAAAAAGTAACTTTTTAGGCAGAAATTTTGTCCTTATACAAATTGCATATATAATACTTGTAAAAGGGGATTTTGTGTAAAATGCCGTTAATACTACTAAAAACGTTCAAAAGAGGATAATTTATGCAATTTTGAGGGAAAAAAAATTAATTGCAATAAAAAGTTAATATATTTCTTGGTTTTTCCTTTATTTTCAATCAAAACAAAGAAATGTAAAGAAAAAAGAGTGAAAAATCCTTTTTCCAAAAGAAATATATATTTTTTTTCATTGAAATGGCTTGTATGACATTTAATGTAATATGAAAAAGGGATTTTCTTCAAAATGTTGTTAAAATTAATAAAAAATTTAAATAGGGTAGTTTATGTACCTTTAAAGAGAAAAAAATATATAGTGTATTGGTCTTGTTTTTAATTAAAACATCAAAATTAAAAAAAAAAAAATTGAAAAACTCACTTTTGAATGTAAAAATATACTTTTTTTCTTAATCTCTGAAAAACATTGAAAAAAGGATAATTTATGCAGTTTTAGAGAAAAAAATATATTATCGTAAAATAAGGATAAAAACATAAAAATGGGTAGTTTGTGCAATTTTAGAGAAAAGATATATTGTCGCAAAAAATGTATTTTTTGGTTTTCTTCGACCAAGAAATGAAAAAAAGATAAAAACATTGAAAAACTCACGTTTTAGACAGAAATTTTTTCTTTATACAAATTGCATATATTATACTTGTAAAAGGGGGTTTTGTGTAAAATGCCGTTAATACTCCTAAAAGCGTTGAAAAACATGTCATTTATGAAATTTTTGAGAAAAAAGTATATAGTCGCAATGTTAATTGTTTTTTGTTTATTTTTTTTATGAAAACAAAGAAATAAGCAGGAAATCATCGAAAAATCTACTTTACCGGTGAAAAGGAACTTTTTTCGTGAAATGGCATATATTCGTATTTCTTAACTATAAAAAGATGGTCTTTCTTAGATAAGATGTCAACTCTCATGGAAAAGAGATTTTCTTCAAAATGTTGTCAAAACCAATAAAAAGGTTTAAATAGGGTAGTTTATGTGACTTTAAAGACAAAAAATATATAGTGTATTGGTCTTTTTTTTAATTAAAACATGAAAATTAAAAGAAAATTACTGAAAAACTTTTTTTTGGATGTCAAAACATACATTTTTTTCTAAATCTCTGAAAAACATTCAAAAAAGAGTCATTTATGCAGTTTTAGAGAAAAAAATATTAATGTAAAATAAGGATAAAAACATAAAAATGGGTAGTTTGTGCAATTTTAGAGAAAATAAATATTGTCGCAAAAAACAATGTATTTTTTGGTTTTCTTCCACCAACAAATGTAAATAAAATAAAAAACATTGAAAAAGTCACTTTTTAGGCAGAAATTTTTTCTTTATACAAATTGCATATATTATAATTGTAAAAGGGGGTTTTATGTAAAATGCCGTTAAACTCCTAAAAACATTGAAAAACACGTCATTTATGAAATTTTTTAGAAAAAAGTATATTGTCGCAATATTCATTGTTTTTTGTTTATTTTTTATGAAAACAATGAAATAAGCAGAAAATCATTGAAAAATCTACTTTTTCAGAGAAAAGGAACTTTTTTTCGTGAAATGGCATATATTCCTTTCTTCTTAACTAAAAAAAGATGGTCTTTATTAGATAAGATGTTAATTCTTCTAATAACGCTGAAAATGGGATAATTCATTCAATTTTGAGAGAAAAAAATAAATTGCAATAAAAATTAATAAATTTCTAGATTTTTTTTTTTTTCAATCAAAACATGAAAATGTAAAGAAAAAACACTGAAAAATCCTTTTTCTGAAAAAAACGAAAATTTATTGAAATGTCTTGTATTACGTTTTACGTAACATGAAAAATAGATTTTCTTCAAAATGTTGTTAAAACCAATAAAAAGGTTTAAATAGCGTAGTTTATGTAACTTTAAAGAGAAAAAAAAAATAGTGTATTGGTCTTTTTTTTTAATTAAAATATGAAAATTAAAAGAAAATTACAGAGAAACTAACTTTTGGAGGTAAAAACATACTTTTTTCTTAGTCTGTGAAAAATATTGAAAAAAGGACTATTGATGCAGTTTTAGAGAAAAAAAATACTATCGTAAAATAAGGATAAAAACATAAAAATATGTTTTAGAAAACAACTTTTCCATGTTAAAATATACTTTTTCTATATAAAATATCATAAAATACGTTTTTTTCCTGTTTTTAAGAGTATTAACGGCATTTTACATAAAACCCTTTTTTACAAGTATAACATATGCGATTTGAATTATCCATTCTTACAATATTTTTATGACAAATCTATCTTCCCTTACCAAAAAAGGATGTTTTTACCTCCAAAAATGAGTTTTTCAGTAATTTAATTAATTGTAATAACAATGCGCTGTAGCGTATTTTTTTTCTGTTTAAAGTTACAGATTTAAACCTTTTTATTGGTTTTCACAACATTTTGAAGAAAATCCTTTTTTCTCGTTACATAAAATGTAATAGAAGCCATTTCAATGAAAAAATATATATTTAAAAAAGAAGAAGATTTTTTAGTGTTTTTTTTCTTTTCATTTATATGTTTTTAAGGAAAATCAAGGAAAAAGCAAGAAATATATTAACTTTTCATGGCAATTAATTTTTTCTCAAAATTGCATAAATTTTCCCCTTTTCATCGTTTTTTGGACAATTAATATCTAATCTAAGAAACACCATCTTTTTTTTTAGTTCAGAAAAAAAAATATAAGCCATTTCACAAAAAAGTTTCTTTACACGAAAAAAGTGAATTTTTCGATGATTATCTGCTTATTTCATTGTTTTCATCAAAAAATATAAAAAAAACACTGAATACTGCCAAAATATACTTTTTTTCTGAAAAAAATTATAAATGACGTGTTTTTCAACGTTTTAAGAGGTATTAACGGCATTTTAAACAAAACCCCCTGGTACTAGTATAATATATGCAATTTGAATAAAGAAGAGAATCCTGCCTAAAAAGTGATTTTTTCAATTTTTTTTTTTTTCAATCAAATCAAATAGAAAGTCATCGAAAAATTCACTTTCTCGGTGAAAAGAAATTTTTTTTCGTGAAATGGCATATATTCCTTTTTTCTGAACTAAAAAGAAGATGGTCTTTCTTAGATAAGATGTTAATTCTCCTCTAAACGCTCGAAAAGGGAAAATTCATGCAATTTTGAGAAAAAAAAATAATTGCCATGAAAAGTTAATATATTTCTTGCTTTTTCCTTCTTTTTCATTCAAAACATGAAAATTAAAAGAAAAACTATTGAAAAATCCTTTTTCTTTAAGAAAAATATGTGTTTTCCTTGAAATAGCTTGTATTATATTTTATGTTAAATGAAGAAATGATTTTCTTCAAAATGTTGTTAAACCCAATAAAAAGGTTTAAATAGGGTAGTTTATGTAACTTTAAAGAGAAAAACAATACGCTATAGCGTATTCTTTGGTTTTCCTTTAAAAGTAGTAAATCTTCGAAAAACATTGAAAAAAGTGTCTTTTATGCAGTTTAAGAGAAAAATATATATTATTGTAAAATAAGGATATAAGCGTAAAAATAGGTAATTTGTGCAATTTTAGAGAAAAAAAAATATTGTCGAGAAAAAAAAAATATTTTTGTTTTTGTTTTCTTCCATCAATAAATGAAAATATGAAAAAAAACCTTAAAAAGTCACTTCTTAGGCAGAATTTTCTTCTTTATTCAAATTGCATATATTATTCTATTTGTAAAAGCGTGTTTTGAAAAATATGACGTTAATACTCCAAAAAATGTGGAAAAACACGTCATTTATGATTTTTTTTCAGAAAGAATGTATATTGTGGAAATATTCAGTGTTTTTTGTTTATTTTTTTATGAAAACAATGAAATAAGCAGAAAATCATCGAAAAATTCACTTTTTCGGTGAAAAGAAACATTTTCCGTGAAATGGCATTTATTCCTTTTTTCTGAACTAAAAAAAAAAGATGGTCTTTCTTTATAAGATGTTAATTCTCCTAAAAACGCTGTAAAGGGGATAATTTATGAAATTTTGAGAGAAAAATATGAATTGCCATGAAAAGTTAATATATTTCTTGCTTTTTCCTACATTTTCATTCAAAACATGGAAATGAAAAGAAAAACACTGAAAAATTATTTTTCTTAAAGAAATACATATTTTTCCTTGAAATTGCTTGTATTACATTTTATGTAACATGAAAAAAGGATTTTCTTCAAAATGTTGTTAATACCAATAAAAAGAGTTTAAATATGGAAGTTTATGTAACTTAAAAGAGAAAAACAATACGCTTTAATTAAACATGGAAAAAACATATTGTCGAGAAAAAGAATGTATTTTTTTTTTGGTTTTCTTCCAGCAACAAATGAAAATATGAAAAAAACCTTGAAAAAGTAATTTTTTAGGCAAAAGTTTCTTCTGTATTCATATTGCATATATTGTTCTTGTAAAAGAGGGTTTTGTTTAAAATGCCTTAAATACTCCTAAAAACGGTGAAAAACGCACTATTTATGATTTTTTTTTTCAGAAAAAAAGTATATTGTGGCAATATTCAGTGTTTTTTGTTTATTTTTTTATGAAAACAATGAAATAAGCAGAAAATCATCGAAAAATTCACTTTTACGGTGAAAAGAAACTTTTTTGGCATATATATATATATATATATATATATATATATTTAAAAGGCATATATTCTTTGTTTCTGAACTAAAAAAAGATGGTCTTTTTTAGATAAGATGTTAATTCTTTTAAAATCGCAGTAAAGGGGATAATTTATACAATTTTGAGAGAAAAAAAATGAATTGCCGTGAAAAGTTAATATATTTCTTGCTTTTTCCTTCATTTTCGTTCAAAACATGGAAATGAAAAAAAAAACACTGAAAAATCCTTTTTCTTAAAGAAATATATATTTTTTCCTTGAAATTGTTTGTACCTATTGCATTTTATGTAACATGAAAAGGGATTTTCTTCAAAATGTTGTTAAAACCAATAAAAAGGTTTAAATAGGTTAGTTTATGTAACCTTAAAGAGAAAAACAATACGCTATAGCGTATTGTTCATGTTTGTAATTAAAACATTGAAATTCAAAGAAAATTACTGAAAAACATTAATACTCCTAAAAATGTTGAAAAGCACATCATTTATGATTTTTTTCAGAAAAAAAGTATATCGTGGTAATATTCAATGTTTTTGTTTAATTTTTTGTGAAAACAATGATATAAGCAGAAAATCATCGAAAAATCTACTTTGTCGGTGAAAAGAAACTTTTTTCGTGAAATGGCATATATTTCTTTTTCTTGAACTAAAAAAAAGATTGTCTTTCTTGGATAAGATGTTAATTCTCCTAAAAACGCGGGAAAGGGGATAATTTATGATTTTTTGAGAGAAAAAAAAAATAAATTGCCATGTAAAAGTAATATATTTTTTGCTTTTTTTTCAGTTTCATTCACAACATGGAAATGAAAAGAAAAAACAGTGAAAAATCCTTTTTCTTAAAGCAATATATATATTTTTAATTGAAATGGCTTGTATTACATTTTATGAAACATGAAAAAGGGATTTTCTTCAAAATGTTATTAAAACCAATAAAAAAAGTTTAAATATGGTAGTTTATGTAACTTTAAAGAGAAAAACAATACGCTATAGCATATTGTTTATGTTATTAATTAAAACTTGGAAATTCAAAGAAAATTACAGAAAAACTCACTTTTTAAAGTAAAAACATACATTTTTTTTCTAAAAGAAGATGGATGTCATAAAAATATTGTAAAACCTTTAAAAACGTTGAAAAATGGATAATTCAAGTCGTATGGGTTATACTTGTTAAAATGGGTTATATGGAAAATGCCGTTAATACTCTTAAAAACTGAAAAAAAAACGTAATTTACGAAATTATAAATTGAAAAAGTATATTGTAACATGAAAAAGTTGTTTTCTACAAAATGTGTTTGAACGTCCAAAAATGTTAAAAATGGGTACTTTCTACAGTTTCAGAGAATGAAAGTGTATATAGTGTTTATTTTGTTGTTTTTAATCAAAACATTGAGATCTATAGAAAATTATTTAAAAGTGACTTTTGGTGTAATATCATATTTTTTTCCTAAAAGAGATGGTTTTCCTTTAAAAGTAGTAAATCTCCGAAAAACATTGAAAATATGATCATTTAAGCAGTTTTAGAGGAAAAAAATATATAATCGTAAAATAAGGATAAAAAGCATAAAAATATATATTTTTTGCAATTTT
>CM035220.1:31565544-31586934 GCA_020233015.1 Callinectes sapidus | reverse complement strand
AGAGAAAAAAAATATTGTCGAGAAAAAGATATTATTTTTTTTGGTTTTCTTCCACCAACAAATTAAAATATGAAAAAAACCCTTGAAAAAGTAACTTTTTAGGCAAAATTTTCTTCTGTATTCATATTGAATATATTATACTTGTAAAAGAGGGTTTTGTTTAAAATGCCTTAAATACTCCTAAAAACAACAAATAAAAATATGAAAAAAAACCTTAAGAAGTCAATTTTAGGCAGAAATTTCTTCTTTATTCAAAATGCATATATTACACAGGTGAAATGGGTTTTTGTTTAAAACGCCGTTAATACTCCTAAAAACGTTAAAAAACATGCAATTTATGATTTTTTACAGAAAAAAAGTATATTGTGGCAATATTCAGTGTTTTTTGTTTATTTTTAAATGAAAACAATGAAATAAGCAGAAAATCATAAAAAAAATTCACTTTTTCGGTGAAAAAAACTATTTTCGTGAAATGGAATATATTCCTTTTTTTCTGAACTAAAATGAAGATGGTCTTTTTCAGGTAAGATGTTAATTCTCCTAAAAAGCCTAGAAAGGGGATAATTTATGCAATTTTCAGAGAAAAAAAATAAATTGCCTTGAAAAGTTAAAATATTTCTTACTTTTTCCTTCATTTTCATTCAAAACATGGAAATGAAAAGAAAAAAAAAACTGAAAAATCCTTTTTCTTAAAGAAATATATATTTTTTCCTTGAAATGGCTTGTATTACATTTTATGTAACTTTAAAAAGAGGATTTTCTTCAAAATGTAGTTAAAACCAGTAAAAAGGTTTAAATAGGGTAGTTTATGTAACTTTAAAAAGAAAAACAATACGCTATAGCGTATTGTTCATGTTTTTAATTAAAACATGGAAATTCAAAGAAAATGACTGAAAAACTAACTTTTGGACATAAAATCATATATTTTTTTTCTAAAAGAAGATGTATTTGTCATAAAAATATTGTAAAATCCTTAAAAACGTTGAAAAATGGATAATTCAAATCGCATATGTTATATGTTATGTAAAATGCAGTTAATAATCTTAAAAACTGAAAAAAACGTAATTTATGAAGTGTAGGTATATTGTAACATGAAAAAGTAGTTTTCCACAAAATGTGTTTGAACGTCCAAAAAGGTTAAAAAAGTGAACTTTTTACAGTTTCAGAGAAAGAAAATGTATATAGTGTTTATTTTCTTGTTTTTTAATAAAAACATTGAAATCAATAGAAAATTATTAAAAAGTGACCTTTGGTGTAAAATCATATTTTTTTTTTTATAAAAGATATGGTCTTCCTTTAAAAGTAGTAAATCTCCAAAAAACATTGAAAAAAGGAACATTGATGCAGTTTTAGAGAAAAAAAATATATTATCGTAAAATAAGTATAAAAGCATAAAAATAGGTAATTTGTGCAATTTTAGAGAAAAAAATATATTGTCGAGAAAAAAATGTATGTTTTTGGTTTTTTCCCACTAACAAATGAAAATATGAAAAAAAACCTTGAAAAAGTCACTTTTTAGGCAGGATTTTCTTCTTTATTCAAATTGTATATATTATTCTTGTAAAAGGGAGTTTTGTTTAAAATGCCGTTAATACTCCTAAAAACGTTGAAAAACACGTCATTTATGATTTAAAAAAAAAAAAAAGTATATTGTGGCAAAATTCAATGTGTTTTGTTTATTTTTTTGATGAAAACAATGAAATAAGCAGAAAATCATGGAAAAGTTCACTTTTTCGGTGAAAAGAAACTTTTTTCGTGAAAAATTTTCATACTTTTTTTTTTTTTGAACTAAAAAAATGATAGTCTTTCTTAGATAAGATGTGAATTCTACTAAAGACACTGAATGAAAAAAAAAAAAACACTGAAAAATCTTTTCTTGAAATGGCTTGTATTACATTTTATGAACCATGAAAAAATTATTTTCTTCAAAATGTTGTTTAAACCATTAAAAAGGTTTAAATAGGGTTGTTTATGTAACTTTAAAGAGAAAAATAATATGGTATATCTTTTTAATTAAAAAATGGAAATTCAAAGAAAATTACTGAAAAACTCACTTTTGGAGGTAAAAAATACTTTTTTTTTCTAAGGGAAAATGGATTTGTCATAAAAAAATTCGTAAACCCTTAAAAATGTTGAAAAATGGATAATTCAAATCGCATATGTTTTACTTGTAAAACGGGGTTTTATGTAAAATGCCGTTAATACTCCTAAAAACTAATTTATGAATTTACATAATTTACGAAAGTAATTTATGAAATTTTAGATAGAAAAAGTTTATTGTAACATGAAAAAGTTGTTTTCTACAAAATGTGATTAAACGTCCAAAAAGGTTAAAAATGGGTACTTTGTACAGTTTCAGAGAAAGAAAATGTATAAAGTGTTTATTTTCTTGTTTTTAATCAAAACATTGAAATCAATAGAAAATTATTAAAAAGTGACTTTTGATAAATCTCCGGAAAACATTGAAAAAAGGGTCATTTATGCAGTTTTAGAAAAAAATATATATTATCTTAAAATAAGGATAAAAGCATAAACATAGGTAATTTCTGCAATTTTAGAGACGAAAAATATTGTTGAGAAAAAAAAATGTATTTGTTTTTTTCACCAACAAATGAAAAGATGTATAAAACCTTGAAAAAGTCACTTTTTAGGCAGAATTTTCTTCTTTATTCAAATTATAACAAAGGGTTTTGTTTAAAATGCCGTAAATACTCCTAAAATGGTTGAAAAACACGCCATCTATGTTTTTTTTCAGAAAAAAGTATTTTGTTGCAATATTCAGTTTTTGTTTATTTTTTGATGAAAACAATTAAATAAGCAAAAACAATAAATATTGCAATAATATACTTTTTTCTCAAAATTTTTATAAATGAGGTGTTTTTTCAACGTTTTTAGAAGTATTAACGGCATTTTACACAAAACCTGGTTTTACAAGTATAATATATGCAATTTGTATAAAGACAAAATTTCTGCCTAAAAAGTTACATTTGCAATGTTTTTATCTTATTTTCATTTGTTGGTGGAAGAAAACCAAAAAAGAAATTCTTTTTTGCGATAATATTTCTTTTCTCTTAAATTGCATAAACTACCCATTTTTATGATTATATCCTTATTTTACTATAAAAATTTTTTTCTCTAAAACTGCATAAATGGTCTTTTTTCAATGTTTCTCAGAGATTTAGGAAAAATGTATGTTTTGAAACCAAAAGTGAGTTTTTCTGTAATTTTCTTTTAATTTTGGTGTTTTAATTAAAAACAACACCAATACACTATATATTTTTTCTCTTTAAAGTTACATAACCTACCTTATTTAAATCTTGTTATTGGTTTTAACAACATTTTTAAGAAAGTCCTTTTTCTTCATGTTACAAAAAATGTAACCCAAGGCATTTCAATGAAAAAAATATATATTTCTTTTAGAAAAAGCATTTTTCAGTGTTTTTCTTTACATTTCCATGTTTTGATTGAAAATGAAAGAAAAAAGCAACAAATATATTAACTTTTTAATGCACTTAATTTTTTTTCTCTCATAATTAGCTAAATTATCCTTTTTTTAGCGTTTTTACGAGAATTAACATCTCATCTAAGAAAGACCATCTTTTTTAAGTTCAGAAATAGGTATATATGCCATTTCCCGAAAAAAGTTCCTTTTCACCGAAAAAGTAGATTTTACATGATTTTCTGCTTATTTCTTTGTTTATATATATATATATATATATATATATATATATATAATCTATTATATTATATATATATATATATATATAGGTGGGATATATATCATATATATATATATATATATATATATATCTATATATATATATATATAAACACAATGAATATTGCGACAATATATATTTTTCTCAAAAATTATATAAATGACGTGTTTTTCAACGTTTTTAGGAGTATTCACGGCATTTTACACAAAACCCCCTTTTACAACTATAATATATGCAATTTGAAGAAGGACCAAATTTCTTCCTAAAAAGTGACTTTTACAATGTTTTCATCTTGTTTTAATTTGTTGGTGGAAGAAAACCAAAAAATGTATTCTTTTTTGCGACAATATTTTCTTCTCTCTAAAATGGCACAAACTACCCATTTAAATGTTTTTATCCTTATTTTACGAAAATATATTTTTTTCTCTGAAACTGCATAAATGACCATTTTTTCAATGTTTTTCAGAGATTTAGAAAAAAAGTATGTTTTTAAATCCAAAAGTGAGTTATTCAGTAATTTTTTTTAATTTTCATGTTTTAGTTAAAAAACAAGATCAATACACTATATATTTTTTCTCTTTAAAGTTACATAAACAACCCTATTAAAACCTTTTTATTAGTTTTATCAACATTTTGAAGAAAATCCCTTCTTCATGTTACATAAAATGTAATACAAACCATTTCAATATATTTTTCAATATATATTTCTTTTAGAAAAAGGATTTTTCATTGTTTTTTCTTCAAATTTCCATGTTTTGATTGAAATAGAAGGAAAAAGCCAGAAATATATTAACTTTTAATTGCAATTTATTTTTTTTTCTCTTAAAATTGAATAAATTATCCCCTTTCCAGATTTTTTAGGAGAATTAACATCTCATCTAAGAAAGACCATCTTTTTTAAGTTAAGAAAGGAATATATGCCATTCCACGAAAAAAGTTCCTTTTCACCGAAAAAGGAGATTTTTCGATGATTTTCTGCTTATTTCATTGTCTTCATAAAAAATAAACAAAAAATAATGAATATTGGGATAATTTACTTTTTTCTCAAAAATTTCATAAATGACGTGTTTTTCAACGTTTTTAAGAGTATTAACGGCATTTTACACAAAATCCTTTTTTACAAACGTAATATATACAATTTGTATAAACCCAAAATTTCGGCGTAAAAAGTGACTTTTTCTACTTTTTTATCTTATTTTCATTTGTTGGTAGAAGACGATTTTTTCGACGATATTTCTTTTCTCTAAAATTGCACAAACTACCCATTTTTATGTTTTTGTCATTCTTTTACGATAATATATTTTTTTCTCTACAACTGTATAAATTACCCTTTTTTCAATGTATTTCAGAGATTTAGAAAAAAATGTATGTTTTGACATCCACAAGTGAGTTTTTCAGTAATTTTCTTTTAATTTTCATGTTTTGATTAAAAACAAGACCAATACGATATATATATTTTTTCTCTATAAAGTTACATAAAATACCCAATTTAAACCTTTTTATTGGTTTTAAAAACATTTCGAAGTAAATCCCTTTTTTCATGTTACATAAAATGTTATACAAGCCATTTCATCGAAAAAAAAATTGTTTTATCAAAAAAAGGATTTTTCAGTGTTTTTTCTTTACATATACATGTTTTGATTGAAAATGAATTAAAAAGCAAGAAATATATTCAGATTTTTTTGCAATTCATTTTTTTATCTCTCAAAATTGCATAAATTATCCCTTTTTCAGCGTTTTTAGGAGAATTAACATCTCATCTAAGAAAGACCATCTTTTTTTAAGTTAAGAAGAAAGGAATATATGCCATTTCACTAAAAAAGTTCCTTTGCACCAAAAAAGTAGATTTTTCTATGATTTTCTGCTTATTTCATTGTTTTCATAAAAAAAATCAATAAAAAACAATGAATACTGCGACAATATAAATTTTTCTCAAAAATTTCATAAATGACGTGTTTTTCAACGTTTTTAGGAGTATTAATTTTATTTTACAGAAAACCCCCTTTTACAATTATAATATATGCAATTTGTATAAAGACAAAATTTCTGCTTAAAAAGTGACTTTTTCAATGTTTTTTTTATCTTATTTCCATTTGTTAGTGGAAGAAAAGCAAAAAATATATTCCTTTTTGCGACAATATTTCTTTTCTCTAAAATTGCACAAACTACTCATTTTTATGTTTTTATCCTTATTTTGCGATAATGTATTTTTCCTGTAAAACTGCATGAATGACGCTTTTTTCAATGTTTTTCAGAGATTTTGAAAAAAAGTATGTTTTTACATCCAAAAGTGAGTTTTCCAATAATTTTCCTTTAATTTTCATTTTTTAATTAAAACAACACCAACACACTATATATTTTTTCTCTTTAAAGTTACATAAACTATCCTATTCAATTTTTTCTATTGGTTTTAACAATATTTTTAAGAAAATCCCTTTTTTATGTTACATAAAATGTAATACAAGCCATTTCAATGAAAAAAATATATATTTCTTTTAGAAAAAGGATTTTTCAGTGTTTTTTTCTTTACATTTCCATGTTTTGATTGAAAATGCAAGAAAAAGCAAGAAATATAATAACTTTTTATTGCAATTAATTTTTTTCCCTCAAAATTGCATAGATTAACCTCTTTTCAACGTTTTAAGGAGTTTTAACATCTCATCTAAGAAAGACCATAATTTTTTAGTTAAGAAGAAAGGAATATATGCCATTTCAAGAAAAAAGTTCCTTGTCACCGAAAAAGTAGATTTTTCGATGATATTCTGCTTATTTCATTGTTTTCATAAAAAATAAACAGAAAACAATTAATATTGCGACACTTTTTTTCTCAAAAAATTCACAAATGACGTGTTTTTCAACGTTTTTAGGAGTATTAACGTTATTTTACACAAAACGACCTTCTGCCTAAAAAGTGACTTTTCAATGGTTTTATTTTATTTTCATTTGTTGGTGGAGGAAAACAAAAAAATACATTCTTTTTTGCGATTATTTTTCTTTTCTCTAAAATTGCACCTCCTACCCATTTTTATGTTTTTATCATTATTTTACGATAACATATATTTTTCTCTAAAACTGCATAAATGATCCTTTTTTCAATGTTCTCAGAGATTTAGAAAAAAAGTATGTTTTTACATCCAAAAGTGAGTTTTTCTGTAATTGTCTTTTAATTTTCATGTTTTAATACACTATATATTTTTTTTCTCTTTAAAGTTACATAAACTACGCTATTTAAACCTTTTTGTTGGTTCTAACAACATTTTGAAAAAAATCCTTTTTTCTTTTACATAAAATGTAATACAAGCCATTTTAATGAAAAAAAAACATATTTCTTTTAGAAAAAAAATTTCAGTTTTTTGTCTTTACATTTCCATGTTTTGATTGAAAATGAAGGAAAAAGTAAGAAATATAATAACTTTTTATTGCAATTAATTTTTTTTCCCTAAAAATTGCATAAATTATCCTCTTTTCAACGTTTTAAGGAGTATTAACGGCATTTTACACAAAACCCTCTTCTAAAAATATAATATATGCAATTTGTATAAAGACAAAATTTCTGCCTAAAAAGTGACTTTTTTAATGTTTCTATCTCATTTTAATTTTTTGGTGGAAGAAACCAACAAATACATTTTTTTTGCGACAATATTTCTTTTCTCTAAAATTGCAAAAACTACTTTTTTTAATCTTTTTATCCTTATTTTACTAAAATATATATTTTTTCTCTAAAACTGCATAAATGACACTTTTTTTTAATGTTTTTCAGAGATTTAAAAAAAGAAAGTATGGTTTTACATGCAAAAGTGAGTTTCTCAGTAATTTTCTGTTAATTTTAATGGTTTAATTAAAAACAAGACCAATACACTATATATTTTTTTCTCTTTAAAGTTACATAAACTACCCTATTTAAACCTTTCATAAAAATATTGTAAAACCCTTAAAAACGTTGAAAAATGGATAATTGAAATCGCATATGTTATATTTGTAAAAGGGGGTTTAATGTAAAATGCCGTTAATACTCTTAAAAACTGAAAAAAACGTAATTTATGAAATTTTAGATATATTGTAACATGAAAAAATTGTTTTCTACAAAATGTGTTTAAACGTTCAAAAAGGTTAAAAATGGGTACTTTGTACAGTTTCAAAGAGAGAAAATGTATATATTGTTTATTTTCTTGTTTTAATCAAGTATATAGAAAATCATTAAAATAATACTTTTGGTCTAAAATCATTTTTTTCGTGAAAGAGATGGTTTTTCATTAAAAGTAGTGAATCTCCAAAATACATTGAAATAAGGTCATTTATGCATTTTTAGAGAAAAAAAAAATATCATCGAAAAATAAGGATAAAAGCATAAATATAGGTAATTTGTGCAATTTTAGAGAAAAAAAATATTTTCGAGAAAAAGAATGTATTTTTTTGGTTTTCTTCCACCACCAAATGAAAATATGAAAAAAAACTTGAAAAAGCCACTTTTTAGGGAGAATTTTCTTCTATATTCAAATTGCATATATTATACGTGTAAAATAAGGTTTTGTTTAAAATGCCTTTAATATTCCTAAAAAAGTTGAAAAACACGTCATTCATGATTTTTTTTCAGAAAAAAAAACTATTTTGTGGCAATATTCAGTGTTTTTTGTATATTTTTTTATGAAAACAATGAAATAAGCAGAAAATCATCGAAAAATTCACTTTTTCGGTGAAAAGAAACTTTTGTCGTGAAATGGCATATATTCCTTTCTTTTGAAATAAGAAAAAGATGGTCTTTCTTAGATAAGATGTTAATTTTCCTAAAAACGCTGGAAAAGGGATAATTTATGCAATTTTGAGAGAAAAAAATGAAATGCCATGAAAAGCTAATATATTTCTTGCTTTTTCCTTCATTTTCATTCAAAACATGGAAATGAAAAGAAAAAACACTGAAAAATCCTTTTTCTAAAAGATTTTTTTTTCTTCCCTTCAAAAAGCTTGTATTACAGTTAATGTAACATTAAAAAGGTATTTTCTTCAAAATGTTTTTAAAATCAATAAAAAGGTTTAAATAGGGTAGTTTAGGTAACTTTAAAGAGAAAAACAATACGCTATAGAAAATGACTGAAAAACTCACTCTTGAAGGTAAAAACATACTTTTTTTTGTAAGGGAAGATGGATTTGTCATAAAAATATTGTAAAACCCTTAAAAAATGGATAATTCAAGTCGCATATGTTATACTTGTTTTGTGTAAAATGCCGTTAATACTCTTAAAAACTGATAAAAACGTAATTTATGAAATTTTAGATAGAATTAGTATATTGTAACATGGAAAAGTTGTTTTCTACAGAATGTGTTTAAACGTCCAAAAAAGGTTAAAAATTGGTACTTTGTACAATTTCAGAGAAAGAAAATGTATAAAGTGTTTAAAGTGTTTATCAAAACATTGAAATCAATAGAAAATCATTAAAAAGTGACTTTTGGTGTAAAATTATGTATTTTTTTCGTAAAAGAGACGGTTTTCCTTTAAAAGTAGTAAATCTTCGAAAAAACATTGAAAAAAAGGTCATTTATGCAGTTTTAGAGAAAAAAAGTATTTTATCGTAAAATAAGGATAAAAGCATAAAAAAATAGGTAATTTGTGCAATTTTAGAGAAAAAAAATATTGTGGACAAAAAGAATGTATTTTTTTGGTTTTCTTCCACCAACAAAGCAAAAAACTTGAAAAAATCACTTTTTAGGCAGAATTTTCTTCTTTATTCAAATTGCATACCTTTTACTTATAAAAGGGGGTTTTGTTTAAAATGCCGTTAATGCTCCTACAAACGTTAAAAAACACGTCATTTATGATTTTTTTCAGAAAAAAAAGTATATTGTGGCAATATTCAGTGTTATTTGTTTATTTTTTGATGAAAAAAATGATATAAGCAGAAAATCATCGAAAAATTCAGTTTTTCGGTGAACACAATTTTTTTTCGTGAAATGGCATATATTCCTTTTTTCTTAACTAAAAAAAAAACATGGTCTTTCTTAGATAAGATTTTAATTCTCCTAAAAACGCTGGAAAAGGGATAATTTATGCAATTTTGAGAGAAAAAATTGATATGCCATGAAAAGTTAATATATTTCTTCCTTTTTCCTTGATTTTCATTAAAAACATGGAAATGAAAAGAAAAAACTCTGAAAAATCCTTTTTGTTAAAGAAATATATATTTTTTTCTTGAAATGGCTTGTATTACATTTTATGTAACATGGAAAAGAGATTTTCTTTAAAATGTTGTTAAAACCAATAAAAAGTTTTAAATAGGTTAGTTTATGTAACATTAAAGAGAAAAACAATACGCTATAGCGTATTTTTCATGTTTTTAATTAAAACATGGAAATTCAACGAAAATTACGAAAAAACTTATTTTTGGAGATAAAAACATACAGTTTGTTTTCTAAGGGAAGATATATTTGTCATAAAAATATTGTAAAACCCTGAAAAAAAAGGATAATTCAAATAGTATATGTTCTACTTGTTAAATACGGTTTTATGTAAAATGCCGTTAATATTTAAAAAAACTGAAAAAAAAAAACGTAATTTATGAAATTTTAGATAAAAAAAGTATATTGTAACATGAAAAAGTAGTTATCTACAAAATGTGTTTAAACGTTAAAAAAGATTAAACAAATGTACTTTGTACAATTTCAGAGAAAGAAAATGTATATAGTATTTCTTTTTTTGTTTTTTAATAAAAACATTGAAATCAATAGAAAATTATTAAAAAGTGACCTTTCGTGTAAATTCATGTTTTTTTTCGTAACAGATATAGTTTTCATTTAAATTAGTAAATCTTCGAAAAATATTAAAAAAAGGTCATTTATACAGTTTTAGATAAAAATAAAAATTATTATCGTAAAATAAGTATAAAAGCATAAAAACAGGTAATATGTGCAATTTTAGAGAAAAAAATATTGTCGAGAAAAAGAATGTATTTTTTTTGTTTTTTTCCACCAACAAATAAAAATATGAAAAAAACCTTGAAAAAGTAACTTTTTAGGCAGAATTTTCTTCTTTATTCAATTGCATATATTTTACTGGTAAAAGAACGTTTTGTTTAAAATGCCGTTAATACTGCTAAAAACGTTGAAAAACACGTCATTTATGATGTTTTCAGAAAAAAAGTATATTGTGGCAATATTCAGTGTTTTTGTTGATTTTTTTTATGAAAACAATGAAATAAGCAGAAAACCATCGATAAATTCACTTTTTCGGTGAAAAGAAACTTTTTTCGTCAAATGGCATATGTTCCTTTTTTTGAACTAAAAAAACATGGTCTTTCCTAGATAAGATGTTTATTCTCCTAAAAACGCTGGAAAGGGGATAATTTATGCAATTTTGAGAGAAAAAAATAAATTGCCATGAAAAGTTAATATATTTCTTGCTTTTTCATTTATTTTCATTCAAAACATGGAAATGAATAGAAAAAAACACTGAAAAATCCTTTTTCCTATAGAAATATATATTTTTTCCCAGAGATGTCTTGTATTACTTTTTAAGTAACATTAAAAAGGGATTTTCTTCAAAATGAGGTTGAAAAACGTTTAAATAGGGTTGTTTATGTAACTTTAAAGAGAAAAACAATACGCTATAGCGTATTCTTCATGTTTTTAATTAAAACATGAACATTCAAAGAAAATTACTGAAAAACTCACTTTTGGAGGTAAAAACATACTTTTTTTTTTCTAAGGGAAGATGTCTTTGTCATATAAATATTGTAAAACCCTCAAAAACGTTAAAAATTGAATAATTCTAATCGCATATGTTATACTTGTTTAAGGGGGTTTTATGTAAAATGACGTTAATACTCTTAAAAACTTTAAAAAAACGTAATTTATGAAATTTTATATAGAAAAAGTATATTGTAACATGTAAAAGATATTTTCTAGAAAATGTGTTTAAAAGTCCAAAATGTTTAAAAATGTATACTTTTTACAGAGTCAGAGAAAGAAAATTTATATAGTGTTTATTTTCTTGTTTTTAATCAAAACATTGAAATCAATAGAAAATTAATAAAAATTGTCTTTTGGTGTAAAATCGCAATTTCTTTTCGTAAAAAAATAGTTTTCCTTTAAAAAGTAGTAAATCTCAAAAAACATTGAAAAAAGGGTCACTTATGCAGTTTTAGAGAAAAAATATATATATTATCGTAAACTAACGATAAAAGCATAAAAATAGGTAATTTGTGCAATTTTAGAGAAAAAAAATATTGACGAAAAAAAAAATGTATTTTTTTGGTTTCCTTCCACCACCAAATGAAAATATGAATAAAACCTTGAAAAAGTCACTTTTTAGGCAGAATTTACTTCTTTATTCAAATTGCACATATTATACTTGTTAAAGGGGGTTTTGTTTAAAATGCCGTTAATACTCCTAAAATCGTTGAAAAACACTTTAATTATAATTTTTTTCAGAAAAAAGTATATTGTGGCAAAATTCATTGTTTTTTGTTTAAATTTTGATGAAAACAATGAAATAAGCATAAATTCAACGAAAAATTCACTTTTTCGGTGAAAAGAAACTTTTTTCGTGAAATTGCATATATTCCTTTTTTTGAACTACAAGAAAGATGGTCTTTCTTAGATAAGATGTTAATTAACCTAAAAACGCTGAATTTATGCAATTTTGAGAAAAAAAAAACTGACTTGCAATGAAAAAATAATATATATCTTGCTTTGCCCTTCATTTTCATAAAAATATGGAAAGGAAAAGAAAAAACACTGAAAAATCCTTTTTCTTAATGAAATATATATTTTTTCCTTTAAATATCTAGTATTACATTTTATATGACAAGAAAAAGGGATTTTCTTCAAAATGTAGTTAAAACCAATAAAAAGTTTTATATAGGGTAGTTTATGTAACTTTAAATAGAAAAACAATAAGTTATAGCGTATTGTTCATGTTTTTAATTAAAACATGGAAATTCAAAGAATATTACTGAAAAACTCACTTTTGGAGGTAAAAACAAACTTTTTTTCCTAAGAAAAGATGGATTTGTCAAAAAAATATTGTAAAACCCTTAAAAAAATGGATAACTCAAATCGCATATGTTATACTTGTAAAATGGGGTTTTATTTAAAATGCCGTATATACTCTTCAAAACTAAATAAAACGTAATTAAAAAAAAAAAGTTAGATAGAAAAAGTATATTGTAACATGAAAAAGATGTTTTCTACAAAATGTGTTTAAACGTCCAAAAAGGTTAAGAATGGGTAATTTGTAGAGTTTTAGAGATAGAAAATGTATAGAGTGTTTATTTTCTTGGTTTTAATCAAAACATTGAAATCAATAGAAAATTATTAAGGAGTGACTTTTGGTGTAAAATCATGTTTTTTTTCGTAAAAGAGTTGGTTTTCCTTTAAAAGAAATAAATCTCCAAAAAACATTGAAAAAACGGTAATTTATGCAGTTTTAGAGAAAAAATATATTGTCGAGAAAAACATGGTCTTTCCTAGTTAAGATGTTAATTATCCAAAAAACGCTGGAATGGGGATAATTTATGCAATTTTGAGAGAAAGAAAATGAATTGCCATGAAAAGTTAATATATTTCGTGCTTTTTCCTTCTTTTTCATTCAAAACATGGAAATCTATAGAAATAAACACTGAAAAATCCTTTTTCTTAATGAAATAGTTTTTTTTTTCCATGAAATGGCTTGTATTAAATTTTATGTAACATAAAAAAACTGGTTTTCTTTAAAATGTTGTCAAAACCAATAAGAAGGTTTAAATAGCGTAGTTTTTGTATCCTTAAAGAGAAAAACAATATGCTATAGCGTATTGTTCATGTTTTTAATTAAACATGGAAATTCAAAGAAAGTTACTGAAAAAACTCACTTTTGGAGGTAAAAACTTTTTTTTTTTTCTAAGGGAAGATGGATTTGCCATAAAAACATTGTAAAACCCTTAAAAACTTTGAAAAAAGGATAATTCAAATCGCATATTATGTTATACTTGTAAAAAATGGTTTTATGTAAAATGCTGTAAATACTCTTAAAAAAAAAAAAAAAAACCGTAATTTATGATATTTTAGATAGAAAAAGTATATTGTAACATGAAAAAGTTGTTTTCTACAAAATGAGTTTAAACGTCCAAAAAGGTTAAAAATGGGTAGTTTGTACAGTTTCAGAGAAAGAAAATGTATATAGTGTTTATTTTCTTGTTTTTAATCAAAACAGTGAAATCAATAGAAAATTTTTAAAAATTGACTTTTGGTGTAAATTTTTTTTTTTTTTTTTTTTTGTAAAAGAGATGGTTTTCCTTTAAAAGTAGTAAATCTCCGAAAAACATTGAAAAAAAAGGTCATTTATGCAGTTATAGAGAAAAAATATATATTATCGTAAAATAAGGATAAAAGCATGAAAATAGGTAATTTGTGCAATTTTAGAGAAAAAAAATTTTGTCGAGAAAAAGAATGTATTTTTTTGGTTTTCTTCCACCAACAAATGAAAATATGTAAAAAACCTGGAAAAAGACACTTTTTAGGCAGAATTTTCTTCTCTATTCAAATTGCATATATTATTCTTGTAAAAAAGGGTTTTGTTTAAAATGCCGTTAATACTCCGAAAAACGTTGAAAAACATGTCATTCATGATTTTTCTTAGAAAAAAGTATATATATATATATAAAGTGAATTTTTCGATGATTTTTTCATTTCATTGTTTTCATAAAAAATAAACAGAAAACAATGAAATAAGCAAAAAATCATCGAAAAATTCACTTTTTCTGTGAAAAGAAACTTTTTTCGTGAAGTGGCATATATTCCTTTTTTCTGAACTAAAAAAATATTGTCTTTCTTAGATAAGATGTTAATTCTGCTAAAAACGATGATAAAGGGATAATTTATGGAATTTTGAGGGAAAAAATTGAATTGCCATAAAAAGTTAATATATTTCTTGCTTTTTCCTTCATTTTCATTCAAATCATGGCAATGAAAAGAAAAAATAAAGAGAAATCCTTATTCTTAAAGAAATATATATTTTTTCCTTGAAATGGCTTGTAGTATATTTTACGTAACATGAAGAATAGATTTTCTTCAAAATGTTGTTAAAACAAATGAAAAGGTTTCAATAGGGTTGTTTATGTAAATTTAAAAAGAAAAACAATACGCAATAGGGTATTGTTCATGTCTTTAATTAAAATATTTAAATTCAAAGAAAATTACTGAAAAACTTACTTTTGGAGGTAAAAACATACTTTTTTTTCTAATGGAAGATGGATTTGTCATAAAAAATATTGTAAAACCCTTAAAAAAATGGATAATTCAAATCGCATATGGTATACTTGTGAAAGGGGTTTTATGTAAAATGCCGTTATTACTCTTAAAACCTGAAAAAAACGTAATTTATGAAATTTTAGATAGAAAAGAGTATATTGTAACATGAAAAAGTTGTTTTCTACAAAATGTGTTTAAACTTCCAAAAAAGGTTAAAAATTGGTACTTTGTAGAGTTTCAGAGAAAGGAAATGTATAAAGTGTTTATTTTCTTGTTAATAATCAAAACATTGAAATCAATAAAAAAACATTAAAAAGTGACTTTTGGTGTAAAATCATGTATTTTTTTCGTAAAAGAGATGGTTTTAATTTAAAAGTAGTAAATCTCCGAAAGACATTGAAAAAAGGGTCATTTATGCAGTTTTAGAGAAAACAAATATTTTATTGTAAAATAAGGATAAAAGCATAAAAAAATAGAAAATTTGTGCAATTTTAGAGAAAAAAAATTGTCGAGAAAAAGAATGTATTTTTTGGTTTTCTTCCACCAACAAATGAAAATATGCAAAAGTCACTTTTTAGGCAGAATTTTTTTCTATATTCAAATTGCATATATTATACTTGTTAAAGAGGGTTTTGTTTAAAATGCTGTTAATACTCCTAAAAGCGTTGAAAAACACGTCATTTACGATTTTTCAGAAAAAAAATATATTGTGGCAATATTCAGTGTTTTTTGTTTATTTTTTTTATGAAAACAATAAAAAAAAACAGAAAATCATCGAAAAATTCACTTTTTTGATGAAAAGAAACTTTTTTCGTGAAATGGCATATATTCTTTTTTTTGAACTAAAAAAAGATGGTCTTTCTTAGATAAGATGTTAATTCTCCTAAAAACGCTGGAAAGGGGATATTTTATGCAATTTAGAGAGAAAAAAATGATATGCTATGAAAATTTAATATATTTCTAGCTTTTTCTTTCATTTTCATTCAAAACATGGAAATGAAAAGAAAAACACTAATAAATCCTTTTTCTTGAAAAAAAATATATTTTTTTATTGAAATGGCTTGTTTTACATTTTATGTTACATGAAAAAAGGATTTTCTTCAAAATGTTGTTAAAAACAATAAAAAGTTTTAAATATGGTAGTTTATGTAACTTTAAAGAGAAAAACAATAAGCTATAGCGTATTATTTTGTTTTCCTTTAAAAGTAGTTAATATCTGAAAAATAATGAAAAAAACGGTCATTTACGCAGTTATAGAGAAAAAAATATATTATCGTAAAATAAGGATAAAAGCGTAAAAGTAGGTAATTTGTGCAATTTTAGAGAAATAAAATTTAGTCGAGAAAAAGAATGTATTTTTTTGGTTTACTTCCACCAACAAATGAAAATATGAAAAAAAAACTTGAAAAAGTCACTTTTTTTGGCAGAATTTTCTACTTTATTCAAATTGCATATATTCTATTTGTAAAACGGGGTTTTCTTTCAAATGCCGTTAATACTCCTAAAAACATTGAAAAACACGTCATTTATGATTTTTTTCAGAAAAAAAAAGTACATTGTGGCAATATTCAGTGTTTTTGTTGATTTTTTGGTAAAAACAATGAAATAAGCAGAAAATCATCGAAAAATTCACTTTTTTGGTGAAAAGAAACTTTTTTTGTGTAATGGCATATATTCCTTTTTTTTTTTTTTTTAACTAAAAACAAGATGGTTTTTCTTAAATAAGATGTAAATTTTCCTAAAAACGCTGGAAAGGGAATAATTTATGCAATTTTGAGAGAAAAAAATGATATGATATGAAAAATTAATATATTTTTTGCTTTTTCCTTCATTTTCATTCAAAACATGGAAATGAAAAGACAAAACACTGAAAAATCCTTATTTTTAAAGAAATATATATTATTTTCCTTGAAATGGCTTGTATTACATTTATGTAACATGAAAAAGGGATTTTCTTCAAAATGTAGTTAAAACCAACAAAAAGGCTTAAATAGGATAGTTTATGTGACTTTAAATAGAAAAAGAATACGCTATAGCGAATTGTTCATGTTTTTAATTAAAACATGGAAATTCAAAGAAAATTACTGAAAAACTCACTTTTGGAGATAAAAACATACTTCTTTTTCTAAGGGAAGATGGATTTGTGATAAAAATATTGTAAAACCCTTAAAAACGTTGAAAAAAGGATAATTCAAATCGCTTATGTTAAACTTGTAAAAGATGGCTCTATGTAAAATGCCGTGAATACTCTTAAAAACTGATAAAAGCGTAATTTATGATATTTTAGATAGAAAAAGTATATTGTAACATGGAAAAGTTGTTTGCTACAAAATGTGTTTAAACGTCCAAAAAGGTTAAAAATGGGTACTTGGTACAGTTTCAGAGAAAGAAAATGTATATAGTGTTTACTTTCTTGTTTTTAATCAAAACATTGAAATCAATAGAAAATTATTAAAAAGTTACTTTTAGTGTAAAATAATTTTTCTTTTCATAAAAAGATGGTTTTCCTTTAAAAGTAGTAAATCTCCGAAAAACATTGAAAAAAGGGTCATTTATGCAGTTATAGAGAAAAATATATATTATCTAAAAATATGGATAAAAGCATAAAAATAGGTAATTTGTGCAATTTAAGAGAAAAAAATATATTGTCGAGAAAAATAATGTATTTTTTGTGGTTTTCTTCCACCAACAAATTGAAATATGAAAAAACCTTGAAAAAGACACTTTTTAGGCAGAATTTTCTTCTTTATTCATATATTATATATTTATATTGTAAAAGGGAGTGTTGTTTAAAATCCCGTTGCAATATTATATGTTTTTTTAAAATTTTTTGATGAAAAAAATGAAATAAGCATAAAATCACCGAAAAATTCGCTTTTCGGTAAAAACAAACTTTTTTCGTGAAATGGCATAAATTCCTTTTTTCTGAACTAAAAAAAGATGGTCTTTCTTAAATAAGATGTTAAATCTCCTAAAAATACTGGAAAAGATATAATTTATGCAATTTTGAGAGAAAAAAATGAATTGCCATGAAAATTAAATATTTTCATGCTTTTTCCTTCATTTTCATTCAAAACATGGAAATGAGAAGAAAAAATACTGAAAAACCCTTTTTCTTAAAGAAATATATATTTTTACCTTGAAATGGCTTGTATTACATTTTATGTAACATGAAAAAGGGATTTTCTTCAAAATGTTGTTAAAACCAATAAAAACATTTAAATATGTAACTTTAAAGAGAAAAACAAAACACTATAGCGTATTGTTCATGTTTTTAATTAAAACATGGAAATTCACAGAAAATTACTGAAAAACTAATTTTTGGAGGTAAAAACATACTTTTTTTGTAAGGGAAGATGGATTTGTCATAAAAATATTGTAAGAATAGATAATTCAAATCGCACATATTATACTTGTAAAACGGGGTTTTATGTAAAATGCCGTTAATACTCTTAAAAACTGAAAAAAACGTAATATATGATATTTTATATGGAAAAGTGTATTGTAATATGCAAAAGTTGTTTTCTACAAC
Organism: Callinectes sapidus; assembly: GCA_020233015.1. NCBI lineage: Eukaryota > Metazoa > Arthropoda > Malacostraca > Decapoda > Portunidae > Callinectes > Callinectes sapidus. Next base: position 31,568,462 of record CM035220.1, on the reverse strand, counting down.
TTATTTTTATGTTTTTATCCTGAATTTACGATAATATATTTTTTTTCTCTAAAAGTGCATAAATAGTCCTTTTTTTCAATATTTTTCAGATATTAAGAAAAAAAGTAAGTTTTTACATGAAAAAGTGAGCTTTTCTGTACTTTTCTTTTAATTTTCATGTTTTAATTTAAAAAAAGACCATTACACTATATATTTTTTTCTCTTTAAAGTTACATAAACTACGCAACATTTTGAAGAAAATCCCTTTTTCATGTTACATAAAATGTAATACAAGTTATTTCAATGAAAAAAATATACATTTTTTTTTAGAAAAAGGTTTTTCAGTGTTTTTTCATTAGATTTCCATGTTTTGATTAAAAATGAAGGAAAAAGCAAGAAATATATTAACTGTTTATTGCAATTCATTTTTTTCTCTCAAAATTGCATAAATTATCCCCTTTTGAGCGTTTTTAGGAGAATTAACATCTCATCTAAGAAAGACTATCATTTTTCCGTTAAGAAGTAGAAATATATGCCATTTCACGAAAAAAGTTCCTTTTCACCGAAAAAAATATTTTTCGATGATTTTCTGCTTATTTCATTGTTTTCATTAAAAAAAAAACAATGAATATTGCGACAATATACTTTTTTCTCAAAAATTTCATAAATGACGTGTTTTTCAACGTTTTTAGAAAAATTAACGGGTTTTACACAAAACCCCCTTTTACAAGTATAACATATGCAATTTGCATGAAGACAATATTTCTGCATAAAGAGTGACTTTTTCAATGTTTTTATCTTATTTTCATTTGTTGGTGGAAGAAAACCAAAAAATGCATTCTTTTTTGCGACAATATTTCTTCTCTCTTTAATTGCACAAACTACCCTTTTTTATGTTTTTATCCTTTTTTACGATAATATATTTTTTTTTCTAAAACTGCATAAATGACCCATTTTTCAATGTTTTTCAGAGATTTAGAAAAAAAGTATGTTTTTACATCAATAAGTGAGTTTTTCAGTAATTTTCTTTTAATTTTCATGTTTTAATTAAAAAAAAAACAAGACCAATACGCTATATATTTTTTCTCTTTAAAGTTACATAAACTACACTATTTAAACCTTTTTATTGGTTTTAACAACATTTTGAAGAAAATCCCTTTTTCATGTTAAATAAAATGTAATACAAGCCATTTCAATGAAAAAAAATATATTTGATTTAGAAAAAAGTTTTTTCAGTGTTTTTTTTTTTGTACATTTCTATGTTTTGATTGAAAATAAAAGTAAAAACAAGAAATATATTAACTTTTTATTGCAATTCATTTTTTTTCTCTGAAAATTGCATAAATTATCCTCTTTTCTCAGCGTTTTTAGGAGAATTAGCATCTCATCTAAGAAAGACCATCTTTTTTTAGTTAAGAAGATAGGGATATATGTCGTTTCACGAAAAAAATTCCTTTTCACCGAAAAAGTAGATTTTTCGATGATTTTCTGCTTATTTCATTGATTTCATAAAAAATAAACAAAAAACAATTGCGACAATATACTTTTTTCTAAAAAATTTAATAAATGACGTGTTTTTCAACGTTTTTAGGAGTAATAACGGCATTTTACACAAAACCCCCTTTTACAAGTATAATATTTAGTATAAATATAATGCAATTTGTATAAAGAAAAAAATTCTGCCTAAAAAGTGACTTTTTTAATGTTTTTATCTTATTTCCATTTGTTGGTGAAAGAAATTCGAAAAATACATTCTTTTTTGCGACAATATTTCTTTTCTCTAAAATTGCATAAACTACAATTTTTTTAATGTTTTTATCCTTATTTAACGATAATATATATTTTTTTCTCTAAAACTGCATAAATGATCCTTTTTTCAATGTTTTCAGAGATTTAGAAAAATCAATAACTTAGTTTTTCTGTAATTATCTTTTAATTTTCATGTTTTAATTAAAAACAAGACCAATACACTCTATACTTTTTTCTTTTGAAAGTTACATAAACTACGCTATTTAAACCTTTTTATTGGTTTTAACAATATTTTGAAGAAAATTCCTTTTTCATGTTGCATAAAATGTAATACAAGCCATTTCAATGAAAAAAACATATATTTCTTTTAGAAAAAGGATTTTTCAGTGTTTTTTCTTTACATTTCCATGTTTTGATTGAAAAAGAAAGAAAAAGCAAGAAATATATTAACTTTTTGTTGCAATTTATTTTTTTCCCTTCAAAATTGCATAAATTATCCTTTTTCCAACGTTTTTAGGAGTATTTACGGCATTTTCAGGAGGCATATCAGGAGGAGGTAGTAGACACCTGCCGAAACGATAATTACTCCCAGTGAGGTCTAAAACACTGGAACAGGGGGTGCTGTGAACTTTTCATCAAAACCAGTTGTGATCTCACTGAACGTTTCCCTTTGTGTCTCATAACACAAAGGGGTAGTCACAGCCTGCCCTCTACAGACAACCTCTTCCTCCACACAGAACTACATGCACCGAATTACACACGCTTCTTTCATTCAAAATTACTATTAAATATGGCGACTCCTACACCAGCCTCGGAGTCCCTCTCTGGGGAGGGGACCATAAATGTCTCCAGGTCCGACTGCTCTCCTGGTATCGACCCTAAGTGTCTTGACACCCCCCGCACATTTTTCTCCATCAACTTTTGCAACATTCGCGGTCTTCGATCTAATTTTCAATCTGTAGAACACCACTTCTCCTCCACTAAACCTCATCTTCTTTTCCTCACTGAAACACAGGTGTCTGAGGCAACTGACAGTAACTCCTTTTCTGTTCCCTCCTACATTCTCTATTCTCATTTTCGTTCCAAAGCTGGATGTTGCGTCTATGTCCGCAACGACATAACTTGCTCTCGTGCCCACGCTCTTGAATCTTCTGAGTTTTCTACCATCTGGCTTCGACTTCAAAGTCACT
>CM035220.1:31526300-31547774 GCA_020233015.1 Callinectes sapidus | reverse complement strand
TTTTCTTTCTTTTTATAAAATTTATATTTTCTCTTACAGGCCATGGAGTTCACTGTTACTAAACGTGGTGGAAGGAAACTACTGTACAATGGGTATGCTTATACAGTTGACAAAATGAGGGATAGCATGACCTATTGGAAATGCGAAGAAAGAGGAAGATGTGGAGGGCGACTTAAGACAGTGAATGATATACTACAAGGTGTTCCACTGCCACATTCTCACCGACCAGATCCCAGTAGAGTTGTTGTACTCAAGACAGTACAGAAGATGAAGGAACGAGCCTCTAATACTGAAGAAATTACGAGTACTATAATTCAGAACGGCACATCTAATTTTCCCTTAGAAGCAACTGGATCTCTTCCTAAAAAAGAAAGTCTTAGCAGAATGATTAGAAGAGAAAGGAAATTCACAGATGGGAACGAAATAACAGACGAACTTAGGGTTTTGTTAAGAGGGGAGAGATTTGTTTTAGTCGAAGAGGAAGATATCTTTTTAATGGTAACTGACACTAATCTCGATTTATTGGCAAAAAAGTATCCACTGGTTTTGTGACGGTACGTTCGATAGTGCACCTGACAACCATCAACTCTATACCATCCATGCGCTCCTCGGAGAAAATCATACTGTTCTACTTGTGTACTGCATTACGAAATCTAAAACTCAAGAAACATATGATACGATATTTTCTAAGCTTAAAGAAAGGCGTGTTATGGAGCCTAATTCAATAACTGTTGATTTTGAAAAAGCTGCAATAAGTAGTATAGAAAAGAAATTTCCAAACTCTCATACATCTGGATGCTTTTTTCATTTCGGTCAATGCCTTTGGAGAAAAATTCAGGCATGTGGCCTACAAAATTGGTATAATGAGCCAAGGAATGCTTTCCTAATAAAAAATCTTACAGCACTGGCGTTCGTTCCAAAGGAGGAGGTCATAGACGTATTTAATAAATTAATGGCTTCACTAGACGAGGAAACAGATGAAGTCCTAGGAGAATTTCTCGTCTACTTTGAGACTACTTGGTTAGGTGCTGTACAAAGGGGAAGGCGACGCCGTCCATGTGTTGATATCTCCTTATGGAATGTAAGAGAAAAGACCTTGCTAGGAATACCACGCACAAATAATTCTGTTGAAGGTTGGCACCGCGCATTTCAACAAAGAATGTCAATCGTTCATCCAAATTTATCTCGCCTTATGACCAAACTCAAAAAAGAGCAAAATGATTGGGAACTAACAATACAACAGGCTTCAGGCGGTATTATGCCTAGAAACACCAAAAAGAAATACGCAGTTGTTAATGAACGGTTGAAAAAGCTCACGGATGACTATGCAAACGGAGATAGACTACAGTACCTACAATCCATTGCACATATTTTGTAAGTTTTATATGTTTTAATAAAAATTTAATAATTTTATTTATTGCCATTTATTTTAATGTCAAAGTTCCTTTAAAAAAATCTGAAGTAAAAACTCTCTCTCATTATTATAATTTTGAGAGAGAGAGAGATTACCTGGTTGATCGCTTTCAACAAATTATTTATGCAACAAAACAATCGTTCGCGAGGAAGCAACCGTTCGACTAAATATCCATTCGACGAATCGCCCGGCGACGATATGTCTGTTCGACGAACTGTCTGGCGACGAAGTGTCCGGCGACGAATGGTCCGTCGACGAAATGTCCGGGCACCCTTCATCTTAGTCTTGACTAGTGCACATCACATGATATCACTTACTTTGCCAATTGTTGGGTTATTCCTATTTTATCACCATTGGATAGTGTTTTAATGGGAGATTCTTTCATTTGTGGGTTATTTTATTTTTATCTGAGATTTTTCTGTCTAAGAATCCTCCCTTAAGTTTATCTGCTTTGCCTGGAATTAATTATTTATTTCAAGCCAAGTTATGGGGTATCACACAGTCAGTGTGTATCAATAGTCCAGCAAGGTTCAATCTTCACCAATTCTGTAGCATCTTTGTGTTTTAGTACCTTTAGTGTTTAGTATTAATAAAGTTATCATGTTTTGTATGTGTTTTTTTATTACTCAGGCCAGTCCATGTACTATGTTATGTGACTTACCTCTCTGCCCACATACACCATTGTAGTCTGACCATCATTCCCTTTTCTCGCTACTGTACTTATCTTTCAGTCACTTTTCTTTTCATTTGAGTATATGTAATTTTATTGTTGATGTGGCTTATATATATATTTCATACCTTGTCTCCTTTGTATATCAAGGTTAACCATAAAAAAAATCAATAGTGATAATAATAATGACATATATATATATATATATATATATATATATATATATATATATATATATATATAGATATATATATATATAGATATATATATATATATATATATATATATATATATATATATATATATATATATATATATATATATATATATATATATATGTTACAGTCAGAACCCGAAATCAGCCAAAACTAGTTTCAACTAGTCAGAACTAGTAGTATAATTTATTGTTTGTAAAAACTAGTATTACCTAGGCAGAACTAGTTTCTTAACAATAAAGGCTCGGTAAAACACGAAATGTATTTTACACCTAGTTTTACCTACACACTTCAGTCAAAACTAGTTTTAACAATTGTTAAGTTTGGGAAAACTAGGTTAGACTAAAAGTGAAACTGGTGTAGTGCCCTGGTGTGTGACCTAGGTTTTTTTTTTTAAGGTGTAGATTCAAATCTCTCGTTTGCTCGGGGAATTGTGTAACTCGGTTTATGCCATGCTACCCTTAATGTTTTTTTACCTTCATTATGTTTTGTAATTAAATACTCGGGAAAAGCACTAGTTACTTATTATCACTTTGTTCCCCGTGGCATTACACTGGCAGTTCGGCCTTATAGTGGAGGGGTGGGCGTTAATGATTGGTCACAATATTATCATAGTTTGTAGGGTGGGGGAAGGGGGGGGGAGGATTCATTCTCATTTACCTGGTTCACTGATTTACATCACCTTTCAGTTGTTTGTGAGCCACCAATACAACAAGATGGCAACTTGGAGCTCACCTGACCATCCTGAACACCCTCTTGACCACCCTCCTAACCAGGCAGCTGACACTGAATGGGAGACTATCTTTTTACAGACCATACGGAAGTGGGACGTGCAACAAGAATCACACTACAACATACTTACTGCAGAAAAATACGGTTCACTGTTGCAGGAGGTAAAGGAGGCTAAAACTGCTAAGAAGAAAACGTCTCTACAGTACAGAAGACTGAAGCGGTTTGATGTCATTGAAATTGGTGGTGTTCAAAAACTGATTGCAAGTAGCAAAAATGACGAAGTTCGTTATTACGTTCCTGCTCCAGAGATTTTTGAAGTCATTAAGACATCTCATGTAGCAATCGGTCATGGTGGTCGAGATAGACTGAAATGTGAAATTAACAGGAAATATGCAAATGTGACAGCCGATATGATAAAGCTCTTCTTGACCATGTGTGAAGTGTGCCAAAGTAAGAAAAATAAAAAGAAAAGAGGACTTGTTTCCAAACCAATCTTACACTCAGAGCTAAATAGTCGGTGTCAAGTGGACTTAATTGATAGGCAGACACAAGCAGATGGAAAATATAAATTCATAATGGTTTATCAAGATCATTTAACAAAATTTGTGATACTACGTGCATTGCAATGTAAACGTGCTGAAGAAGTTGCTTATCACCTTGTTGATATTTTTTTAACATTTGGAGCACCCTGTATTTTACAGAGTGATAACGGAAGAGAATTTGTAAATAGTGTTATAACGTCCTTAGCTTCTTTGTGGCCAGAGTTGAAAATTGTGCATGGAAAACCAAGACATAGTCAAAGTCAAGGGTCTGTGGAACGGGCAAATCAAGATATTGAAAATATGTTAAGTGGATGGATGAAAGACAATGATACAGCAAGGTGGTCCGAAGGATTACGCATTGTACAATTTATGAAGAACAGAGTCCATCATTCTGGTATAAATCGAAGCCCATACAAAGCAATGTTTGGTGTAGAACCAAGGGTTGGCCTTGCAACAACATGCATTCCACGAGAATTGATTAACGTTGTAAATAATGAGGAGGATTTGGAGAAGATAATTGCACATGTAAACAAGGACACTGTTGGGGAATCTAATGTTGCTTTGCAGATGACAAATCAAGATGACATAAATTCACGATCTAGTAATAGAAGTGAAGTGTTTTCGTGTTGTGTGTGTGAAATGGAAATAAGTGAAGGTCACTACTGCTCGAAGTGTGGCTCACATATTCACGAATCTTGTGGAATAAACGTTGAGAGCGGCAAGGATGGCTTTGGATCTAATGTTATATGTTTAAACTGTAATTCTGAAGCACAAATATCACATAATAGGCAAGTAGCTAGTACTAGTTTGAAAAAGCAGGCAAAAAGAATGAAGACAGTATCTGATGCGTCTCACCCTCCAGCAAGTGTGGGACAAAATGTCACTGTACCAATTCCAGATGTTGACAAGGGAAAAGGAGATTTGCGGAATATCATTGCAGTTGTTTTAAACAGAAGTGAGGATGAATTGTATAAGTTAGGTACTAGAGACGGCATTCTTAAGAAATTGTATAGTCGGTCTGAATTTGATGTGTGTAAACAGTTATTCCTAGATGTGAAAGATATACCTACCGACAAAGAAATATCTTTAAGAAGTGCAGCAACTAGTTCAAGTGTGGGAACAGGCCAAGGATTCTTTAGATGTCATTGTACAAAACATTGTGCAACCAACATTTGCAAATGTAAAAAAAATTAAGTCCTTTGTAATTCAAAGTGTCACAATAGTATGTCATGTAAAAACAAATAATGTATATCTTTGTAACTTCAATTACTATTGTTTTATTGAACAGCATGACATGAGTTTCATTATTGTGTTGTATTTTTAGTTGGAACTGTGAATTGATTATTGTTTTAATGAATATTAATAAATTTCTTAAAAATAAATGTAAAACTTGTCAGATATTATTTACACTTGTAGCGCTTTGTCTTGGGTCTGACACAGTTTGTTTTATTGAAGAGTATGAGATGCGTTTCATTATTATTGTGTTTTATTTTAAGTTGGAATTATCAATTGATAATTGTTTTAATGAATTTTAATACATTTCGTTAAAAATTAAATTGTGACAATTTGGCAGAGATTTTTTTTCCTATATGTTATCAATGGTACCGCTTAGTGTGGGAAATATATTTCCACATATGTGAATAGACCAATAAACGTTTCAGCCACCTGAAAAGGTACTAAAATGAGCTACAAACACAAACAAATTATGTTTGAGTTCCCCAAAAATGGTACTCAAACGAGCAATGGTACTCAAACGAGTGGTCATATCCCTCACCTACTTTTGACATTCAGTACCGTTGTTGAATCTAGTTTTAACTTACACGATCAGATAAAACTAGATTTAACTAGTTAAACTTTGATATTTCTAGTTATACCAAACACATTAAGGTATAACTAGTTTTGCCTAGGTAATACTAGTTGTTCACCAACACATTGAAAATACCTAGTTAAAACTAGTTTTGACTGATTCCGGGTTTTTACTGTAACATATATATATTCTCATCTACTAGACTGCATTAACAATATTAAAGGTTATTCCTTTCTGCTATAAGTACTCCAAATGTGTCAATTAAACAAGGTTATTGCAGTTCTTCATCATATACATAGAGATATAAATAATGGACATGTTTCAGCCAATTAAAATTCATGAGTAATACCTTAAATTTATTAGTTATTTATTAGTTATACTTATGTAGTATACTGCTATATCATTCCATGCACTGTCTTGTGCAATATCAGCAGCTGCTTGTGCTGCAGCAGCCCTCTTCATGTCTTCAATTAGAGCTGCTATGGATTGTGGGTCAGCTCCACTAAATATGCCAGCAAAACCAGCAAAGGCATCCTGGGATGTGACTGATATGATAATTGGTGGACCTACAGCCATTGGTTCTCCCAGGGAACCGGCTGGCATGGTGCTGGCTGGCAATGAAGGCAATTCTTCGACCAGAATTACCTGCATGTAAAAAAAAAAAAAAAAAAAAAAAAAAAAAAAAAAAAAAATTGATATCCAAGAAACTTCTGTTATGTATTACGGACCCTGTGATGTAGTCAGACAAATTAATGTAAATTGGTGATTAAGCATCACCACGAAACAACATCCACCCTGAAGGAGTACGTTTCATGATAAAGGAAACATCATAAGCCGCCAATTGTTGAAGATAATCACAGGGCTCTTAATAACTAGAAAAAAAATAAAAGAAAATGAGATAATGATGATGACTACACCTACTTCAGAATAATATTTTAGAGAAATAATGGTTTTCGCTACCCATATTCCCGTAAAAAAATAAATAAATAAAATAAATAAATAAATATAACAACCAAAAAATACAGTATAAAGGAGACCTTCATTCTACGACTGCAGTAAATATAGGAAACATTACAAGCTCCACTGTTCATTAGTTAAGAAAAAAAAAAAAAAAAAAAAAAAAACGTGGGAATTGCTGCTGCTGCTTCACCATATTCGGTGTCTCTCAATCCATGACAGCGGCATCCATCCAGGATGACGTTCTCCTTCCCCAACATTTCTTCGATCCCGCCTGTGACAGGATCGTCCCATCCACTCCCTGGGGCAGAAGGTCCACCACCTACTGAAAATATACAAGTCATTACCATATATAAAACAAATACATATTCTAAAAACAATTAATAATAAAAAATAAAATGTATACTAATCATTTTTATACTATTTTTTATACTAATATTTTAGTAACTAAATATCATAAGTATATTACTATATTACTGCAACCTAATCACAAAATGCTAAATAACTAATCTTGAGATTGTGGTTACCATTACAATATTATTCCACAAAAATAAGATATAATTATAAAATAACTGAAAATATTTTGGGTAATGGTTTCAATATTATTCCTATGTAAAAATCTTTTTAACTTGATTTTTCTTTGCTAACAAAACCATAACACAGCTTATGCTAGGCTACACAGTACCTAACAGTATAGTAATATGTGAATAGGTAATGAAAAAATTTCCACACCCATTTTATGTAACTATTTAGTGTAGGAATATGTCTTTCCCCCATACTAGATCATTATCATTAATACTTTATTGATGAAAGCTTACTGATTTTGGTTAATCTGTGCACAGTACATAAACACGAACCTGTTTGGTTGTATAGCCTTCTTCTGGCCGATATATCCTTCTTCCCTTTACAAAGAAGGTTTTGGCACTTTTTCTCTACTTGGTCCCTGTGGCGTTCACATGCAGGGAAAGCGGCATTAAGGGCCTCGGTGATTTGCCGCCAAGCTTCTCTCTTGTGCTTGATGGTAAGAATGGGACAGAATTTCCCTTTTATTATGTCCTTCCTCTCCTTCACGAGCCGCAACAGTAGAAGGACTTCGTACTTGCTCCAGTTTTGGGTCCTCTGGGTACTCCTAGGCGTCTCCATGCTGAAGGCTGGCAAGTTGCAGAGTGAAAGACGTAAACAAACACAGCGTTAACGTGACGCCAAAAATAATTGAAACGCTGGCAAATTAATATTTTTTTTGAATTCGTATTTAATGAGACAAATTAGAGATATAAAATTAATAATAGTAGTTCTGGATATGTATAACATAATTCTCTTTCATTTTTATGTTGTTTTTGTTGAAATAATAATATTTTTATGATTTCATGTTTTGCCATGATTGCTTTTTCATACACGGCAGATCACTTACACTTAAGTACTGCTCGAAGTACAATACTTAAGTGTAACTCGAAGTCCACTTCATGTTTAGTACACTTCGGCAAACTTAAGTGCAACATTTAAGTATTTTCGTATGTACAGGTGCCTTTCCACCCCGCAACTTTGCCACAGCCTCTTTGACACTGTCAATGGGTGGATCAGCATCTACCGTCTGCAACCCACTGCAGTCCGGAGCTGTCCGCTTTGAGAATCCACCGTGAACAGCTGCTCAAAGTACTTGCCCAACGAGCTATCTGCTGATGCACTGCTCACACCAGTAAGCGCATGCCCAAATATCAACCTTCACTTATTTGATCACAGCTGACAATTTACTTTAACCTTACCTAAATATTAGAATCAATACCATAAGGGTGACCCACCCATTCTCACTTGTGGGTCGCGTGGGGATGACGTTAGGCTAGACAAGAGTCATTTTCGAAGTAGGCTACACGCCATCCTGCATTATGGAAAGCTATTTTGGTGGTCAGAGTGTCTCAAATTATTTATATCTTCTTGATAAATATTAGTTATACCGAATATTATGATCATCTTACTGATCTAAGTGCATACATTGTATAAGAGGGAAAAAAATAGTTAACCCATGACACCGATGTCGCAGTGCGGTGGAAGGGAGGAAAGGAGCAGGAGCAAGGCGAGCGGCTCCTCCAACACACAATTTCCACCTTAATTTCTAACAAAACAAAGCAAAACATAAAACATGTATATGAAATATTTTTAACTTGGAATTACCTAAAATATTTTATCCTTAAAGTACAGTACTTTATGTAGCTTAACTCACGGAACACAATGTATATTGTAACAGCAGGTCTGGGCGAAGACAAGGCCACCGGAATCCCGTTTAGTGTGGGAGCACAGTCGCAGAAGTATTCAGTTAGGAAAGACAAGGCAGTCGGGAAGGGTGTTTGTCACTCTTGCTCCTCGATCAGACCCGTTTTGTGCCTGTTCTGTGGCTTGGCTATAGAATGGGGTGTAGGGCTATTGAACGAGCTAATTAACGTAAAGAGGAATATTTTAATGGTTTGTCAGGAAGCCCCTGCCCTATTAGATGAAAGCCAAGCTCAGTTTTGAATATATGCTAGGCCGTTAGAAATGGCCTCATGTCCTCTGGCTTACTCCCTCACTCACGACAGGATTTGGAGGCTGACCGGGGATATAAGTACAACACTATTATCTAGCTCAAGGGTGCTATGTTTTGGGTGGTGAATGTGTATTTGAATTATTTTATATACTGCATCTAAAAGCTCCTCCACTCTGGGATTGGGCAGGCGGTGAGTCATGGAACATTCGTCTCGACTTCCATATAATGTAGGTTTCAAGTTAAGTTTAAGATAATATGGGACATAAGTAATCAACACAGAGAAAAGTTCCAGCACGCTATACAAATAATAGTGAAATTGTTGTAAAGTTAAAACTCTGAAATCGGAAACACATCACTGATGCAACTCGCTTATTTCTTAGATTATTAGCCAGTAATCAAGGGTGCTGTAAATGGTGATATATAATGGAAAGCTATTACAGTAAGGATTTTTACAATCCAGTTTCCATATTATTACTATTATACCATTACCACTTATTATTACCAGCTACTCCAAAGTTATTACTTTTCTGGACTAATGATGCCATTACAATAATTGTAATGAGTGTCTGCTCAATATTTCTTGTGTATTTTGATTTGGCTATATTGCTCCTCCTCCTCCTCCTCTTACTCCAACTACTACTACTGTTCCTATTCCAGTTACTTTTTTTTTTCTCTCTGCGTATCTGGAGGGGCATAGTTATCCTTATTTATGTCTAATTTGTATTTTTTACTGTATTTAATAATTTAAAGTAAGTTTACTTACATCTGTTTATTTTAACAAGCCTAGAACCTTGTTATTGAAATTATAATAGTTCACCCCTCTGATACGACCTGTAAGGACGTATTAAGGAAGGAGCGGTGAGTTTGAGGGCATGTGACAGTGGCGACCTCGCCAAGATTACAAGTAAAACACTACACCATATGTGTGTGTGTGTGTGTGTGTGTGTGTGTGTGTGTGTGTGTGTGTGTGTGTGAGTTTTCCGTGATCTTACGCCACCATGCCTATCGTGAGTGACGAAGACGCGGTTGCCTTCCATAGGGACCAGCCTGAGGCCGACCCAGAGTTCAGGCGGGTCGAGCTACAGATTAAGCTGGAGGAAGCCAGGGACCGCGCCCTCGAAACTCAGCTGCGTTTAGCTGAGCTACAGAGCTGTGACAGTGGCGACCTCGCCAAGATTACAAGTATAACACTACACCATATTTGTGTGTGTGTGTGTGTGTTTTCCGTGATCTTACGCCACCATGCCTATCGTGAGTGACGAAGACGCGGTTGCCTTCCATAGGGACCAGCCTGAGGCCGACCCAGAGTTCAGGCGGGTCGAGCTACAGATTAAGCTGGAGGAAGCCAGGAACCGCTCCCTCGAAACTCAGCTGCGTTTAGCTGAACTAGGGGCGAGCAGGGATACTAATATTTATATTTAGGGGGAAAGCGGTCAGGCTTATTCCCACTTTTAACGAAGGGTGTGTAGATGTCTTCTTTAGTAGTTTTAAGAGGCTTGTAATTCGTCTCTCTTGGTCCAGAGACCAGTGGACCTTGGTTTTACAACAGAGCTTTAAGGGCAAGGCACTGAAAGCGTATATGGCGCTTGTGATAGTTCATATAGGATAATTATATGTAAAGTAGAGGAGCCTTGTTTCACGGGTTTATTGTTTCACCCGTTATCAAGGTTCGGATAGTTAAAGGTTAGCCTGGGGGCATAGGAGGAGCTGACTTATGAAGGTATGGTGTTAGCATGCTTCACTCCTCGACAGCTACTCGTTCCTGCCAGGTATGTTTGTGCATCTGTTTGTGTTAGTGTAGCAGTTTGCTTATATTGCTTATTTACTGCATATTCAGTATTCTATTATTGTATTGCTTTGTACAATTGTTTTCCATTTTTCAGGACTATGCTATGTTTTGTATTGAATAAAGCCAATGAATTGGTTAGATGTGTTTAACTTATTCACATCAGTTTATTCAATACAATAACATAAGGCAATCAGCGGCTGGATCCTGCCTCCACAACTTCTTGACTCCAAGACCATGGATCGTCTGCTGAGGCCTGAGAGGTTGGATGCCGACCCTAGTTCACCAACGGCAGCACAGGAGTGGAAACACTGGATACGGACATTCCAGACCTTCCTGGCAGCCTTAAAACAGGAAGGTTTAGACAAGCTTGGACTCCTCACCAATTTTGTGTCGCCTAAAGTGTTCGAGTGTATATCGGAGTGTGGTAATTACGATGATGCCTTAAGTATTCTGCAGGCTCTCTATGTGAAACCGACTAATGAAGTGTTTGCGCGACATTCCTTGGCTACTCGACGCCAACAACCAGGAGAGTCCTTGGATGAGTACTTCCGGTGCCTCAAGGTACTGAGTAAGGAATGCAATTTCAAAGCTGTAACTGCAACACAGCATTGTGAAGAGTATATTAGGGATGCGTTTATTAGTGGTCTGCTGTCGCCGTTGATAAGGCAACGCTTATTAGAAAATAAGACTCTTGACCTGGCCACTATGTTCGATCAGGCACGAGCGCTGGATTCTGCCCAGAGAAACAGTGAGTCCTATAGCAGTGCTCCCTCTCCCTCTTCCCGTGTATTCAGTGCCTCTCTTGATATTAACAGTGACAATGACTCTGGACCCCTTCCAGTGGTAGCTGCGGCAAATTCAAAGTGCTATTTCTGTGGTCTTCAACGCCATCCCCGCTCAAGGTGTCCCGCTCGTGAAGCAGTGTGCCATAAGTGCCGGAAAATTGGTCACTTTTCAAAGGTGTGTCGAAGCTCTGGTCCCATTGCCTCCATAACCCCTACCGACACCCCTACTAACCCCGTGACTTTGGCGAGTGTGACTTCAGCTGCCACTCCTGGGACATTATCGAAAGCCGTGGCAAAAGTGTCAATCAGGGGTAGTGAAGCAGATGGACTTATCGACAGTGGTAGCACTGAGAGCTTTATCCACCCCGACATAGTGAAACTCCATTCTCTACAGGTGCATCCTTCATGCAGGGCTGTAAGTATGGCTTCCACCTCTTTCACAACAAACACTCCTGGTTTCTGCAATGTTGACATTAAAGTGAATGGCCGGTTCTACAACAATGTGCGTCTGATTGTGCTTCCGGAACTGTGCTCTGACTTGATCCTCGGCCAGGATTTTCAGAAAATGCACGACAGTGTTACGCTACAATATGGTGGACACCTGCCCCCTCTAGTGGTCTGTGGATTAGGTGTGTTGAATGTCGATCCTCCTCAACTCTTCGGTAACCTGACGGCTGACTGCCATCCTATTACCACCAAATCACGCCGCTACTGCCTTGAAGATCGTACTTTCATAGAAAAGGAAGTGCAGCGACTGTTGAAAGAAGGAATCATAGAACAAAGTACTTCACCATGGCGCGCACAGGTGGTTGTGGTGAAGGATGAAACTCGCAAGAAACGCCTGGCTATAGACTATAGTGAAACTGTTAACAAGTTCACACTCCTGGATGGCTATCCGCTGCCCCGCATAGATGACACTGTGAACAAGATTGCACAATACCGTGTGTTCAGCACCATTGATTTAAAGAGTGCTTATCATCAGGTAGCTATCAGTGATCAGGACAAGCCATACACTGCCTTCGAAGCTGATGGTAAACTCTACCAATTTACGCGAATCCCGTTTGGTGTTACTAACGGAGTGGCCTGTTTCCAGAGAATTATGGATTCCATCATTAAGGAAGAGGGACTCGTTGGAACATTCGCCTACTTGGATGATGTGACCGTGTGCGGGATGACCCAGGAAGACCATGACTACAATCTCAACAGATTCATTGAAGCAGCCAAGAAGAGGAATGTTGTCTACAACGAGGAAAAGTGTCTTTTCTCTACTCGTACTCTTCACATCCTGGGGTATGTTGTGGAAGATGGTGTAATTCGTCCTGATCCAAACCGCCTCAAGCCTCTTCGTGATCTACCTTTGCCAAGTGATAGTAAGTCTCTCCGCCGTACTCTCGGCCTTTTTGCGTATTATTCTCAGTGGATCTACAATTATTCTCATAAGGTACGTCCTCTTGCTGTCACCACTACTTTTCCAGTTACCCAAGAAGCAGAAGCCGCCTTTCTTCAATTGAAGAAGGACATAGCATCTTCAGTGGTTCAGGCAATTGATGAATCTGAGCCGTTTCAGGTAGAGACAGACGCGTCAGACACAGCCATAGCAGCGGTTCTTACCCAAGCTAATCGCCCGGTTGCCTTTTACTCCCGTACTCTTCAGGGACCTGAACGACGCCACGCCGCAGTAGAGAAGGAAGCCTTGGCTATCATTGAGAGTGTCAGACATTGGAAGCACTACTTAACCAGTAAGCATTTCACTATTAAAACAGACCAACGCTCTGTCAAATTCATGTTTGACAAACAGCACAAAAACAAAATAAAGAATGACAAGATTTTAAGGTGGAGAATGGAAATATCTTGTTTTGACTTTGACATCATCTACAGATCAGGCAAAGATAACGTCGCTCCAGATATATTCTCCAGGTCGGTATGCGGTGCTACTGGCCATGATCAACAGTCGCTGTCTGCCCTTCATGATGGTTTGTGCCACCCCGGGATCACCCGTTTACTGCATTTCGTCAAATCCAAGAACCTACCCTACTCCGTGGAAGACGTACGTACTATTGTGAATAATTGTAAAGTTTGTGCTGAGTGCAGACCGAACTTCTATCAACCCGAAAAGATTAATCTCATCAAAGCTACACAGCCATTTGAACGCCTCAACATAGATTTTAAGGGACCACTTCCGAGTACGGACAAGAATCAGTATTTTCTGACGATAATAGATGAATACTCCAGATTCCCATTCGTATTTCCATGTTCTAACTTATCTACAGCGACTGTCATTCAGTGTCTTTCCCAACTCTTCTCTATCTTTGGCATGCCAGCTTACATTCACTCAGATAGAGGAGCTGCGTTTATGAGCAGAGAACTAAAAGACTTCCTTGCAGGTAAAGGGATTGCCAGCAGCAGAACAACAAGCTACAACCCCCAAGGAAACGGTCAAGCGGAGAGGTTCAACGCAAGTATCTGGAAGAACATCACAGCCGCCTTGATGTCCCGGTGCCTGCCAACCCGATGCTGGCAAGTAGTCCTTCCTGACGCTCTTCACTCCATCCGCTCGCTCCTCTGCACTGCTACAAACGAGACTCCTCATGAACGACTCTTCAAGTATGCTCGACGTTCTTCATCGGGATCCGCTGTCCCCTCTTGGCTATCTACTCCTGGATTGGTCCTGCTGAAGCGTCACGTACGCTCGAGTAAGACAGATCCGCTGGTTGATGAGGTAGAACTCCTACAAGCAAACCCTCATTACGCTCATATCAGGTATCCTAGCGGCAAGGAGGACACCGTAGCCACTAAACACTTGGCTCCTGCAGGCATACAGCCGTTCGAGCATCAGAAACCAGAGACTGGTGACCTTCATCCACAGTCGCCTGCTCTCGGCAATGATGAAGCCTGCTCCCGATCTGGAGTCTGTCCTGTTGCACCTAATGACACGCTGGTGACAGTTTCTGTGGATCCTTCAGCTCCAGAGGCTACTACTTCATCTCCACAGCAAGATGGTATTGAGGAGGCCCCGGCACCAAGGCGCTCTGGTCGGATTAGACGTCCTCCTACTCGCTTCGAATCCTCGTAGTCTTAGATTTTGTAGAGGGGGGGGTGAATGTGATAGTTCATATAGGATAATTATATGTAAAGTAGAGGAGCCTTGTTTCACGGGTTTATTGTTTCACCCGTTATCAAGGTTCGGATAGTTAAAGGTTAGCCTGGGGGCATAGGAGGAGCTGACTTATGAAGGTATGGTGTTAGCATGCTTCACTCCTCGACAGCTACTCGTTCCTGCCAGGTATGTTTGTGCATCTGTTTGTGTTAGTGTAGCAGTTTGCTTATATTGCTTATTTACTGCATATTCAGTATTCTATTATTGTATTGCTTTGTACAATTGTTTTCCATTTTTCAGGACTATGCTATGTTTTGTATTGAATAAAGCCAATGAATTGGTTAGATGTGTTTAACTTATTCACATCAGCGCTTAGTGATGTAGAGGCCTGCTCTTATGAAAATGTCAAAAAACAGGTCCTTCAGGCCTATTCTCTGGTGCCAAATTTTAGGAGTTTGAGGAAGTCTGCAGAGCAAAGCCACCTCGAGCTAGCTAGGGGGAAGAAGGAAGCTTTCATATCGTGGTGTAGGTCACAGGAGATGGCAATCTATGAGCAGCTGGTAGAGCTCATTTTAGTGGAAGCTTTTACTCTGGGCGTAGATAGGGATGTGGCATCCTGTTTGGCTCAGAAGCGTGTGAAAACTGTGGAGAAAGCGGCGACAGTGGCTGATAATTACGTGTTGGCGAGGAAGAAGAGCCACACATTTATTTCCCGGTCTAATCTACCTCCACCTCGTGGGCAGGTGGAGCGTCCCTTGGCCCCTCTCCCTCAGGGCAAGAACAGTTGGAAGCCCGCGCCGGCAGCACGCCAGATGGAGGTGTTTAAGTGCACATTTTGTGGTAGAACTGGGCATAAGGCCGAGTATTGTTAGCGCAGGCTCCAGCCTAAGGAGTCAGCGAAAACAGTTATGGCAACACAAAGGATCTCAGGTCTAGAGACGGTGACGGTGGGTTGTGTCCCCCTCCCTGGGAGGTGGGAACCACCATCCAATTGATAAGGAGAGCCAGCCGGACGCCGGGTATCATGCGTTCCTCTTAAAGGGAGCAATAACAGGGTCCGGTTTAACACGTCCTGTAAACATTTTAAGGGACTCTGGAGCCATCCAGACTTTACTAAGAGCAGATATGGTCACGTGAGAAAAGACCGGAGAGTGGGTAGTTTTATCTTCGGTGGAGAGTCGGAGTACAGCGCCTTTAGTTAGAGTCCACCTAAACTCGGGACTGTTTTGTGGGTGATGCCCAGTTGCTGTTGCTGAGCTACCTGTCCCAGGCGTTGATCTAATTTTGGGGAATGATTTGGCCGGGGAGAGAATGGGAGGAGCCCCTCCCCCGATATTGCAGGAAGTGTCGAGTACCCCTTCATATTTAAAGCAACTGGAGGCAGATATGCCCCAAATTTTCCCGTTTTGCGCTGTAACTCGGAGCATGACCCGTAGAGTTTCCACTCCAGAGGATCCCGAACCCCAAACCTCTACCCAAGGGAATGAGGTGAATGACCTGGACATTTCACCTTTGTTTGCTGAGCCCCCTTCGGCCGGTGCTTGTTTGTCCACATGTGAGTTGCGTCAGGTGGCGTGGTGCCAGAGGCACCCTCCTTTCCTACACCACCACAAACCACCATGCGCTCACATGGTCGGGGACAAAGAACTTATGTACACGCGCCCTACTCTGCGTGCTTCACGTGTGAATATACATAGTCGTTCTCAGAGAATGAGGACGACTGGTGTAAATCAACTTTATTCAAAGAGGTGGCAGTTGCATGATGGAGACACTTACTCGTACCAGCCACAGTACTTTAATTTGGATGAGTCAGGATCAGAGATAAGGGTAGCTGCTGATTTCAGTGTAAACAATACAGGGAACTTCATTTATTTTTGGAATGATAAAATAATAAACATAATTGTGGAAGAATCAAACCGTTACTTTCATTTCATTCAAGGTGGTAAAGATTTGACTCCACATTCCCGTAATCCTCAGCGGTATGATGTTGATGTGAATGAGATGAAAGTTTTTCTTTCCCTGGTTATGCTCATGGGGGTTATCAAGAAGAAAAACTACTAAGACTTGGAGCACATATCCCCTTATTCAGACCCCAATCTTCAACAAACCTATGTCTGTGTATCTTTTTGTAAACATTCTACATTTCTTTGATAACCTCCAAGGATATATTACCAACTTTGTAGGAAAAATTCAAGCTGTGTATGACTATCTGAGGGGAAAGTTCAAGAAAGTGTTTTATCCATACAAGAGTGTGGTAATTGATGAGAGCCTGATTTTGCAACGAGGGAACATTTCTTTTTGTCAATATATTCCCTCAAAAAGCCACAAGTTTGCACTGAAGCTGGTTTGTATCTGTGACTGTAAGTCAGGCTTTGTTTAAAATATTTTCATCTACACGGAAAAGATACATAGGTGACACATGGACACAAGCCTTGGGCTGTCTGGGGCCGTAGTGCAGACCCTCATGGAACCATATCTGGACAAAAATCATGTATTGTTCATGGATAACTGATATTCATCACATAAACTATTTGAGTTTCTCCTCTCAAGACAGACAGAGTCTGTGGAACTGTAAGGAGGCGAAGGAAGGACATGCCAGTAATTACTCCTCTAGCAGCCAGAGGTAACGTAGTCCACAAACAAGCAAAGAACATTCTTGCTGTTGTTTGGAAAGACAAACGTGAAGTGTCACTCCTCTCTACCATTCACAATCTCTCAGTGGTTGAGAGCGTGAACAGGGACCCAGTTACAAGTCAACCAATCAGGAAGCCTGAGTGTGTTACTGATTACAACATAAACATGCGACTTATGGACAACTCAGATGCAATGATTTTCTACACCGATTGTGCTCGCAAAACACTGAAATGGTATAAGAAGTTCTTTTTTTCCATCTTTTTAACCTTGCCATGTTGACTCCACATATAATCCACATTATAAATTCAAGAAAGAAGTGTAAACTAGAAAAAAAATGTTGTAGAAGGAATTTGTCAGCCCCTAAGCGAACATACTGTTGAGCGGCCTTCACCGGGTCGTCATTCGGCTTCTGGCGACCCTACACGCCTTACTGGACGCCACTTCAAAATGCCCCTGGATGCACCACTTCAATCGAAGAAAAAAACGTCTGCAAAGAGCTTGCTACGCGTGTAAAAAACAACATGCCGGCAGCATCGGCGGCGAGACACGCCCTACCACCGCAGAGAATGTGACATTGCCCTCTGCGTGGAGCCCTGTTTTGAAGAATATCACATGCTGATACGGTTCTAAGAACCATCAATACTAAACAACGTGAAATATGTAAATAAAAATAGCGTAAGAGAAAAGGTTATGTGGAAATAATGTAAGCAAGGGCAGGCATGTTCACGGTGCGTCTCATATGATGGCCA
Source organism: Callinectes sapidus (assembly GCA_020233015.1). NCBI lineage: Eukaryota > Metazoa > Arthropoda > Malacostraca > Decapoda > Portunidae > Callinectes > Callinectes sapidus. The sequence continues at coordinate 31,529,865 of CM035220.1, read as the reverse complement.
TAGGATGTATTTGTTAAATGTATGATTTTGGTTTGAAAATGTGTTTATTCAGTTTGTGTATATAGTATTACAGAATAAGCTAATGGGTGCATGTGAAATATGGTGGAAGACAGTGTATGAAGCTCATCAGAAGCGAAGGGAGATGGTGTGACAACAGCGGGGGCGGGGAATTATCGGTTTAGTAGCCTACTGCGGGGATTTAAAAATGGCGCGCTGATCCCTATAAATGTTTTCATTATGTTACTTGGCTCATTTAGGGTTGTTTGGGCTAAGAAAAAAATTCCGATTTTTTCCAACCTCTGTGGGTACCCTACAGGTAAACTAATGTAACACTTAAAAGGTTAATATCCCAGTACCTGGCATGCCCTCACAAGGGAGGGAAAAAAAAAAAAAAAAAGCTTCATCCTCTGGAGAAGGAGGGAAACCCATCTGCGCATTTAAAATGTACTTATCCTATAATATTGAATTGTTATATTGCAGGACTTAATATTGCTGATTTTGAATGTATTACCTTTTATTTCATTCATTGATAGCCACATCTTTTGCCATTATTACGAAAGTTTATAAATATGTTAAAGTAATCGTTCATTTAACATTTGGAATAATTTATGTAAGATTATTTCTATATTGATAGTAAGATTGTAAGTTAATACATCTTAATTGTTACATTTATGTTATATCCTTTGTAAGCCAAGTACGAAGTCGTTTATCAGTAACTTGTTTTATTTACATTGGGAAATTTTCATTGTAAATTTCATAAACTTTTATATGAGATCAAAATTATCTTTGGCATTTTCTACATTAAGTAGTTTTTCCCAGTTCATCATGTGAAACTAATTGGTAAATAAATTGTGATTATTAGTATTGAAGACTCCAAAATTAATGTTTAATATAATGTCTAGGCTGCTGATTGATATTAAAGCATACAGGGATTTAAAGATACATACACATACAGATATAAAGATACCCGATAGAGTGGGAGGTGTAATAATTGATCCAGATTTGATCAAGGTTAATTAATTAACAAAGCTCAGGAGTACCGTAAAAATAAAGGGTGTGGATATGTAGGGTAAATAATCTAAAGATGACACAGAATTAAGAAAAGATTAGTACAAACATAAGTAGAGAATTCTAACAAAATACTTAAGTTCTTATATGTAAAAATGTATCAAATTTTAAATTGTCGTTATTCAACAACTCATTTATGATGAACGTAAATTCATTGACACTGTAAAGGCAAACGGGGAGCAATACTCTCTCCCGGCCTATCAAGAATAAAAAGGTCCACAGGAAGTGCTAATATCTGTCAAGGGGGACAATAAACACTAGAAATGCTTCCTTAAATATATTAATTCGTGCACACACGACACATTAAAAGAAACAGGAACCACTAAAGGCAACACGCCAATAACAGGGCATACTACTCCGGACAATCAGTACGAGAAATAAATCTTCCGTGTTACGTCCCTTATGAAAGACTATAGTCTCGACAACGAGAACCAGGAAAGGGGCACAACAACAGAAGATACACTCTAAATACCTGTCACGGATGTAGAGGCAAACACAACTGAAGTAGGTGGTGGTCCTGTAGAAGTGGAGCAACGTAACCAGCCCAACGGTATCCGACGTCCAGTGAGAGCGAGAGGCTAAATCAAGCGAGGGTAGGTAACAGTGGAAGGTAGGCAGCTCAGGACCTTCCTCTCCGGCAGGGTAACAGCAGGTGACAGGAGAAGTCTTTCCACTAGCCTCGTCTTGATCGCTCTGCTGACTGGAGGGTGGTGTCCTATATATATAGCCTCGGCCGCGTGGCTCTCGTGATCCTCTTACACGTACGTGGTGGTTCGAAACAAGGAGTTGAACGAGCGGTTGAGGATGAACGAATGAAAGAGGAAGTGGCGAACGAGTGGCTGAAAGAGTCCTCCTGTCGGAAACCGGACTCGCTCGTTACCTCTGTCTTGAGGTAGTGGTTCGCCCTTACACCACCCCCGGAACAAGAATCTACTGGAGTAGATTAAGCATTAATAACACATACTTATATACATAAAACAAAAAGGAACAAAACATAACTTAGTTAGAAGACCGACTCAAGAGGTCAGCACCCAAGTTGTCTTTGCCAGCAATATGTACAACCCGAAACTTGTAAGTCTGAAGGGCCAAAGCCCAACGAAGCAATCTATCATTTTTCCCCTTAAAGGTGGCTAAATACAAAAGAGGCTTGTGGTCAACTTCTAAAATAAATTCTTTACCTCGAAGGTAAAAATCAAACCTAGAGATGGAAAAAATAATGGCGAGACACTCTCTTTCGATTGTGGAGTACCTCTTCTCCCTGTCAAGGAGTTTCCTACTGGCATAGGCAACTGGATGTGGACATTCATCCTGGTACTGCAGCAGGACAGCTCCCAGACCATGAAGGGAAGCATCAGTCCGTAGGACGAAGGTCTCGTGGGGATCAGGCAATTTCAGTACAGGTTGTGAAGATAGTGCGGCCTTCAGATGGTAGAATCGCTCCAACAGATCTTCATTCCAGGGAAGAGATTCCGGACTAGTCTTCCTTAGCAGGTCGGACAATGGGCCAGTGTAGTCAGACGCCTGCGGAATAAACAATCTGTAAAAGGAAACTAGACCAAGGAAAGTTCTTAGCAGTTTCTTGTTGGTAGGTGGAGATAACTTAGTTATCGCTTCAATCTTGCTATGCTGGGGTCGTAAAGATGTTCCGTCTAGAACGAATCCGAGGTACTGGATGGAAGTAACTCCAAACCGACACTTCGAAGGCTTGACGGTCAGGTGGTGATCCCGTAGTCGCTCAAAGACGCGGCGTAGAGCCTCAAGATGTTCGTCCCAGCATGCAGAGAACACGAAGATGTTGTCGAAGTAGAAGCACACGTTGGGCAGTCCAGCCAACACAAGTCTCATCAGGCGGATGTACGTGGCGCAAGCAGTAACAAGTCCAAAAGGCATCCGGCAGAACTCCATCAGACCTAAGTGAGTGGGAAAGGCAGTCAAAGCTTTAGCACGGTCTGACAGAGGTATCTGATAATAAGCTTTGCAGAGGTCTAGTTCGCTGAAGTACTTAGCGCCAGAGAACTTGTGAAGATCTTCTTCCATGCTGCAAGTAGGCTCAGCATGGAAGACGGTGATGGAATTCAGTTGACGATAGTCTATGGCCATGCGAAAAGAACCATCAGTTTTCCTTACCATGACGACAGGTGAACTATGAGGAGAGGAAAACCGTTGGATGATCCCTTGTTGGAAGAGAGTTTCGACCTCCTTCTCGAAGGCAGGTTTCAGATGGATCGGCACTGGATACATCTTCGCGTGCACCCTGTCGGTAGTGATTAAAGTGATGTCATGGGTAAGGGTGGAGGTACATCCTGGATTGTTGGAGAAGACATCCTGATAGCTGTCCATAAGTTCTTGAATATGGAATTGCTGGTCCCAGTGGAGTTCTCCAATTTCAGGGATGTCAGTTGAGGCAGGGTGAAGTATACCATCTGGCGTCAAGGGCAGCTGTAAATCAGACTCAGAGTTAGTATCACCTTCCTGTATGACAGTCACCGTCTCGTCC
>CM035220.1:31522444-31525800 GCA_020233015.1 Callinectes sapidus | reverse complement strand
GTTTTTCTCTGGTTAAGGTGGCCTGTTGTGTAATGATCACCTCTGCAGGAGGACACCAATTCAGCGGGCGGCTTGTAAACACTAGGAGTATTTATTGGAAGGTATCCCTGACTGGCTTGACGCCCTCCATAGAGGTATGAGAGAGTGTTTCGCTTTTTGAAAAGACACCAAGTCAGCTGCACCCGCCCGTCGTGTAAGCACTTTGAGTATGGAAAGGTAGCAATGAGTGGATTGACCAGCTCCACAGCCTGTCCCTGTCAAGAGAGGCTGTTTGGATCCAAGAGGTCTTGGTAAGATGGTCGGTTTGTGAAATGGAGGAGGAGACCACGTGAGTGGATCCCGCCCTTCGTTTAAGCCACCAAGGTAGCCATGGCTGGATTGACCACCTCTGGAGAGGGAGAGCAAGTCAGCTGCGCCCGGCCTATGTTTAATGAAGCAGTTTGAGTACTCGAAGGTAGGTGCATTGAGAGAGGTATGACTCAGGAGGACACACAGCGAGGGGCGCCTGGCCTGTTTGCAAGAAGCTGTAGTAGAGGAAGTAAGTTAGGAGGTATCAGTGAATGGACTTTAGGCGGCCATGTCCAATGGTGTGTCTTTTATGGGTATCTCCTTACACACATCACTGCCAGGGCCACTGACTCCTCCTTTTCCTGTGACTTCGAGACAGCAGCCTGAGCCAAAACTATGTCAAGTGAGTAGTAGCAGCAAGCTGCCCTAACGTTTGTTATGTGCGTACAGCCTGTGCTTCAGTTAAAAATTAAGTCGAGACGAGACGAGACAGACGACAAGACAAGACTGAGTGTGGGATTTCGCCAACCGGGTGCGTGACGAAACTTCCAGCCTTGTTAGGGAGAAGTCTTAGCGGATCGCAGTGAGGATGCTGCTCTGCCGCCCACAACACCCTGACCGGTACGTAAGTCGTCTGCGGACGATTCGGTACGGCACATCAGCATCTGGGGGTTCTCTATTAGGGAGAGGAGTGCGCGAGACTGTTTGTCGAGACACTCCCGAGTTCCCTTTGCACGGGTCCATATTCTAGCTTGACAGCCCTAGGGCTGACAAGAACAAATCTCTCGATAACTCAATGGTGACCATCCCGATGCAAGCCGTACGCAATATCGTTGGTCATCCAGCCGGGATTCTGCCTTAGAGGCTTTCAGGCATAATCCCACGGACGTAGCTTCGCTCCACTGGCCGATCGGCCAAGAGCGGAACCATATGTCCGGACCTGCCGTTCTCTCGTACTGAGCAGGACTGCTGTGTCAACGACATTACTGTCAACAGTAGGGTAAAACTAACCTGTCTCGCGACAAACTTTCCCGCCGGTGAATGAAATTAGGTAGCTGTGATACGGTCCTGTGTCAGCTTTATATAATGGGATCGGTCAATTCACTGTCCCAGATCTACCTATGACCGTTTGAGTGAATATTTCACCCAAATAAGCTACTTATAGTGAAATATTGCTCTACCTATGTATCATCATCATCATCAATGGTCTACTAGGGGAAAATTAGCCTGTTCGAGGCTAAAACTAGCCTGTCTGATGGGAACAGTATAGAATAAAAAGAAGAGCAAGAAGGTGCAGGATGTATCGGAGAAAATATCTAGTGAGTACAAATACACCAAGGGTGCCGGCCTCCTGACGAAGGGTACATCATACAGATGTGAATATTTAAAAAAAAGAAAAAAAAAAAAGAAATGCACTCGGAATGCACTAATTTAGTTTTGTGTTTAATCTGAATTTCATAGTAAAAAAAAAAAAAAAAGAGAGAAAAAAAATCAGAAGATGCAGGATATATGAGAGAGCATGCCTAGTAACCGCAAATACACCAAGGGCGCCGCCCTTCTGACGAAGGGTATATTATACAGTATATAAATATTAAAAAAAAAAAAACCAAAATACTGACTCTAGTGTAATGAAATTTTGCATGACGATTGAAAATGCACTAACTTAGTTTTGTGTTTAATCTGAATGTCATAGTAAAAAAAAAAAAAAAAAAAAAAAAAAAAAAGTTAGTGCAGGATACATGAGAGAGCATGCCTAGTGACGGCATATACATCAAGGGCGCCGTCCTCATGCCGAAAGGTATATTATACAGTATATAAATATATAAAAAAACCCAAAATACTGACTCTTTTGTAATGAAATTTTGCATGACGATTTAAAATGCACTAACTTAGTTTTGTGTTTAATTAATTTGAATGTCAGAGTAAAAAAAAGAAAAAAGTTTTGGATACATAAGAGAGCATACCTAGTGACCGCAAATACACCATGGGCGCCACCACGCCCTCACCCTCCTGCCTCCTGTGACACTGTTACGCACGCAGGAAGCGCACGAGACATCAAAGGACATGCTCGATGAATGCATTTACTGCAGGGGCGCGGCGCTCCAGACGAAGGGATGGCTAAACCCCAAGAAGACCGAAGACCCTTCTGAAGGTGCCACAGCACCTGCAGCCACTTGAGTAGTGCAGGGGAGACCTTGGCGGCACCTTACACTAAGGGCTCAGTCTCCTGAAGGAGTCAACTCGACGTGGTTCACCGACTTACTGACTTTACCTATGTATCATCATCATCATCAACCGTCTACTAGGGGAAAACAAGCCAGTAAACTCTATATATATTTTGGAAAAAAAAAAAAAGTCCAAAATACTGAACCTATAGTAATAAAAAATATGCATGGGGATTTGGAATGCACTAACTTAGATTTGTCTTTAATTTGAATAACATAGCAAAAAAAAAAAAAAAAGAAAAGCAAAAAAATGTGGGGCATTTGGCTAGACGATCCTTGCTACCTAGGCTGCGGCAAGCTTCCTCGAGCAGATAAAAGCCCGGGAGACCGCGCGCAAGTGACTGTGCTACTTTTAAAAGTTTATTCATCTATATCTCACATACTTTTTGGCCGATTACATTGAAACCTCGCATGCATAATTATGCCCTAACCAGCATTCAAACTTTATGATCAAAAGAATGCCAGTGTTACTCATTACGAAAAAAAAAAAATGTAAAATATCTATTAGGCGTTATAGAGCTTTCTATTGTAAAGAAAATAAAGAGATATGATCAGCATAATAAGGAAAAAAAATCAATGAAATCAGTTTATTAGTAATGGAAAAGAAGAATGATTATTTTCAATGAGGGGCATTTGGCTAGATGAACCTTCGTATCTAGAGCGCGGAACCCTTCTTTCACCAGTGAGAGCCCGGGAGACCGTTCGCAAGAGACTGTTACTTTTAACACTTCATCTATCCATATCTCAAAAAACTATTTGTTCGATTTCATTAAAATTTTATATAGAGACTTGTTATATCGCAAAAATGCGTTACAGAATGTATGACATCGGTAGTATTATTTT
>CM035220.1:31514944-31517444 GCA_020233015.1 Callinectes sapidus | reverse complement strand
TAAGGAGTAGCAAGGTATTAAAAGCCCAGCCTAGCCTTTGCAGGCTAAGGGCGCTAACTTCCTCTCGTCTCCTGCCATCTGGTCCGGGGGCTGTTGAGGGCTTTGTGTTCTTAAGCGCCCTTTTGATTTCATCCTCCGTTATCGGGCCAGTGACATTCAGAGTGGGTCTCATAGCCGGTGGTGATCGCGACTCATGCAGAGAGCTTCTACCAAAGAGGCCTTCGCAGAAATCTTTCATTCCTGGGGGGATGATAGGAGGACCATCAGGAATGCCCGTTATGATTTCCTTGACGGCCCGGCCTCTTTCTTTACGGCACAGTCTTTGTATTCTTCTATAATCTCTCTTCTTTTTGGCTTTCTTGTTTTGGCTCACCGGGTTGCCCGTTCCCGGCGGCCTATAGGCATATGCACGAGGAGGGCACCAAAGGTCTACTTGTGCCTCAACCTCATCTATGCGGGTGGGGACGGTAAGACCGAGGGCCGATGATAGCTCATGCACATATGTGCTTATTACATCCTCGGTCATATTGGGTGGAGGTGGTTCGAGATCAGAGTTACCAGGCCCTGGAATTAATGGGCTATTGGGGCCGTCTGAAAATGTAGGTGAGACTGGAACCGCAGGAGCCGACGCAGAGTCTTCCATTTGAGTCTCTAAGGCTCTAAGACGGGCTTTATATTCACCCGTCTTGCGGGCTCCCTTTATGGACTCAATTGTCCTATGGGGGAGTACCCGCGCCTTAATTGCCTGATTGATGTATCTAATACCAGGATTTTGAGACTCAAAGGACGCCATCATTGCCAACTCCCCAGGATCCCACCTCACCTTACGGCTCCCTGCGCTTAGAGTCTCCACCTCCTCTGTGTGGAATACATCAGGGTGCTGCGACCTCTGATGAAACCGTCGTCCGCGATAATTCGCGAACGTTTTAAGGCAAATTGGGCAGGTGGGGCTATTCACCCCCTCTATATTATCCACTGACATGACACTGCAATGTTTGCAGCGGCAAAGGAAGACTGATATACAAGGTCAGTGGACGCTGCAGGTGGACGTAGCAGCGGAGGGAAAGTGTTAGCCGCAGGTTAATTTGCAGATCTTCTCTACAAGTTAATCTACGTTGCCCGGCAGGAGGCCACGTGGAGGCCCTTTCCCTTTAACTATCTCAAAAAAAGACAACAAACTTGACTTATAGATAGTTACTCCCGCCTTACTCCTTAAGAGAGTCATAGTTACTCCCGCCGTTTACCCGCGCTTGGTTGAATCTTTTCACTTGACATTCAGAGCACTGGGCAGAAATCACATTGCGTCAACATCTATCTCTGACCATCGCAATGCTTTGTTTTGATTAGACAGTCGGATTCCCCTGGTCCCTGCCAGTTCTGAGTTGATCGCTGGGCGCCAGCCGAAGTGGGTTTGGAGCGAGGGACGACTTCTGCTGCTACCAGACCGACCGCCGGCTACGAGAGCTGGCGACCGGCGGTAGAGAGAGCCGGAGCCCACGCGCCCACGCAGACTAGCGCGTTCCACGGAAGGGCCGGAGACACGCCGGTCCGAGCTCTCGGCAAGAGTGGCGAGAGGGCTAACATCACCGCCGCCACCGATTCTCTCCCCCGAACAGGGACGCCTGGCCGTTTTGGCCCCACAGCCGTGCCACCCCCGACAACACGGCGCTGCGCGAACCCTGCGGATGGATCCCCGACGACGCGCACTCCCTCGCCGCGCTGGCTTTTCACACGCAAACGGCGGAGGGGAGACCGGGAGCGGCGCGAAGCGGAGACAAACCGGGGCTTTTGAGGGCCCTGAACGGCAAGTCCACCGCAACACACCGCCTTTGCTACGAACCCGGCCTCCCAACACGCGCGCCGCCGCACCAGCGGGCTCGCTGACGAGAAGGGAGCGCGGCGCGGGGCCGCATTTGGAATGGGTCGCCGCCACCGGAGTGAGGGCACACCGTCACGAGTGGGCGGACACCGACGGCACGGGAGGGAGAGAGGGCGAGCGGCGACACCCACCATCGCACGCCTCAGAGCCTCTGAACCCAGTCCAGCGCCCGAACCCAGGCCCGCTTCCCGCACAGGCCCGACTGGCCCGATCCTCAGAGCCAATCCTTATCCCGAAGTTACGGATCTAATTTGCCGACTTCCCTTACCTACATTAGTCTATCGACCAGAGGCTTCTTACCTTGGAGACCGGCTGCGGATATGGGTACGCGCAGGCCCGAAACTGGGGTGCCGCGCGAGGGCCGCGTGCGTGCTAGCACCGCGCCGCACCACAGAGTGGCACAGCAGCAGGCCGCAGCAGCTGGCCCTCCCGCTTCGCCCCAGGCAGTTACCTGCCTCGCATGTTTCACGGACCGGCAGTGGTACGCGGGACGCCGCAAGAACCGCGGCGCTCTACGGCAGACCGTGGTACCAGCACCCTTTCGCCCTGCGAGTGGCTTCTAGGGTCACGGCGCCTTAAACAGAAAAGAAAACTCTTCCCCGGACCACCGCCGATGGACGC
>CM035220.1:31499897-31514844 GCA_020233015.1 Callinectes sapidus | reverse complement strand
TTTTTAACGTTTTTAAGGGTTTTACAATATTTTTATGTCAAATCCATCTTCCCTTAGAAAATAAAAGTATGTTTTTACATCTAAAAGTGAGTTTTTTAGTCATTTTCTTTGAACTTCCATGTTTTAATTAAAAATATGAACAATGCACTATATCGTATTTTTTTTATCTTTAAATTTACATAAACTACCCTATTTAAACCTTTTTATTTGTTTTAACAACATTATGAAGAAAATCTCTTTTTCATGTTATATAACTTGTAATGCAAGCCATTTCAATGAAAAAATATATATTTCTTTAAGAAAAAGGATTTTTCAGTGTTTCTTCCTTTTTAATTTCCATGTTTTGAATGAAAATAAAGGAAAAAGCAAGAAATATATTAACTTTTCATGGCAATTCATTTTTTTCTCTCAAAATCGCATAAATTATCCTGTTTCCAGCGTTTCTTGGAGAATTAACATCTTATCTAAGAAAGACCATCTTTATTTTTGTTAAGAAAAAAGGAATATATGCAATTTCACGAAAAAAGTTTCTTTTCACCGAAAAAGTTAATGTTTTGATGATTTTCTGTTTTTTCCTTTGATTTCCATGTTTTGAATGAAAATGTAGGAAAAAGAAAGAAATATATTAACTTTTCATGGCAATTCATTTTTTTCTCTCAAAATTGCATAAATTATCCCATTTCCAGCGTTTCTTGGAGAATTAACATCTTATATAAGAAAGACCATCTTTATTTTAGTTCACAAAAAAAGAATATATGCAATTTCACAAAAAAGTTTCTTTTCACCGAAAAAGTTAATTTTTTGATGATTTTCTGCTTATTTAATTGTTTTTATCAAACAATAAACAAAAAACACTGAATATTGCCACAATATACTGTTTTTTTCTGAAAAAAAAAATAAATGACGTGTTTTTCAACGTTTTTAGGAGTATTAACGGCATTTTAAACAAAATCCTCTTTTACAAGTATAATATATGCAATTTGAATAAAGAAGAAAATTCTGCCTAAAAAGAGACTTTTTCAAGGTTTTTTTCATATTTTCATTTGTTGGTGCGAAGAAAACCAAAAAAATACATTCCATATCTCGACAATATTTTTTTTCCCTAAAATTGCACAAATTACCTATTTTTATGCTTTTATCCTTATTTTACAACTATTAATTTATTTTTCTCTAAAACCGCATAAATGACCCTTTTTTCAATGTTTTTCGGAGATTTACTACTTTTAAAGGAAAACCATCTCTTTTATGAAAAAAATATGATTTTACACCAAAAGTCACTTTTTTAATAAGTTTCTATTGATTTCAATGTTTTGATTAAAAACAAGAAAATAAAAACTATATTCATTTTATTTCTCTGAAACTGTACAAAGTATCCATTTTTAACCTTTTTGGACGTTTGAACCACATTTTGTAGAAAACTACTTTTTCATGTTACAATATACTTTTTCCATGTAAAATTCTATAAATTACGTTTTTTTCAGTTTTTAAGAGTATTAACGGCATTTTACATAAAACCCCCTTCTACAAGTATAACATATGCGATTTGACTTATCAATTTTTCAACGTTTTTAAGGGTTTTACAATATTTTTATGTCAAATCCATCTTCCCTAAGAAAATAAAAGTATGTTTTTACATCCAAAAGTGAGTTTTTCAGTAATTTTCTTTGAATTTCCATGTTTTAATTAAAAATAGGAGCAATACACTATAGTGTATTGTTTTTCTCTTTAAAGTTACATAAACCTTTTTATTTCTTTTAACAACATTTTGAAGAAAATTTCTTTTTCAAGTTACATAAAATGTAATACGAGTTATTTCAATGAAAAAATATATATTTCTTTAAGAAAAAGGATTTTTCAGTTTTTTTTCCTTTCATTTCCATGTTTTGAATAAAAATGAAGGAAAAAGCAAGAAATATATTAACTTTTCATGGCAATTCATTTTTTTCTCTCAAAATTGCATAAATTATCCCGCTTCCAGCGTTTCTTGGAGAATTACCATCTTATCTAAGAAAGACTACTACTACTACTACTATAATGATAATAATAGACATAATAATAATAATAATAATAATAATAATAATAATAATAATAATAATAATAATAATAATAATAATAATAATTATAATAATAATATATAATAAAAATAATAATAATAATAAATAATATATGATATATAATAACAAGTATTTCTTTATTTCCTGTTTGAGCTTGTATTTATTAGAAGTAGGAAGAATTTTTAAATGAAGTGGTAAGCTATTGAACAATTTTGGTCCAAAGTTAAACACACTGTTTTTAAATAAAGTTGTTTTGAATACTGGACAAACGAGATTAACATTGTTACTTCTTGTTGGAAGTGCCCTATCTACTAATTTGAATAGTCTGTTTTGTCTTACTATTTTTAATATTAGTAACAAGGTGAAAAATTTATGAATAAAAGGAAAGTTTTTGCTTGATTAATTACTTCAGTTGTAGAGTCAAACTTTTTAAGGAAATAAATGGAACGAAAAATTTTACTCTGAACTATTAATAATCTATGTAAAAAAGATGGCCATGTACATGCCCAAATAGGAACACAATAAATGAGGTGAGGATAACACAAAGTGTAGTAAATACTGATCATAGCCTCGGTTGTTAAATTATGCCTGACTCTATATAATATTCCTGTAATTTTTTGATAATTTAATACAAGTCTGGTCAATATGATGCTTATAATTAAGATGTTCATCAATAACAATCCCAAGGAACTTTGTAAATTTAATTTTGTGAATTAATTCACTAGTGATAAATACTGGTGGTAAGAAGCTGTTCAGTGATCTGTTTTTGAATAATATACAGTTTGTCTTTGAAACATTAACTTTTTTTTTATTTGAATTGATCCATAAACTTATATTTTCCAATTCTGAAATTAAATTTGCGTGAAGCGAATTAATGTTCTTGTCTTTCAATACAACAGTGGTATCATCATCATATACTATAGGTGCTGCATCCCTTCCTGAAGATGTTAGGTATGATGGAATGAACCACATCTTAAGCTCTACTACACAAGGTCGATGCAAATTTTGTCAAAAAAATAATAAAATATATATGTAAAAAGTGCAATGTTCGTCTTCATGCTGAACGAGGCCAGGAATTGAAATTGAAATTGAAATGTAAAATTGCAAACAAACAAAATAATGATAGGGATTCTATAAAATTATCATCTGGATTTCCTTCATATTCAATGAAACAATTACTTGCATATGAATGGGATAAAATTTGTTTGGTTTACACTTTTAGTCTGGGGTTCCTCCAATGTTCCTCATGTAATTTCAATTCATGAATAAAACATGATTTCATATGTCTCCCATATATCACATATGTGATGATGAACAATATATTACCAAGTAATCTATATTTGGTAGGATAAAGGTTAATGAATTAATTGAAAGGCAGCAAGTGAGTCAGTCACGCCCGTCCCTCGTTTCAGCACTTGGAGTATACCAAGGTAGCAATGACGGGTGTGATCACCTCCACAGCGACCACTTTGAAGGAGGAGGGTGTTTGGAGCCATGACTGAGTTTTTCTCTGGTTAAGGTGGCCTGTTGTGTAATGAACACCTCTGCACGAGGACACCAATTCAGCGTGCGGCTTGTAAACACTAGGAGTATTTACTGGAAGGTTTCCCTGACTGGATTGACGCCCTCCACAGAGGTATGAGAGAGTGATTCGCTTTCGTTTCGTGTAAGCAGTTGGAGTATGGAAAGGTAGCAATGAGTGGATTGACCAGCTCCACAGCGAGTCCCTGTCAAGAGAGGCTGTTTGGAGCCAAGAGCTCTTGGTAAGGTGGTCGGTTTGTGAAATGGAGGAGGAGACCACGTGAGTGGAGCCCGCCCTTCGTTTAAGCCACCAAGGTAGCCATGGCTGGATTGACCACCTCTGCAGCGGGAGAGCAAGTCAGCGGCGCCCGGCGTATGTTTAATAAAGCAGTTTGAGTACTCGAACGTAGCTGCAGTGAGAGAGGTATGACTCAGGAGGACACACAGCGAGGGGCGCCTGGCCTGTTTGCAAGAAGCTGTAGTAGGGGAAGGAAGGTAGGAGGTATCAATGAATGGACTTTAGGCGGCCGTCAGGAGGTATGAGTGAGTTTTGGTCTATCTTAACAGACACCAAGTGAGTGAGCGAGCGAGTGAGTGAGTGAGTGAGTGCGTGAGTCAGTCAGTCGCTGCAGTTGTGGTAGTGAGGAATGACTTTGTAGAGAGAGAGCTGGAGAGCCTGAAAAAATTAACAATGTCCAATTTTGTGTCTTTTATAGGTATCTCCTCGCTCACATCCCTGCCAAGTCCACTGACTCCTCCTGTTACTTTGAGACAGCAGCTTGAGCCGAAATTATGTCAAGTGAGCAGTAGCAGCAAGCTGCCTAATGTTTGTTATGTGCACTTACTTGGAGTATACCAAGGTAGCAATGACTGGTGTGATCACCTCCACAGCGACCCCCTTGAAGGAGGAGGGTGTTTGGAGCCATGACTGAGTTTTTCTCTGGTTAAGGTGGCCTGTTGTGTAATGATCACCTCTGCAGGAGGACACCAATTCAGCGGGCGGCTTGTAAACACTAGGAGTATTTATTGGAAGGTATCCCTTACTGGATTGACGCCCTCCACAGAGGTATGAGAGAGTGTTTCGCTTTTTGAAAACACACCAAGTCAGCTGCACCCGCCCTTCGTGTAAGCACTTGGAGTATGGAAAGGTAGCAATGAGTGGATTGACCAGCTCCACAGCCTGTCCCTGTCAAGAGAGGCTGTTTGGATCCAAGAGCTCTTGGTAAGGTGGTCGGTTTGTGAAATGGAGGAGGAGACCACGTGAGTGGAGCCCGCCCTTCGTTTAAGCCACCAAGGTAGCCATGGCTGGATTGACCACCTCTGGAGCGGGAGAGCAAGTCAGCTGCGCCCGGCCTATGTTTAATGAAGCAGTTTGAGTCCTCGAAGGTAGGTGCAGTGAGAGAGGTATGACTCAGGAGGACACACAGCGAGGGGCGCCTGGCCTCTTTGCAAGAAGCTGTAGTAGAGGAAGGAAGTTAGGAGGTATCAATGAATGGACTTTAGGTGGCCATGTCCAATGGTGTGTCTTTTAGGGGTATCTCCTTACACACATCACTGCCAGGGCCACTGATTCCTCCTTTTCCTGTTACTTCGAGACAGCAGCCTGAGCCAAAACTATGTCAAGTGAGTATTAGCAGCAAGCTGCCCTAACGTTTGTTATGTGCGTACAGCCTGTGCTTCAGTTAAAAATTAAGTCGAGACGAGACGAGACAGAAGACTAGACAAGACTGAGTGTGGGATTTCGCCAACCGGGTGCGTGACGAGACCTCCAGCCTTGTTAGGGAGAAGTCTTAGCGGATCGCAGTGAGGATGCTGCTCTGCCGCCCACAACACCCTGACCGGTACGTAAGTCGTCTGCGGACGCTTCGGTACGGCACATCAGCATCTGGGGGTTCTCTATTAGGGAGAGGAGTGCGCGAGACTGTTTGTCGAGACACTCCCGAGTTCCCTTTGCACGGGTCCATATTCTAGCTTGACAGCCCGAGGGCTGACAAGACCAAATCTCTCGATAACTCAATGGTGACCATCCCGATGCAAGCCGTACGCAATATCGTTGGTCATCCAGCCGGGATTCTGCCTTAGAGGCTTTCAGGCATAATCCCACGGACGTAGCTTCGCTCCACTGGCCGATCGGCCAAGAGCGGAACCATATGTCCGGACCTGCCGTTCCTCTCGTACTGAGCAGGACTGCTGTGTCAACTACATTACTGTCAACAGTAGGGTAAAACTAACCTGTCTCGCGACAGACTTGGAATGCGTTTCAGTCCAAGTAACATGCTCCTTAGGTAGCACCGCGAGACGGTTATACGTTGTTTCGATATCGCTTAGGTAACATCCGATTTCAGGTTGGTCTTGCATTCTAGTCTGCATTGAAAAATGACGATTTCAGTTACTTAAGGACTGAAGGCATGTTACTTAAGGAATTGCTGAGTCATGGTGGCGAAAGTTACAAGTCTCATGGCGGACTAAACCATGCTAGGGTAGCAGACTAGAATGTTACCTGCGGACTAACTAAGTTCAGTGCTACTTAAGCACACTTTCTCCCTGATGTAGCATGGATAATCTAGCCAAATACGTTCCACTCAAAAAAGTGATTTATATTTTTTGATTAAATACTATTTGCCCGATGTCAATAAAATTTGGTACACTTGTTGCGTTTATACAAGTATTTTCCCCATCAATAGGAAAAACGTATCAGACGTCTTAAACTACAATTATGAAGATGAAGAGGGCGGACCTTTGCTACCTTCGCTTTTGGGGGAGGGAGGAGTTGGGTTATGTAGGAGGGGAAAGAGAGTCTTTATTTTATGACATAAAATGTGTGAAATGGGGAAAGAATAAATATGTATGCCATTTGCTTTCTATGGTAGCAGACTAGAATGGTACCTGCAGAAGATGAGAAAGGCGGACACTCGCCCACTACACCCATAGAAGGAGAAAGGACGAAGAGGGGGAACAGACTCACTCTTTTCAGACGAAATGTGTAAAATGGGGAAAGAATAAATAAGCCATTTGCCACCTTATGATTTTTTGTTACATCATTTTAAAGGAATATGATTTGTTCGTTCTAATTTTACATATATTTTTGTTTTATTTAAATAATGGTGATTAATGAAGATCCAAAAAATTGGAAAAAAAAAAAAATTGACTCAGTAAGTTTTAATCAAATATCTAAGAAACTTTCGCATAATATAAATCAGGTAATGCAATTTTCATCATGTTAAAAAGAGACTTCTAAAGTGAATGGTGTGCATGCGCAAAACGTTTTTTCTTACCTTCCTATTATTTCTTTAAATTATGGTAACCAAACCATAGGAAAATTAAAAATAATATGAGCTTTGTAGAAAAAAAAAATCACCTAAACTTAACGGTTTATGAGTTATTTTACTTTTTTTCTTTTTCAGGCATTAAATTCATATATAAAAAAGTAATGGAAGCAAAGAGCTGAAACCTCTACAGAATGCGGATGCTGTTATATGTCAGTGGTATTAACCACGAAATTTGAAATATTCATCAAATTTTGTTTTTTATGAATTTTTTGGGGTTTACATTAGTCTCGCAGACAGACTGAACCCTTCATTTGCTACTTAAGAATGTGTGTGAACTGAAGAGTTTTACCCCTGTCATGTTTTACACTATTTATCACTGGAATCAAATTGTTCATTATATGAGTGGATTCACCGTGTTACTCTCCATAAAAAACAGCTTTCAAAACAACTGAATAAGGATTTCTAGGTTGGATTCATTGAAGGCCAAGGTCCGGGGTATTTCAGTCAAGTCTGCACTCTTAAGTAGCAAAATTTTCATTTTGTCTGCAAAATCAGCCCGTGAGACGGGTAAACTCTGCTCTTTTGGCCTCTTACATAACAATCAGTATTCAAAGAGAGTAGAAACCGATCAAAACCTGTTTTCCTAAACGATTCTCAGCCTTCTGATAGATGAACGGATATATAGATTTAATTTTAACACTGAACACTGATGCTACTTAAGGGTCATTGCAATCAAGTGATTGTTTTGCAATGTCAGCCTTCTCCAATCTCCATGGAACTCCAATATGTTACTTATTGATGCTATACTAGCATCATATCTGAAAATCAGACTGAAATTCAAAGCAGAAGTTGGTCAAGTAGTAAATTGCACTTTTCTTTGAGTTCATTTTGAATACGTGGTAATATATGTAGGATACTTAGGAATGTTGAGGTCAAGAGTTGAGTTTTTTCTCGATTGCTTTAAACCTCACAGGGTAGAAAGAGAATGACTGAAGACGTATGCTATCAAAATTTGGGGTGTGTAGAAGGAAAATGAGTGAAGTTATTAAAGAAAGTGTGAAACACTGCTGTCTGACTGAGCTACTTAAGGAACTAGGGTAAACTCTTAAAAATGGTCGTAGAGCAAAATCAAAGGTACCATGTGAAAGAGCAGCTCAAAAAACAAAATGACCCAAGGTTTGTTTGTTAATTTTTGAAGTCAACGATCGAACAAAAAGGGTATGTTCCTTAAGTAACCATCCCAGTCTCGCGACGGTCTAAACCCAGCTCACGTTCCCTTTTTATGGGTGAACAATCCAACGCTTGGTGAATTCTGCTTCACAATGATAGGAAGAGCCGACATCGAAGGATCAAAAAGCGACGTCGCTATGAACGCTTGGCCGCAACAAGCCAGTTATCCCTGTGGTAACTTTTCTGACACCTCTTGCTTAAAACTCATAAAGTCAAAAGGATCGATAGGCCCTGCTTTCGCAGTCCGTATTCGTACTGAAAAGCAGGATCAAGCCAGCATTTGCCCTTTTGCTCTACGCGAGGTTTCTGTCCACGCTAGGTTCGCTAGATAGTATAGATAGGGACAGTGGGAATCTCGTTAATCCATTCATGTGCGTCACTAATTAGATGACGAGGCATTTGGCTTTTTTTTTTTTTTTTTTTATGCGCTATCATGATTTACAAGTGTCAGTGTCATATCCCATCCCGTGTAATAGTTTTGTATTGGATTTTGTTATTTTAATTTTTTTTTTTTTTTGCCATTGCTGGCTGGACTTGCCAACGTTATTTATAACGTGATTCCCCAAACTATATAATATACAAATATATAATAAATATAAAATTATATGTGTACAAAATGCATGACAGAACATGCAAAACAAAACCAACGACCATAGAAAGAGCCTGAGGGCACACACTAGGGTGGGATACTTTTCTGCACACTTGCAGGAATAGCGATTCGCCCGATTTCGGTGGGCTAGACCGCTATCTTGGGGGGGTCTCAGCCCCACCCTCCCAAATCCCTATGGGACCTCAGGGTCGCAACCGATCCCTCCATACATCTCACGGTGAGGAGGTGGATATCTCTTTTGGAGAGGCCCAAGCTCTTTAGGGCCATGTAGGAGGGGGTAGCCATGATGCCACGCCAATTGATGGTTAAGGTGGCAAATACGGGAAGCAGTCCCGTTCTCTGTATTTCCCTGTTTCGGATTTCCCCGACGTCATAGTAGGAACGCTTCAGACCGTGGGCTCTGTCCAACGACTCTCCCGTGGAAGAGTCGGAGACAATTTGGACATCGAGAACCACGGACTGTCGCTGGTTCCACACTACGACGTCGGGTTTCCTGACTCCTGCTGATGTTCTTATGTTTGGCTCCCTTAAAATCTGGTGGTGTTTACTGTTCAGTTGTTGAACAAGTAGTGAGAGGACTTTATCATGTCTCATGGTCCTCTCGGGAGCCAGTTTGGGGCATGATTGTAATATATGGCCGAGAGATTCGATCCGGCCACACCACAGATCACAGTGAACGGGCGCATTTGGTCTTCCCCGGGAGGCTCTTAATCGTGTGTTTGCCACGCCCAGGCGGGTTTTGATGGCCGAGATGTAGGTCGAGCCTCTCATGAGGACGGTTCCATCCTCCACCCATTCGTGAGTGGGTGGGGACTTCCCCGCCTCAGAGAGACCTCGGCCATCTACGGAGGCGTATAACTTGGTCTTGTGTTGCAAGGCCGCAGCTTCTTTTTGCTCCTTTGATGTTAAAGATGGAATTTGGAGCAATACCTCCGCAATTTTTGCCACCCTTTCATCATGACTTTTGTGAAGTCTTTCAAAAGCTCCCCTTTTTAAAGCTGGAATTAAGACTGTGAGGCGAGGCACCCCCAATCCTCCTTCGCAGGTCTTGGTGTATAACGCTGCATTGGGGGTGTCTTTGGGCAGATGTAATGCCTTTTTAATAAATTTTCTCACCTCACAGTCCATCCTCTCAAGATTTCCTTTTGTTGTTCTACCCAATACCCTTGGGTATTGGTGTTTAGGAATGATGACATTCTTGAGAGACCACAGTTTTTGTTGTGGTTTAAGGGGAGCCCTCTGTAAGGACCCGAGGTCCTTTATGAGGGCAGCAAGAGCCCGCCTGGGCTCAGTATGGCCCATGGCTGGTCCGACCTCCAGGCCGAGGTACTTGTACTTTTCCCCCGGCCCTAGCGCTTTAATTTTGGATCCTCCAACCTCGAAGGTAGTTTTGGAATCTACCAGCCACCTCTTCCTCTTACCGTCACCACGTATATAGAATGTGGCACACTTGGGCAACCCAATTTCCAGCCCCACGGCAGCGGCCCCCTGAGCGAGCTCGTTGAGCGATGCCTGGAGACCGCAAGGCGTGGAGGCTGTCAGTGCCACATCGTCCGCATAAGCGATGTAGGGTATGGGGATTCCAGCTAGGCGTGCCCCAACGCCTGCTGGCACTTGGGAGAGTGCCCAGTCCAACGTAATGTTGAACAGGTATGGGGATAACGGGTCCCCCTGCAACACTCCCCTCCTGATGGGACAAGTGTTCCCCATTATGTTAGTGCATGCCTTCTCGTACAGAGTACGTATATACTCTGTGAGCTCAGCAGGAAAACCCCACCTCTTGGTCGCGGCAACCAGAGATGGGTGGCTCACAGAGTCAAAAGCCTTTTTGAAGTCGATGAACGCAACGCATAAGTTGGTTTTGTTCGACGTGGCGTCATTTATGAGCTTCTGCAGAAGAAGGATGTTCGCCGCAACTCCTTCTTCTGGCGCAAACCCCTTCTGCTCCATAGGCAGAGGGGCCGCCGCCATGAGTCTGGCTACTATGATCTTATGATAAAGTCTGAGGAGGAGTGATGTTATCGTGATTGGGCGGTAATCACTTGGCTCTCTAGCCTCAGGACTTTTGGGGATTAAGGTGGTTCTCCCCATAGCCCAACTCTGTGGGACGTCTTTAAGGAGTAGCAAGGTATTAAAAGCCCAGCCTAGCCTTTGCAGGCTAAGGGCGCTAACTTCCTCTCGTCTCCTGCCATCTGGTCCGGGGGCTGTTGAGGGCTTTGTGTTCTTAAGCGCCCTTTTGATTTCATCCTCCGTTATCGGGCCAGTGACATTCAGAGTGGGTCTCATACCCGGTGGTGATCGTGACTCATGCAGAGAGCTTCTACCAAAGAGGCCTTCCCAGAAATCTTTCATTCCTGGGGGGATGATAGGAGGACCGTCAGGAATGCCCGTTATGATTTCCTTGACGTCCCGGCCTCTTTCTTTACGCCACAGTCTTTGTATTCTTCTATAATCTCTCTTCTTTTTGGCTTTCTTGTTTTGGCTCACCGGGTTGCCCGTTCCCGGCGGCCTATAGGCATATGCACGAGGAGGGCACCAAAGGTCTACTTGTGCCTCAACCTCATCTATGCGGGTGGGGACGGTAAGACCGAGGGCCGATGATAGCTCATGCACATATGTGCTTATTACATCCTCGGTCATATTGGGTGGAGGTGGTTCGAGATCAGAGTTACCAGGCCCTGGAATTAATGGGCTATTGGGGCCGTCTGAAAATGTAGGTGAGACTGGAACCGCAGGAGCCGACGCAGAGTCTTCCCTTTGAGTCTCTAAGGCTCTAAGACGGGCTTTATATTCACCCGTCTTGCGGGCTCCCTTTATGGACTCAATTGTCCTATGGGGGAGTACCCGCGCCTTAATTGCCTGATTGATGTATCTAATACCAGGATTTTGAGACTCAAAGGACGCCATCATTGCCAACTCCCCAGGATCCCACCTCACCTTACGGCTCCCTGCGCTTAGAGTCTCCACCTCCTCTGTGTGGAATACATCAGGGTGCTGCGACCTCTGATGAACCCGTCGTCCGCGATAATTCGCGAACGTTTTAAGGCAAATTGGGCAGGTGGGGCTATTCACCCCCTCTATATTATCCACTGACATGACACTGCTATGTTTGCAGCGGCAAAGGAAGACTGATATACAAGGTCAGTGGACGCTGCAGGTGGACGTAGCAGCGGAGGGAAAGTGTTAGCCGCAGGTTAATTTGCAGATCTTCTCTAAAAGTTAATCTACGTTGCCCGGCAGGAGGCCACGTGGAGGCCCTTTTCCTTTAACTATCTCAAAAAAGACAACAAACTTGACTTATAGATAGTTACTCCCGCCGTTTACCCGCGCTTGGTTGAATCTCTTCACTTTGACATTCAGAGCACTGGGCAGAAATCACATTGCGTCAACATCTATCTCTGACCATCGCAATGCTTTGTTTTAATTAGACAGTCGGATTCCCCTGGTCCGTGCCAGTTCTGAGTTGATCGCTGGGCGCCAGCCGAAGTGGGTTTGGAGCGAGGGACGACTTCTGCTGCTACCAGACCGACCGCCGGCTACGAGAGCTGGCGACCGGCGGTAGAGAGAGCCGGAGCCCACGCGCCCACGCAGCCTAGCGCGTTCCACGGAAGGGCCGGAGACACGCCGGTCCGAGCTCTCGGCAAGAGTGGCGAGAGGGCTAACATCACCGCCGCCACCGATTCTCTCCCCCAAACAGGCACGCCGGGCCGTTTTGGCCCCACCGCCGTGCCACCCCCGACAACACGGCGCTGCGCGAACCCTGCGGATGGATCCCCGACGACGCGCACTCCCTCGCCGCGCTGGCTTTTCACACGCAAACGGCGGAGGGGAGACCGGGAGCGGCGCGAAGCGGAGACAAACCGGGGCTTTTGAGGGCCCTGAACGGCAAGTCCACCGCAACACACCGCCTTTGCTACGAACCCGGCCTCCCAACACTCGCGCCGCCGCACCAGCGGGCTCGCTGACGAGAAGGGAGCGCGGCGCGGGGCCGCATTTGGAATGGGTCGCCGCCACCGGAGTGAGGGCACACCGTCACGAGGGGGCGGACACCGACGGCACGGGAGGGAGAGAGGGCGAGCGGCAACACCCAGCATCGCACGCCTCAGAGCCTCTGAACCCAGTCCAGCGCCCGAACCCAGGCCCGCTTCCCGCACAGGCCCGACTGGCCCGATCCTCAGAGCCAATCCTTATCCCGAAGTTACGGATCTAATTTGCCGACTTCCCTTACCTACATTAGTCTATCGACCAGAGGCTTCTTACCTTGGAGACCGGCTGCGGATATGGGTACGCGCAGGCCCGAAACTGGGGTGCCGCGCGAGGGCCGCGTGCGTGCTAGCACCGCGCCGCACCACAGAGTGGCACAGCAGCAGGCCGCAGCAGCTGACCCTCCCGCTTCGCCCCATGCAGTTACCTGCCTCGCATGTTTCACGGACCGGCAGTGGTACGCGGGACGCCGCAAGAACCGCGGCGCTCTACGGCAGACCGTGTTCCCAGCACCCTTTCGCTCTGCGAGTGGCTTCTAGGGTCACGGCGCCTTAAACAGAAAAGAAAACTCTTCCCCGGACCACCGCCGATGGACGCGAGTTGGTTCCCGTTACCGGGTTCCTGCACCAAGGGACACAGCCCGAGATGGAGCTGGTCCCCGGGTTGGCATCCAGGCCTGGTTACGGAATAAGTACCGTATTCCCTTTCGCCACTAACTCCCAACCGGCAACTAGTGAGATGTTGTGCATCTTTCGTGATCACTCTTGGTGCTTTTACCTCCTTGACAGAGGACCAAGAGCATCTTTGAATTCGTTTGGCCGTTGCCTCTAACGTGGGATAAGGCTTTAGCCTTGGGCTTAGGAGCGACTAACCCATGTCCAACTGATGTTCACATGGAACCCTTCTCCACATCGGCCTTCAAGGGAAGTCTCTCTCGACTATTTGCTACTACCACCAAGATCTGCACCAGGGGCGGCTCCAGGCCGGCTCACGCCGGATCCCTTCAGCGCTCACCCCTGCGACCCTCCTACTCGCCGGGGCTTGGAGACCTGGGCTCCCCCCCAGTTAAGAGGGAAGCTTGGCCTATAGTGCCACCGGCGGTCGAGTATCGGGAGAATGCTTGAGCGCCATACCATTTTAAGGGCTAGTTGCTTCGGCAGGTGAGTTGTTACACACTCCTTAGCGGATTCCAACTTCCATGGCCACCGTCCTGCTGTCTATAGCAACCAACGCCTTTCGATGGGGTCTAGATGAGCATTCGTTTAGGCCCCTTAACTCGACGTTTGGTTCATCCCACAGCGCCAGTTCTGCTTACCAAAATTGGCCCACTAGATACTCAGATTAGTCGCCGAAGCTTCAGCATTCAAGCAAGCTCGGCATCTCACCCATTTAAAGTTTGAGAATAGGTTGAGGACGTTTCGTCCCCAAGACCTCTAATCATTCGCTTTACCGGATGAAACTCCTCCATTTCCGCGAGTACCAGCTATCCTGAGGGAAACTTCGGAGGGAACCAGCTACTAGATGGTTCGATTAGTCTTTCGCCCCTATACCCAGCTCTGACAATCGATTTGCACGTCAGAATTGCTACGGACCTCCACCAGAGTTTCCTCTGGCTTCATCCTGGCCAGGCATAGTTCACCATCTTTCGGGTCCCAACATGTCTGCTCTTGGTACTTGCCGACAGCACGCGCGCTAGGCCACTCCGGACAGAGCAGGATCGCAAGGCGCAACCGCGCCGAACGAGCCCGGGAAGGAGCCGAGGCCCCCCCCAAAACCCGCCCAGACACGCGGCGCGCCAAACGAGAGCCCAAGCAGAGCCGATGAGGTCAACAACAGATTCGCGCGACAGCGTCGCATGGCAAGTCCCGGGCCTGCGCCCCCCTGCGTACAGGCGACCGAGGCGGACCACCGAGCGCGCCGAGCCGCCCACGGGACCAGCGGCGCGAAACGGAGGAAAGGGTCTCACTCCGCGCGCCGCCTAAGGGCCCCGCTTTGGTATGGTGCGGCCGCGACGGCATCGGCCGGTCGAGGATCGGCCCAGGCTCGGAGAAGAAACCCCGAGCCTTTCACTTTCATTGCGCCTTTGGGTTTAGTGCGCCCAATGACTCGCACACATGTTAGACTCCTTGGTCCGTGTTTCAAGACGGGTCGGGTGGGTCACCGACCTTTTGCACGCCGCGAGAGGAAAGGCGGGCTTCGCCGCCCCTCTGCTACACGACCGTCGCAGGGCAGCCAGGCCACCGGAGGCTTCCCCCTTCGCCGGCACCGTGAAGCGCACG
>CM035220.1:31484085-31499397 GCA_020233015.1 Callinectes sapidus | reverse complement strand
AAGTCGAACGCACAGTGCGGCGGCGGCACTCTCATGTGCTGCCGTCACTCCTACACGAGGGTCGGGGTCGGATATCAATCCACATGCATCGGAGCCGTCCCGGTCGGGGGGAGCGTGCTGGCCACTACTACCGTGAGGGGTGGTGGCGGTGCTGCTCTTCTTCGACTAGGCGGCGAACGCATTGGGGAGTGTCGCCCTTCTCGTACGAGACGGGCGTTCCCTTAAGATGGACAGTCTCCATGCCGCGCTCGCTGTGTCGTGTGTGGGTGGAAGCAGCCTTGTTCATGTACCACTACGCTGTGGGGTCCTGTGCCCCGCAGCGTTGGTGTCTCGGCTCCTAACGAAACAACAAACCTCCTTTGTGGGGTTGGTTGCTGTAGTTAGTGGTGAGCAGTCCCGGCAGTTGGCCGGGGCGACCGAGTCGGACGTTGTCTTTACCGACGCGCCGCGCATCGACGCTTACTGCTGCTACTACTATTACTCGGAAGGGAGCCGGTATATCTTTCTTTCTCTTGAACGAGAAGAAGAAATATCCAACCGACCCGTCTTGAAACACGGACCATGGAGTCTAACATGTGTGCGAGTCATTGGGCGCACTAAACCCAAAGGCGCAATGAAAGTGAAAGGCTCGAGGTTTCTTCTCCGGGCCGGGGCCGATCCTCGACCGGCCGATACCGTCGCGGCCGCACCATACCAAAGCGGGGCCCTTAGGCGGCGCGCGGAGTGAGACCCTTTCCTCCGTTTCGCGCCGCTGGTCCCGTGGGCGGCTCGGCGCGCTCGGTGGTCCGACCTCGGTCGCCTGTACGCAGGGGGGCGCAGGCCCGGGACTTGCCATGTGACGCTGTCGCGCGAATCTGTTGTTGACCTCATCGGCTCTGCTTGGGCTCTCGTTTGGCGCGCCGCGTGTCTGGGCGGGTTTTGGGGGGGGGCCTCGGCTCCTTCCCGGGCTCGTTCGGCGCGGTTGCGCCTTGCGATCCTGCTCTGTCCGGAGTGGCCTAGTGCGCGTGCTGTCGGCAAGTACCAAGAGCAGACATGTTGGGACCCGAAAGATTGTGAACTATGCCTGGCCAGGATGAAGCCAGAGGAAACTCTGGTGGAGGTCCGTAGCAATTCTGACGTGCAAATCGATTGTCAGAGCTGGGTATAGGGGCGAAAGACTAATCGAACCATCTAGTAGCTGGTTCCCTCCGAAGTTTCCCTCAGGATAGCTGGTACTCGCGGAAATGGAGGAGTTTCATCCGGTAAAGCGAATGATTAGAGGTCTTGGGGACGAAACGTCCTCAACCTATTCTCAAACTTTAAATGGGTGAGATGCCGAGCTTGCTTGAATGCTGAAGCTTCGGCGACTAATCTGAGTATCTAGTGGGCCAATTTTGGTAAGCAGAACTGGCGCTGTGGGATGAACCAAACGTCGAGTTAAGGGGCCTAAACGAATGCTCATCTAGACCCCATCGAAAGGCGTTGGTTGCTATAGACAGCAGGACGGTGGCCATGGAAGTTGGAATCCGCTAAGGAGTGTGTAACAACTCACCTGCCGAAGCAACTAGCCCTTAAAATGGTATGGCGCTCAAGCATTCTCCCGATACTCGACCGCCGGTGGCACTATAGGCCAAGCTTCCCTCTTAACTGGGGGGGAGCCCAGGTCTCCAAGCCCCGGCGAGTAGGAGGGTCGCAGGGGTGAGCGCTGAAGGGATCCGGCGTGAGCCGGCCTGGAGCCGCCCCTGGTGCAGATCTTGGTGGTAGTAGCAAATAGTCGAGAGAGACTTCCCTTGAAGGCCGATGTGGAGAAGGGTTCCATGTGAACATCAGTTGGACATGGGTTAGTCGCTCCTAAGCCCAAGGCTAAAGCCTTATCCCACGTTAGAGGCAACGGCCAAACGAATTCAAAGATGCTCTTGGTCCTCTGTCAAGGAGGTAAAAGCACCAAGAGTCATCCCGAAAGATGCACAACATCTCACTAGTTGCCGGTTGGGAGTTAGTGGCGAAAGGGAATACGGTACTTATTCCGTAACCAGGCCTGGATGCCAACCCGGGGACCAGCTCCATCTCGGGCTGTGTCCCTTGGTGCAGGAACCCGGTAACGGGAACCAACTCGCGTCCATCGGCGGTGGTCCGGGGAAGAGTTTTCTTTTCTGTTTAAGGCGCCGTGACCCTAGAAGCCACTCGCAGAGCGAAAGGGTGCTGGTAACACGGTCTGCCGTAGAGCGCCGCGGTTCTTGCGGCGTCCCGCGTACCACTGCCGGTCCGTGAAACATGCGAGGCAGGTAACTGCATGGGGCGAAGCGGGAGGGTCAGCTGCTGCGGCCTGCTGCTGTGCCACTCTGTGGTGCGGCGCGGTGCTAGCACGCACGCGGCCCTCGCGCGGCACCCCAGTTTCGGGCCTGCGCGTACCCATATCCGCAGCCGGTCTCCAAGGTAAGAAGCCTCTGGTCGATAGACTAATGTAGGTAAGGGAAGTCGGCAAATTAGATCCGTAACTTCGGGATAAGGATTGGCTCTGAGGATCGGGCCAGTCGGGCCTGTGCGGGAAGCGGGCCTGGGTTCGGGCGCTGGACTGGGTTCAGAGGCTCTGAGGCGTGCGATGCTGGGTGTTGCCGCTCGCCCTCTCTCCCTCCCGTGCCGTCGGTGTCCGCCCACTCGTGACGGTGTGCCCTCACTCCGGTGGCGGCGACCCATTCCAAATGCGGCCCCGCGCCGCGCTCCCTTCTCGTCAGCGAGCCCGCTGGTGCGGCGGCGCGAGTGTTGGGAGGCCGGGTTCGTAGCAAAGGCGGTGTGTTGCGGTGGACTTGCCGTTCAGGGCCCTCAAAAGCCCCGGTTTGTCTCCGCTTCGCGCCGCTCCCGGTCTCCCCTCCGCCGTTTGCGTGTGAAAAGCCAGCGCGGCGAGGGAGTGCGCGTCGTCGGGGATCCATCCGCAGGGTTCGCGCAGCGCCGTGTTGTCGGGGGTGGCACGGCGGTGGGGCCAAAACGGCCCGGCGTGCCTGTTTGGGGGAGAGAATCGGTGGCGGCGGTGATGTTAGCCCTCTCGCCACTCTTGCCGAGAGCTCGGACCGGCGTGTCTCCGGCCCTTCCGTGGAACGCGCTAGGCTGCGTGGGCGCGTGGGCTCCGGCTCTCTCTACCGCCGGTCGCCAGCTCTCGTAGCCGGCGGTCGGTCTGGTAGCAGCAGAAGTCGTCCCTCGCTCCAAACCCACTTCGGCTGGCGCCCGGCGATCAACTCAGAACTGGCACGGACCAAGGGAATCCGACTGTCTAATTAAAACAAAGCATTGCGATGGTAAGAGATAGATGTTGACGCAATGTGATTTCTGCCCAGTGCTCTGAATGTCAAAGTGAAGAGATTCAACCAAGCGCGGGTAAACGGCAGGAGTAACTATCTATAAGTCAAGTTTGTTGTCTTTTTTGAGATAGTTAAAGGGAAAGGGCCTCCACGTGGCCTCCTGCCGGGCAACGTAGATTAACTTGTAGAGAAGATCTGCAAATTAACCTGCGGCTAACACTTTCCCTCCGCTGCTACGTCCACCTGCAGCGTCCACTGACCTTGCATATCAGTCTTCCTTTGCCGCTGCAAACATAGCAGTGTCATGTCAGTGGATAATATAGAGGGGGCGAATAGCCCCACCTGCCCAATTTGCCTTAAAACGTTCGCGAATTATCGCGGACGACGGGTTCATCAGAGGTCGCAGCACCCTGATGTATTCCACACAGAGGAGGTGGAGACTCTAAGCGCAGGGAGCCGTAATGTGAGGTGGGATCCTGGGGAGTTGGCAATGATGGCGTCCTTTGAGTCTCAAAATCCTGGTATTAGATACATCAATCAGGCAATTAAGGCACGGGTACTCCCCCATAGGACAATTGAGTCCATAAAGGGAGCCCGCAAGACGGGTGAATATAAAGCCCGTCTTAGAGCCTTACAGACTCAAGGGGAAGACTCTGCGTCGGCTCCTGCAGTTCCAGCCTCACCTACATTTTCAGACGGCCCCAATAGCCCATTAATTCCAGGGCCTGGTAACTCTGATCTCGAACCACCTCCACCCAATATGACCGAGGATGTAATAAGCACATATGTGCATGAGCTATCATCGGCCCTCGGTCTTACCGTCCCCACCCGCATAGATGAGGTTGAGGCACAAGTAGACCTTTGGTGCCCTCCTCGTGCATATGCCTATAGGCCACCGGGAACGGGCAACCCGGTGAGCCAAAATAAGAAAGCCAAAAAGAAGAGAGATTATAGAAGAATACAAAGACTGTGGCGTAAAGAAAGAGACCGGGCCGTCAAGGAAATCATAACGGGCATTCCTGACGGTCCTCCTATCATCCCCCCAGGAATGAAAGATTTCTGGGAAGGCCTCTTTGGTAGAAGCTCTCTGCATGAGTCACGATCACCACCGGCTATGAGACCCACTCTGAATGTCACTGGCCCGATAACGGAGGATGAAATCAAAAGGGCGCTTAAGAACACAAAGCCCTCAACAGCCCCCGGACCAGATGGCAGGAGACGAGAGGAAGTTAGCGCCCTTAGCCTACAAAGGCTAGGCTGGGCTTTTAATACCTTGCTACTCCTTAAAGACGTCCCACAGAGTTGGGCTATGGGGAGAACCATCATAATCCACAAAAGTCCTGAGGCTAGAGAGCCAAGTGATTACCGCCCAATCACGATAACATCACTCCTCCTCAGACTTTATCATAAGATCATAGTAGCTAGACTCATGGCGGCGGCCCCTCTGCCTATGGAGCAGAAGGGGTTTGCGCCAGAAGAAGGAGTTGCGGCGAACATCCTTCTTCTGCAGAAGCTCATAAATGACGCCACGTCGAACAAAACCAACCTATGCGTTGCGTTCATCGACTTCAAAAAGGCTTTTGACTCTGTGAGCCACCCATCTCTGGTTGCCGCGACCAAGAGGTGGGGTTTTCCTGCTGAGCTCACAGAGTATATACGTACTCTGTACGAGAAGGCATGCACTAACATAATGGGGAACACTTGTCCCATCAGGAGGGGAGTGTTGCAGGGGGACCCGTTATCCCCATAACTGTTCAACATTACGTTGGACTGGGCACTCTCCCAAGTGCCAGCAGGCGTTGGGGCACGCCTAGCTGGAATCCCCATACCCTACATCGCCTATGCGGACGATGTGGCACTGACAGCCTCCACGCCTTGCGGTCTCCAGGCATCGCTCAACGAGCTCGCTCAGGGGGCCGCTGCCGTGGGGCTGGAAATTGGGTTGCCCAAGTGTGCCACATTCTATATACGTGGTGACGGTAAGAGGAAGAGGTGGCTGGTAGATTCCAAAACTACCTTCGAGGTTGGAGGAGCCAAAATTAAAGCGCTAGGGCCGGGGGAAAAGTACAAGTACCTCGGCCTGGAGGTCGGACCAGCCATGGGCCATGCTGAGCCCAGGCGGGCTCTTGCTGCCCTCATAAAAGACCTTGGGTCTATACAGAGGGCTCCCCTTAAACCACAGCAAAAACTGTGGTCTCTCAAGAATGTCATCCTTCCTAAACACCAATACCCAAGGGTATTGGGAAGAACAACAAAAGGAAATCTTGAGAGGATGGACTGTGAGGTGAGAAAATTTATTAAAAAGGCTTTACATCTGCCCAAAGACACCCCCAATGCAGCGTTATACACCAAGACCTGCGAGGGAGGATTGGGGGTGCCTCGCCTCACAGCCATAATTCCAGCTTTAAAAAGGGGAGCCCTTGAAAGACTTCATAAAAGTCATGATGAGAGGGTGGCAAAAATTGCGGAGGTATTGCTCCAGACTCCATCTTTAACATCGAAGGAGCAAAAAGAGGCTTCGGCCTTGCAACATAAGAACAAGTTATACGCCTCCGTAGATGGCCGAGGTCTCTCTGAGGCGGGGAAGTCCCCACCCACTCATGAATGAGTGGACGATGGAACCGTCCTCATGAGAGGCTCGACCTACATCTCGGCCATCAAAACCCGCCTGGGCGTGGCAAACACACGACTAAGAGCCTCCCGGGGCAGACCAAATGCGCCCGTTCACTGTGATCTGGGGTGTGGCCGGATTGAATCTCTCGGCCACATATTACAATCATGCCCCAAACTGGCTCCCGAGAGGACCATGAGACATGATAAAGTCCTCTCGTTACTAGTTCAGCAACTGAACAGTAAGCAACATCAGATTTTAAGGGAGCCAAGCATAAGAACATCAGCAGGAGTCAGGAAACCCGACGTTGTAGTGTGGAACCAGCGACAGTCCATGGTTCTCGATGTCCAAATTGTCTCCGACTTTTCCACGGGAGAGTCGTTGGACAGAGCCCACGGTCTGAAGCGTTCCTACTATGACGTCGGGGAAATCCGTGACTGGGTAATACAGAGAACGGGACTGCCCCCTGTGTTTGCCACCTTAACCATCAATTGGAGTGGCATCATGGCTACCCCCTCCTACATGGCCCTAAAGAGCTTGGGCCTCTCCAAAAGAGATATCCACCTCCTCACCGTGAGATGTATGGAGGGATCGGTTGCGACCCTGAGGTCCCATAGGGATTTGGGAGGGTGGGGTTGAGACCCCCCAGGATAGCGGTCTAGCCCACCGTAATCGGGCGAATCGCTATTCCCGCAAGTGTGCAGTGAAGTATCCCACCCTAGTGTGTGCCCTCAGGGTCTTTTCTATGGTTCGATGGTTTTGTTTGCATGTTCTGTCATGCATTTTGTACAGTTAAAGTCGATTTGATTTTATTTTAGATATATTTGTATATTATAGTTGGGGAATCACGTTATATATAACGTTGGCAAGTCCAGCCAGCAATGGCAAAAAACACTATTAAAATAACAAAAACTAATACAAAATCATTACACGGGATGGGATATAACACTGACACTTGTAAATCATGATAGCGCAAAAAAAAAAAAAAAAAAAAAAAAAATAAAAAAAATAAAAAAAAGTCAATTGCCTCGTCATCTAATTAGTGACGCGCATGAATGGATTAACGAGATTCCCATTGTCCCTATCTACTATCTAGCGAACCCACAGGCAGGGGAACGGGCCTGCGTTTAACAGCGGGGAAAGAAGACCCTGTTGAGCTTGACTCTAGTCTGATTTTGTAGAGAGACATCAGAGGTGTAGCATAAGTGGGAGGTCGTCACATCAGGGTCACTTGTGGCTCGTGCGGCCGACAATGAAATACCACTACTCTGATCGTTTCTTTACTTACTCGGTGAGACGGAATCGGAGCTTCCCCAACCGGGATTGCCTCCTGTTTCTAGCCTAAAGCGGCGGAAGGGAGGGCCGGGCGGTGCCTCACGGTGTCGTCTCGCGCCTGACCGGGCGTTCGCGCCCGCCGCGATCCGCTCCGAGGACATTATCAGGTGGGGAGTTTGACTGGGGCGGTACATCTGTCAAACGATAACGCAGGTGTCCTAAGGCCAGCTCAGCGTGGACAGAAACCTCGCGTAGAGCAAAAGGGCAAATGCTGGCTTGATCCTGATTTTCAGTACGAATACGGACTGCGAAAGCAGGGCCTATCGATCCTTTTGACTTTATGAGTTTTAAGCAAGAGGTGTCAGAAAAGTTACCACAGGGATAACTGGCTTGTGGCGGCCAAGCGTTCATAGCGACGTCGCTTTTTGATCCTTCGATGTCGGCTCTTCCTATCATTGTGAAGCAGAATTCACCAAGCGTTGGATTGTTCACCCATAAAAAGGGAACGTGAGCTGGGTTTAGACCGTCGCGAGACTGGAATGGTTACTTAAGGAACATACCCTTTTTGTTCGATCGTTGACTTCAAAAATTAACAAACAAACCTTGGGTCATTTTGTTTTTTGAGCTGCTGTTTCACGTGGTACCTTTGATTTTGCTCTACGACCATTTTTAAGAGTTTACCCTAGTTCCTTAAGTAGCTCAGTTAGACAACAGTGTTTCACACTTTCTTTAATAACTTCACTCATTTTCTTCCTACACGCCCCAAATTTTGATAGCATACGTCTTCAATCATCCTCTTTCTACCCTGTGAGTTTTAAAGCAATCGAAGAAAAACTCAACTCTTGACCTCAACATTCCTAAGTATCCTACATAAAAATTATATTACTACGTATTCAAAATGAACTCAAAGAAAAGTGCAATTTACTACTTGACCAACTTCTGCTTTGAATATCAGTCTGATTTTCAGATATGATGCTAGTATGACATCAATAAGTAACATATTGGAGTTCCATGGAGATTGGTGAAGGCTGACATTGCAAAACAATCACTTGATTGCAATGACCCTTAAGTAGCATCAGTGTTCAGTGTTAAAATTAAACCTATATATCCGTTCACCTATCAGAAGGCTGAGAATCGTTTAGGAAAACAGGTTTTGATCGGTTTCTACTCTCTTTGAATACTGATTGTTATGTAAGAGGCCAAAAGAGCAAAGTTTACCCGTCTCGCGGGCTGATTTTGCAGACAAAATGAAAATTTTGCTACTTAAGAGTGCAGACTTGACTGAAATACCCCGGACCTTGACCTTCAATGAATCCAACCTAGAAATCCTTATTCAGTGGTTTTGAAAGCTGTTTTCTATGGAGAGTAACACGGTGAATCCACTCATATAATGAACAATTTGAATCCAGTGAAAAATAGTGTAAAACACGACAGGGGTAAAACTCTTCAGTCACACACATTCTTAAGTAGCAAATGAAGGTTTCATTCTGTCTGCGAGACTAATGTAAACCCCCCAAAATTCATAAAAAAACAAATTTGATGAATATATCAAATTTTGTGCTTTATACCACTGACATATCACAGCATCCGCATTCTGTAGAGGGTTCAGCTCTTTGCTTCCATTACTTTTTTTTATATGAATTTATTGACTGAAAAAGAAAAAAAGTACAATAACTCATAAACCGTTAGGTTTAGGAGATTTATTTCTTCTATAAAGCTCATGTTATTTTTTATTTTCCTATGGATTGGTTACCATAATTTAAAGAAATAATAGGAAGGTAAGAAAAAACGTTTTGCGCATGCACACCATTCACTTTAGAAGTCTCTTTTTAACATGATGATAATTGCATTACCAGATTTATATTATGCGAAAGTTCCAAGCGGACAGCTCCGGACTGCAGGGTTGCAGACGCTGGATGCTGATCCACCCATTGACGAAACTGCACCCTCCATTGGCGATGTCAAGGAGGCTGTGGCAAAGTTGAGGGGTGGAAAGGCAGCTGGCATCTGCAACATCAGTGCGGAGCTGCTCAAAGCTGGGGGTGAAGCCATGATCCGTGGGTTGCATGCTGTCTTGACTGCTGTATGGCATTCAGGTACCATTCCCCCTGACTGGAAGAAGGGGTTGGTCGTCCCTATCTGGAAGGGGAAAGGGGACCGTCAAGACTGCAGCAACTACCGTGGAATAACGCTGCTCAGCGTGCCAGGCAAGGTGCTTGCCCTTTTGCTGCTGACACGGATCCGCACTCACCTGCTGAAGTATCAGAGACCTGAACAGTCAGGGTTCACGCCCGGTAAGTCAACAACTGACCGTATCCTAGCGCTTCGCGTACTGGTGGAGCGCCGACGTGAGTTTCGACAGGGAATGCTTGCAGCCTATGTCGATCTCAAGAAGGCGTTTGACTCAGTGCATCGAGAGACACTCTGTGATCTTCTGCGTCTCCGTGGGATTCCTGCAAGGATTATTGGTCTATTAACTGGCCTGTACTCCGGGACTGTAAGTGCTGTGAAGTGTGGAGGAGGCGAGTCCAGCTTCTTCCCTGTGAATACAGGTGTGAGGCAGGGCTGTGTGCTTGCTCCATCACTTTTCAACACATGCATGGATTGGGTACTTGGCAGAGGTGTGGAACAAAGTCATTGTGGAGCATCTGTCGGCAACACCAAGATTACAGATCTTGTTTTTGCTGATGATGCAGCAATCTTCGCTGAGTCACTGGAGGTTCTGGTAATGGCTCTAGAGGCACTGCACGAGGAGG
Source organism: Callinectes sapidus (assembly GCA_020233015.1). NCBI lineage: Eukaryota > Metazoa > Arthropoda > Malacostraca > Decapoda > Portunidae > Callinectes > Callinectes sapidus. The sequence continues at coordinate 31,489,480 of CM035220.1, read as the reverse complement.
TGAAGCCCTTGGGACTTAAGGTTTCCTGGGCCAAGACCAAGGTCCAGGTGTTTGGAGGCGTGCTGGATGAAACAGTACAGTCTGTCCATGCGTGTGGCGAGGACATTGAGATCTTGAAAAGTTTCACATACCTTGGTAGTGTAGTACATAACGATGGTGGGTCGAGCCAAGAAGTCACACGGCGGATTGGCCTGGCCCACGGCGTTATGGATTCGCTCAACACGAGTATTTGGCGTTGTCGATACCTGTGCAGACGGACAAAGATTCGGATCTTCAAGTCGCTGGTGATCCCTGTCTTACTCTATGGTTGTGAGACATGGACGCTGAACACCGACCTGAAGAGCCGAATTGATGTCTTTGGTACTAGATGCCTTCGCAGGATCATGGGATACCGCTGGTATGACTTTGTGTCAAATCAGCGATTGTTCCACCAGACCGATTCGAGGCCGTCAGCGCCAACTGCGGCTATATGGGCATGTGGCGCGATACACGGAAGCCGACCCTGCTTGTCGGGTTGTTTCCGTAAGGGACAACCCAACCTGGAGGAGGCCTAGGGGACGCCCACAGAACTCTTGGCTGCGGCAAGTCGATGCCTCCTGCTGGGGGTTACTCGGTATAGGAAGGGAGCCTGCATGGAGACTCGCGAGGCGTGGCCGCCAGGAGTGGCGCCGTAGGGTAGGCGAGGCAACGCGCCCCCTGGCGTATGCCCCCCATGATTGATTGATTAATCACCAATATTCAAATAAAACAAAAATATATGTAAAACTAGAACGAACAAATCATATTCCTTTAAAATGATGTAACAAAAACTCATTAGGTGGCAAATGGCTTATTTAGTCTTCCCCCATTTTACACATTTCGGCTGAAAAGAGTGAGTCTTTTCTCCCTCCTCGTCCTTTCTCCTTCTATGGGTGCAGTGGGCGAGTGTCCGCCTTTCTCATCTTCTGCAGGTAACATTCTAGTCTGTTACCCTAGAAAGGAAATGGCATACATATTTATTCTTTCTCCATTTCACACATTTTATGTCATAAAATAACGACTCTCTGTCCCCTCCTACATAATCCAACTCCTCCCTCCCCCCTAAAAGCGAAGGTAGCAAAGGTCCGCCCTCCTCATCTTCATAATTGTAGTTTAAGGCGTCTGATACGGTTTTCCTATTGATGGGGAAAATACTTGTATAAACGCAACAAGTGTACCAAATTTTATTGACATCGGGCAAATAGTATTTAATCAAAAAGTATAAATCACTTTTTTGGGTGGAATGCATTTGGCTAGAGTATTCATGCTACATCAGGTAGCAAGTGTGCTTAAGTAGCACTGAACTTAGTTAGTCCGCAGGTAACATTCTAGTCTGCTACCCTGGCATGGTTTAGTCCGCCGTGAGACTTGTAACTTTCGCCACCATGACTCAGCAATTCCTTAAGTAACATGCCTTCAGTCCGTAAGTAACTGAAATCGTCATTTTTCAGTGCAGACTAGAATGCAAGACCAACCTGAAATCGGATGTTAACTAAGCGATATCGAAACAACGTATAACCGTCTCGCGGTGCTACCTAAGGCGCATGTTACTTGGATTGAACGGCACTCCAAGTCTGTCGCGAGACAGGTTAGTTTTACCCTACTGTTGACAGTAATGTCGTTGACACAGCAGTCCGGCTCAGTACGAGAGGAACGGCAGGTCCGGACATATGGTTCCGCTCTTGGCCGATCGGCCAGTGGAGCGAAGCTACGTCCGTGGGATTATGCCTGAAAGCCTCTAAGGCAGAATCCCGGCTGGATGACCAACGATATTGCGTACGGCTTGCATCGGGATGGTCACCATTGAGTTATCGAGAGATTTGTTCTTGTCAGCCCTCGGGCTGTCAAGCTAGAATATGGACCCGTGCAAAGGGAACTCGGGAGTGGCTCGACAAACAGTCTCGCGCACTCCTCTCCCTAATAGAGAACCCCCAGATGCTGATGTGCCGTACCGAATCGTCCGCAGACGACTTACGTACCGGTCAGGGTGTTGTGGGCGGCAGAGCAGCATCCTCACTGCGATCCGCTAAGACTTCTCCCTAACAATGCTGGAGGTTTCGTCACGCACCCGGTTGGCGAAATCCCACACCCAGTCTTGTCTAGTCTTCTGTCTCGTCTCGTCTCGGCTTAACTTTTAACTGAAGCACAGGCTGTACGCACATAACAAACGTTAGGGCAGCTTGCTGCTACTACTCACTTGACATAGTTTCGGCTCAGGCTGCTGTCTCGAAGTCACAGGAAAAGGAGGAGTCAGTGGCCCTGGCAGTGATGTGTGTAAGGAGATACCCATAAAAGACACACCATGGGACATGGCCGCCTAAAGTCCATTCATTGATACCTCCTAACTTCCTTCCTCTACTACAGCTTCTTGCAAACAGGCCAGGCGCCCCTCGCTGTGTGTCCTCCTGAGTCATACCTCTCTCACTGCACCTACCTTCGAGTACTCAAACTGCTTCATTAAACATAGGCCGGGCGCAGCTGACTTGCTCTCCCGCTCCAGAGGTGGTCAATCCAGCCATGGCTACCTTGGTGGCTTAAACGAAGGGCGGGCTCCACTCACGTGGTCTCCTCCTCCATTTCACAAACCGACCACCTTACCAAGAGCTCTTCGATCCAAACAGCCTCTCTTGACAAGGACAGGCTGTGGAGCTGGTCAATCCACTCATTGCTACCTTTCCATACTCCAAGTACTTACACGAAGGGCGGGTGCAGCTGACTTGGTGTCTTTTCAAAAAGCAAAACACTCTCTCATACCTCTGTGGAGGGCGTGAATCCAGTCAGGGATACCTTCCAATAAATACTCCTAGTGTTTAAAAGCCGCCCGCTGAATTGGTGTCCTCCTGCAGAGGTGATCATTACACAACAGGCCACCTTAACCAGAGAAAAACTCAGTCATGGCTCCAAACACCCTCCTCCTTCAAGGGGGTCGCTGTGGAGGTGATCACACCAGTCATTGCTACCTTGGTATACTCCAAGTAAGTGCACATAACAAACATTAGGGCAGCTTGCTGCTACTGCTCACTTGACATAATTTCGGCTCAGGCTGCTGTCTCAAAGTAACAGGAGGAGTCAGTGGACTTGGCAGGGATGTGAGCGAGGAGATACCTATAAAAGACACAAAATTGGACATTGTTAATTTTTTCAGGCTCTCCAGCTCTCTCTCTACAAAGTCATTCCTCACTAGCACAACTGCAGCGACTGACTCACTCACTCACTCACTCACTCACTCACTCACTCACTCACTCGCTCGCTCGCTCACTCACTTGGTGTCTGTTAAGATAGACCAAAACTCACTCATACCTCCTTACGGCCGCCTAAAGTCCATTCATTGATACCTCCTACCTTCCTTCCCCTACTACAGCTTCTTGCAAACAGGCCAGGCGCCCCTCGCTGTGTGTCCTCCTGAGTCATACCTCTCTCACTGCAGCTACGTTCGAGTACTCAAACTGCTTTATTAAACATACGCCGGGCGCCGCTGACTTGCTCTCCCGCTGCAGAGGTGGTCAATCCAGCCATGGCTACCTTGGTGGCTTAAACGAAGGGCGGGCTCCACTCACGTGGTCTCCTCCTCCATTTCACAAACCGACCACCTTACCAAGAGCTCTTGGCTCCAAACAGCCTCTCTTGACAGGGACTCGCTGTGGAGCTGGTCAATCCACTCATTGCTACCTTTCCATACTCCAACTGCTTACACAAAACGAAAGCGAATCACTCTCTCATACCTCTGTGGAGGGCGTCAATCCAGTCACGGAAACCTTCCAGTAAATACTCCTAGTGTTTACAAGCCGCACGCTGAATTGGTGTCCTCGTGCAGAGGTGGTCATTACACAACAGGCCACCTTAACCAGAGAAAAACTCAGTCATGGCTCCAAACACCCTCCTCCTTCAAAGTGGTCGCTGTGGAGGTGATCACACCAGTCATTGCTACCTTGGTATACTCCAAGTGCTGAAACGAGGGACGGGCGTGACTGACTCACTTGCTGCCTTTCAATTAATTCATTAACCTTTATCCTACCAAATATAGATTACTTGGTAATATATTGTTCATCATCACATATGTGATATATGGGAGACATATGAAATCATTTTTTATTCATGAATTGAAATTACATGAGGAACATTGGAGGAACACCCAGACTAAAAGTGTAAACCAAACAAATTTTATCCCATTCATATGCAAGTAATTGTTTCATTGAATATGAAGGAAATCCAGATGTTAATTTTATAGAATCCCTATCATTATTTTGTTTGTTTGCAATTTTACATTTCAATTTCAATTTCAATTCCTGGCCTCGTTCAGCATGAAGACGAACATTGCACTTTTTACATATATATTTTATTATTTTTTTTGACAAAATTTGCATCGACCTTGTGTAGTAGAGCCTAAGATGTGGTTCATTCCATCATACCTAACATCTTCAGGAAGGGATGCAGCACCTATATTATATGCTGATGATACCACTGTTGTATTGAAAGACAAGAATATTAATTTGCTTCACGCAAATTTAATTTCAGAATTGGAAAATATAAGTTTATGGATCAATTCAAATAAAAAAAAAGTTAATGTTTCAAAGACAAACTGTATATTATTTAAAAACAGATCACTGAACAGCTTCTTACCACCAGTATTTAGCAATAGTGAATTAATTCACAAAATTAAATTTACAAAGTTCCTTAGGATTGTTATTGATGAACATCTTAATTATAAGCATCATATTGACCAGACTTGTATTAAATTATCAAAAAATTACAGGAGTATTATATAGAGTCAGGCATAATTTAACAACCGAGGCTATGATCAGTATTTACTACACTTTGTGTTATCCTCACCTCATTTATTGTGTTCCTATTTGGGCATGTACATGGCCATCTTTTTTACATAGATTATTAATAGTTCAGAGTAAAATTTTTCGTTGCATTTATTTCCTTAAAAAAGTTTGACTCTACAACTGAAGTAATTAATCAAGCAAAAACTTTCCTTTTATTCATAAATTTTTTACCTTGTTACTAATATTAAAAATGATAGGACAAAACAGACTATTCAAATTAGTAGATAGGGCACTTCCAACAAGAAGTAACAATGCTAATCTCGTTTGCCCAGTATTCAGAACAACTTTATTTAAAAACAGTGTGTTTAACTTTGGACCAAAATTGTTCAATAGCTTACCACTTCATTTAAAAATTATTCCTACTTCTAATAAATACAAGCTCAAACAGGAAATAAAGAAATACTTTTAATTCTATATCATGTATTATTTATTATTATTATTATTTTTATTATTATTTATTATTATTATTATTATTATTATTATTATTATTATTATTATTATTATTATTATTATTATTATTATTATTATTATTTATATTAATATTATTA
>CM035220.1:31466101-31476101 GCA_020233015.1 Callinectes sapidus | reverse complement strand
ACTTCTTGTTGGAAGTGCCCTATCTACTAATTTTAATAGTCTGTTTTGTCCTACCATTTTTGATATTAGTAACAAGGTGAAAAATTTATGAATAAAAGGAAAGTGTTTGCTTGATTAATTACTTCAGCTGTAGAGTCAAACTTTTAAGGAAATAAATGCAACGAAAAATTTTACTCTGAACTATTAATAATCTATGTAAAAAAGATGGCCATGTACATGCCCAAATAGGAACACAATAAATGAGGTGAGGATAACACAAAGTGTAGTAAATACTGATCATAGCCTCGGTTGTTAAATTATGCCTGACTCTATATAATATTCCTGTAATTTTTTGATAATTTAATACAAGTCTGGTCAATATGATGCTTATAATTAAGATGTTCATCAATAACAATCCCAAGGAACTTTGTAAATTTAATTTTGTGAATTAATTCACTATTGATAAATACTGGTGGTAAGAAGCTGTTCAGTGATCTGTTTTTGAATAATATACAGTTTGTCTTTGAAACATTAACTTTTTTTTTATTTGAATTGATCCATAAACTTATATTTTCCAATTCTGAAATTAAATTTGCGTGAAGCGAATTAATATTCTTGTCTTTCAATACAACAGTGGTATCATCAGCATATACTATAGGTGCTGCATCCCTTCCTGAAGATGTTAGGTATGATGGAATGAACCACATCTTAAGCTCTACTACACAAGGTCGATGCAAATTTTGTCAAAAAAATAATAAAATATCTATGTAAAAAGTGCAATGTTCGTCTTCATGCTGAACGAGGCCAGGAATTGAAATTGAAATTGAAATGTAAAATTGCAAACAAACAAAATAATGATAGGGATTCCATAAAATTATCATCTGGATTTCCTTCATATTCAATGAAACAATTACTTGCATATGAATGGGATAAAATTTGTTTGGTTTACACTTTTAGTCTGGGGTTCCTCCAATGTTCCTCGTGTAATTTCAATTCATGAATAAAAAACTATTTCATATGTCTCCCATATATCACATATGTGATGATGAACAATATATTACCAATTAATCTATATTTGGTAGGATAAAGGTTAATGAATTAATTGAAAGGCAGCAAGTGAGTAAGTCATGCCTGTCCCTCGTTTCAGCACTTGGAGTATACCAAGGTAGCAATGACTGGTGTGATCACCTCCACAGCGACCACTTTGAAGGAGGAGGGTGTTTGGAGCCATGACTGAGTTTTTCTCTGGTTAAGGTGGCCTGTTGTGTAATGACCACCTCTGCACGAGTACACCAATTCAGCGTGCGGCTTGTAAACACTAGGAGTATGTACTGGAAGGTTTCCGTGACTGGATTGACGCCCTCCACAGAGGTATGAAAGAGTGATTCGCTTTCGTTTTGTGTAAGCAGTTGGCGTATGGAAAGGTAGCAATGAGTGGATTGACCTGCTCAACAGCGAGTCCCTGTCAAGAGAGGCTGTTTGGAGCCAAGAGCTCTTGGTAAGGTGGTCGGTTTGTGAAATGGAGGAGGAGACCACGTGAGTGGAGCCCGCCCTTCGTTTAAGCCACCAAGGTAGCCATGGCTGGATTGACCACCTCTGCAGAGGGAGAGCAAGTCAGCGGCGCCCGGCGTATGTTTAATAAAGCAGTTTGAGTACTCGAACGTAGCTGCAGTGAGAGAGGTATGACTCAGGAGGACACACAGCGAGTGGCGCCTGGCCTGTTTGCAAGAAGCTGTAGTAGGGGAAGGAAGGTAGGAGGTATCAATGAATGGACTTTAGGAGGCCGTCAGGAGGTATGAGTGAGTTTTGGTCTATCTTAACAGACATCAAGTGAGTGAGCGAGTGAGTGAGTGAGTGAGTCAGTCAGTCAGTCGCTGCAGTTGTGCTAGTGAGGAATGACTTTGTAGAGAGAGAGTTGGAGAGCCTGAAAAATTTAACAATGTCCAATTTTGTGTCTTTTATAGGTATCTCCTCGCTCACATCCCTGCCAAGTCCACTGACTCCTCCTGTTACTTTGAGACAGCAGCCTGAGCCGAAATTATGTCAAGTGAGCAGTAGCAGCAAGCTGCCATAATGTTTGTTATGTGCACTTACTTGGAGTATACCAAGGTAGCAATGACTGGTGTGATCACCTCCACAGCGCCCCCCTTGAAGGAGGAGGGTGTTTGGAGCCATGACTGAGTTTTTCTCTGGTTAAGGTGGCCTGTTGTGTAATGATCACCTCTGCAGGAGGACACCAATTCAGCGGGCGGCTTGTAAACAATAGGAGTATTTATTGGAAGGTATCCCTGACTGGATTGACGCCCTCCACAGAGGTATGAGAGAGTGTTTCGCTTTTTGAAAAGACACCAAGTCAGCTGCACCCCCCCTTCGTGTAAGCACTTGGAGTATGGAAAGGTAGCAATGAGTGGATTGACCAGCTCCACAGCCTGTCCCTGTCAAGAGAGGCTGTTTGGATCCAAGAGCTCTTGGTAAGGGGGTCGGTTTGTGAAATGGAGCAGGAGACCACGTGAGTGGAGCCCGCCCTTCGTTTAAGCCACCAAGGTAGCCATGGCTGGATTGACCACCTCTGGAGCGGGAGAGCAAGTCAGCTGCACCCGGCCTATGTTTAATGAAGCAGTTTGAGGACTCGAAGGTAGGTGCAGTGAGAGAGGTATGACTCAGGAGGACACACAGCGAGGGGCGCCTGGCCTGTTTGCAAGAAGCTGTAGTAGAGGAAGGAAGTTAGGAGGTATCAATGAATGGACTTTAGGCGGCCATGTCCCATGGTGTGTCTTTTATGGGTATCTCCTTACACACATCCCTGCCAGGGCCACTGACTCCTCCTTTTCCTGTGACTTCGAGACAGCAGCCTGAGCCGAAACTATGTCAAGTGAGTAGTAGCAGCAAGCTGCCCTAACGTTTGTTATGTGCGTACAGCCTGTGCTTCAGTTAAAAATTAAGTCGAGACGAGACGAGACAGACGACTAGACAAGACTGAGTGTGGGATTTCGCCAACCGGGTGCGTGACGAAACCTCCAGCCTTGTTAGGGAGAAGTCTTAGCAGATCGCAGTGAGGATGCTGCTCTGCCGCCCACAACACCCTGCCCGGTACGTAAGTCGTCTGCGGACGATTCGGTACGGCACATCAGCATCTGGGGGTTTTCTATTAGGGAGAGGAGTGTGCGAGACTGTTTGTCGAGACACTCCCGAGTTCCCTTTGCACGGGTCCATATTCTAGCTTGACAGCCCGAGGGCTGACAAGAACAAATCTCTCGATAACTCAATGGTGACCATCCCGATGCAAGCCGTACGCAATCTCGTTGGTCATCCAGCCGGGATTCTGCCTTAGAGGCTTTCAGGCATAATCCCACGGACGTAGCTTCGCTCCCCTGGCCGATCGGCCAAGAGCGGAACCATATGTCCGGACCTGCCGTTCCTCTCGTACTGAGCAGGACTGCTGTGTCAACGACATTACTGTCAACAGTAGGGTAAAACTAACCTGTCTCGCGACAAACTTTCCCGCCGGTGAATGAAATTAGGTAGCTGTGATACGGTCCTGTGTCAGCTTTATATAATGGAATCGGTCAATTCACTGTCCCAGATCTACCTAGGACCGTTTGAGTGAATATTTCACCCAAATAAGCTACTTATAGTGAAATATTGCTCTACCTATGTATCATCATCATCATCAATGGTCTACTAGGGGAAAATTAGCCTGTTTGAGGTTAAAACTAGCCTGTCTGATGGGAACAGTATAGAATAAAAAGAAGAGCAAGAAGGTGCAGGATGTATCGGAGAACATATCTAGTGAGTACAAATACACCAAGGGTGCCGGCCTCCTGACGAAGGGTACATCATACAGATGTGAATATTAAAAAAAAGAAAAAAAGAAAAAGAAATGCACTCGGAATGCACTAATTTAGTTTTGTGTTTAATCTGAATTTCATAGTAAAAAAAAAGAGAGAAAAAAAATCAGAAGATGCAGGATATATGAGAGAGCATGCCTAGTAACCGCAAATACACCAAGGGCGCCGCCCTTCTGACGAAGGGTATATTATACAGTAAATAAATATTAAAAAAAAAAAATCCAAAATACTGACTCTAGTGTAATGAAATTTTGCATGACGATTGAAAATGCACTAACTTAGTTTTGTGTTTAATCTGAATGTCATAGTAAAAAAAAAAAAAAAAAAAAAAAAAAAAAAGTTTGTGCAGGATACATGAGAGAGCATGCCTAGTGACGGCATATACACCAAGGGCGCCGTCCTCCTGCCGAAAGGTGTATTATACAGTATATAAATATAAAAAAAAAGCCAAAATACTGACTCTTTTGTAATGAAATTTTGCATGACGATTTAAAATGCACTAACTTAGTTTTGTGTTTAATTAATTTGAATGTCAGAGTAAAAAAAAAGAAAAAAGTTTTGGATACATAAGAGAGCATACCTAGTGACCGCAAATACACCATCGGCGCCACCACGCCCTCACCCTCCTGCCTCCTGTGACACTGTTACGCACGCAGAAAGCGCACGAGACATCAAAGGACATGCTCGATGAATGCATTTACTGCAGGGGCGCGGCGCTCCAGACGAAGGGATGGCTAAACCCCAAGAAGACCGAAGACCCTTCTGAAGGTGCCACAGCCCCTGCAGCCACTTGAGTAGTGCAGGGGAGACCTTGGCGGCACCTTACACTAAGGGCGTCAGTCTCCTGAAGGAGTCAACTCGACGTGGTTCACCGACTTACTGACTTTACCTATGTATCATCATCATCATCAACCGTCTACTAGGGGAGAACAAGCCAGTAAACTCTATATATATTTTGGAAAAAAAAAAAAGTCCAAAATACTGAACCTATAGTAATAAAAAATATGCATGGGGATTTGGAATGCACTAACTTAGATTTGTCTTTAATTTGAATAACATAGCAAAAAAAAAAAAAAAAAAAAAATGTGGGGCATTTGGCTAGACGATCCTTGCTACCTAGGCTGCGGCAAGCTTCCTCGAGCAGATAAAAGCCCGGGAGACCGCGCGCAAGTGACTGTGCTACTTTTAAAAGCTTATTCATCTATATCTCAAATACTTTTTGGCCGATTACATTGAAACCTCGCATGCATAATTATGCCTTAACCAGCATTCAAACTTTATGATCAAAAGAATGCCAGTGTTACTCATTACGAAAAAAAAAAAAAATGTAAAATATCTATTAGGCGTTATAGAGTTTTCTATTGTAAAGAAAATAAACAGATATGATCAGCATAATAAGGAAAAAAAATCAATGAAATCAGTTTATTAGTAATGGAAAAGAAGAATGATTATTTTCAATGAGGGGCATTTGGCTAGATGAACCTTCGTATCTAGAGCGCGGAACCCTTCTTTCACCAGTGATAGCCCGGGAGACCGTTCGCAAGAGACTGTTACTTTTAAAACTTCATCTATCCATATCTCAAAAAACTATTTCTTCGATTTAATTAAAATTTTATATAGAGACTTGTTATATCGCAAAAATGCGTTACAGAATGTATGAAATCGGTAGTATTATTTTCTGGTTCAAAAAACGAAAATAACAACATATTCATCCTGTTATATTCTCCTATATTTTAGTTTAATGGTTATCATATTCATATTGTATGTGCAAAATATAAATGAAATCGGACAAAAACTTTTCAAAATATTTAGTTATTTTACTTTGTTTTTCTAGGAAACTAAAATAGATTTAAATTTACCTATAAGAAGCAAGGACCAAGATTGTGAAGATAAATACAATGTTTTCCTGTTTGTAAAACTCTTCAACAACAGAAAAATACAGCAATATGATAAAAAAAAAGAAATACATAAAAATTAAAAAAAATCACTATAATTTCAAGATTTGATTTAGAATATCTAATCTGCTTTCACAAGGAGCAGCATGCAATCTAATATCACATATGGGGGTGCAAGACTTTTAAAGCAATAAATAACATTTTTGTAGACGTTTTTACTTATTCAATACTTTATTTTCCTATTGAGTTATTCTATGGTAGAAAAAACAGCTAGATAACACGTTTGTAGTTCGTTTTCACATTTTGAAAGCATTTGGGGAGATAAATACAATGTTTTCATGGTTGTAGAACTCCTCAACAACAACAAAAATATAGCAATATGAGTAAAAATAAAATACATAAAGATTTTAAAAAATCACTATAATTTCAATAGTTGATTTAGAATGGCTAATATGCTTTCATAAGAAGCACCATTCACTCTAATATCACATATTGGGATCCGAGATGTTTTCAGCCGTAAATAGCATTTTGGTAGGCGTTTTAAAATTTTCAATACTTTCTTCTCCTATTGGCTTATTCCATGGGAGTAAAAACGGTTTGATAACATTTGTGTAGTTCGGTTTCACATTTTGAAAGCATTCCTTTCATTACTTAAAAAAAAAAAAAAAAAAAAAACTAGTAGATAAAACCAGGACACTTGGGTTAACCGGTGAAAATACTTATTTTATTTGTTGCCTCATAATTTCATGACCAAACAACTTAGACCGAATTTCACTACTTAGTCTTTGGCTCGACCTCGAGGCGATTCCATTGCTGCCTCACAATCCAAAATAGCTTTGTTCTTTACTAATTTACTTTTTTTTGTGTCCTGTTACTTATGAATTTACCGAATTTTCCCTCCCCTATGTTAATCAAATGGGAATTCAAACGGTCCTGAATTTTTCCCCTTTACTTATCTCATTGAATCCGGTGAAATGATATTAGTTTCAATGATCCACATAAAAACTCATCTGATTTACAATCTCCAGAATAAGAGCTACATGATACAATATATGATAGATAAAATCCAGCAATTTGACGGGTGAAAATTTCCGACTACTTATCCGGGACAGTTTTTTCGCCCCGCATTGGGGCGGGGCAATTTTTAAAAACTCACCAAAAATCAGGTTTTTAACATTTTATAAATTTGATTATATATACGTGCTGTTCACTGCCTTGCGCGCATCATATCCGAAATCCAGATCTTTATTTTGGTAAATAACGATTTAAGGGGTATGGTTGCACCTAAAGACAAACATGTTCTAAACTTAGTATACCTTAGGTTAATGTTTGATAGTAACTCGCGTTTTTTACTGTTTTTGGCTGTTTTATATATCGTTGGAAAGAGGAAGAAGAGCTCTACAAAATGTATATCTCGGATTTTTGATAAAATAAGTTGTTCAAAAGTTATAAGCGATTACCCTACTATTTCACAGTAGGGCACAGCTAGCCTGTCTCAAACACCATGACTCAGCAAAAAAATGATAGGACAAAACGGGATTAAAGGGGTTATCCTTGCTCATCCAAGGTTGAGGGTAGTACCATTCGAATCGAGCTGCGGTGAAGCATCCAACTGTACCAATTTCAGCGGTGAAGGACAATTAGGGAAAAAGTTAGCTTTTCGATTCGGGAGTAGTTCCGCGACGGTCTAAACCCAGCTCACGTTCCCTTTTTATGGGTGAACAATCCAACGCTTGGTGAATTCTGCTTCACAATGATAGGAAGAGCCGACATCGAAGGATCAAAAAGCGACGTCGCTATGAACGCTTGGCCGCCCCAAGCCAGTTATCCCTGTGGTAACTTTTCTGACACCTCTTGCTTAAAACTCATAAAGTCAAAAGGATCGATAGGCCCTGCTTTCGCAGTCCGTATTCGTACTGAAAATCAGGATCAAGCCAGCATTTGCCCTTTTGCTCTACGCGAGGTTTCTGTCCACGCTGAGCGGGCCTTAGGACACCTGCGTTATCGTTTGACAGATGTACCGCCCCAGTCAAACTCCCCACCTGATAATGTCCTCGGAGCGGATCGCGGCGGGCGCGAACGCCCGGTCAGGCGCGAGACGACACCGTGAGGCACCGCCCGGCCCTCCCTTCCGCAGCTTTAGGCTAGAAACAGGAGGCAATCCCGGTTGGGGAAGCTCCGATTCCGTCTCACCGAGTAAGTAAAGAAACGATCAGAGTAGTGGTATTTCATTGTCGGCCGCACGAGCCACAAGTGACCCTGATGTGACGACCTCCCACTTATGCTACACCTCTGATGTCTCTCTACAAAATCAGACTAGAGTCAAGATCAACAGGGTCTTCTTTCCCCGCTGTTAAACGCAGGCCCGTTCCCCTGCCTGTGGGTTCGCTAGATAGTAGATAGGGACAGTGGGAATCTCGTTAATCCATTCATGCGCGTCACTAATTAGATGACGAGGCATTTGGCTTTTTTTTTTATTTATTATTATTTTTTTTTTATGCGCTCTTACAATAAAGATGAGGGGTAAACTCCTCACCTCCAAAAGCGATTCGCTCCTTATGGGGGCTAATCCACAAGTCCTCAAGGGGGAATCACCACCACCAAGCAGAGGAACGTCGGAGACCGCTGGGAAAACCGCAGCAAGTATGAGTGTCCAGCGGCAAGGGGTTCAGTAGGCCACCCAAGCACCCCCGACCGAACATGGCTGGTGTTCCGCAGTCTGCGCAGCCAAGGTCCTATGTCCATGGGTAGGATGGGCCATGGCCGATGTGCCACAGTCTGCGCAGCCAAGGTCTAATGGCCGTGGGTAAGTAAGATGGACCATTTGAAGACTGCCCCACCTTTAAAGACGCCCACAAAGCCGGGCGGGGTCTTGATTCCTCCCTGGCATCCACTGCGTGCTCTTCAGTGTTGTGAATGAGCACATATAAAGGGTTGCTGTACTGCGAGTGGATCACTGCGATGTTCGTTGCAGAGGAAGGAAAGTGTTAGCCGTGGTTTAATTCTTAGATCTATTCTAAGAATTAAACCACGTTGCCCAGCGGGAGACCACAAGGAGGCACTTTCCCTTTAACCAGATCCTCTCCTAAGAGAGTCATAGTTACACCCGCCGTTTACCCGCGCTTGGTTGAATCTCTTCATTTTGACATTCAGAGCACTGGGCAGCAATCACATTGCGTCAACATCTATCTCTGACCATCGCAATGCTTTGTTTTAATTAGACAGTCGGATTCCCCTGGTCCGTGCCAGTTATGAGTTGATCGCTGGGCGCCAGCCGAAGTGGGTTTGGAGCGAGGGACGACTTCTGCTGCTACCAGACCGACCGCCGGCTACGAGAGCTGGCGACCGGCGGTAGAGAGAGCCGGAGCCCACGCGCCCACGCAGCCTAGCGCGTTCCACGGAAGGGCCGGAGACACGCCGGTCCGAGCTATCGGCAAGAGTGGCGAGAGGGCTAACATCACCGCCGCCACCGATTCTCTCCCCCAAACAGGCACGCCGGGCCGTTTTGGCCCCACCGCCGTGCCACCCCCGACAACACGGCGCTGCGCGAACCATGCGGATGGATCCCCGACGACGCGCACTCCCTCGCCGCGCGGGCTTTTCACATGCAAACGGCGGAGGGGAGACCGGGAGGGGCGCGAAGCGGAGACAAACCGGGGCTTTTGAGGGCCCTGAACGGCAAGTCCACCGCAACACACCACACCGCCTTTGATACGAACCCGGCCTCCCAACACTCGCACCGCCGCACCAGCGGGCTCGCTGACGAGAAGGGAGTGCGGCGCGGGGCCGCATTTGGAATGGGTCGCCGCCACCGGAGTGAGGGCACACCGTCACGAGTGGGCGGACACCGACGGCACGGGAGGGAGAGAGGGCGAGCTGCGACACCCAGCATCGCACGCCTCAGAGCCTCTGAACCCAGTCCAGCGCCCAAACCCAGGCCCGCTTCCCGCACAGGCCCGACTGGCCCGATCCTCAGAGCCAATCCTTATCCCGAAGTTACGGATCTAATTTGCCGACTTCCCTTACCTACATTAGTCTATCGACCAGAGGCTTTTTACCTTGGAGACCGGCTGCGGATATGGGTACGCGCAGGCCCGAAACTGGGGTGCCGCGCGAGGGCCGCGTGCGTGCTAGCACCGCGCCGCACCACAGAGTGGCACAGCAGCATGCCGCAGCAGCTGACCCTCCCGCTTCGCCCCATGCAGTTACCTGCCTCGCATGTTTCACGGACCGGCAGTGGTACGCGGGACGCCGCAAGAACCGCGGCGCTCTACGGCA
>CM035220.1:31429928-31446499 GCA_020233015.1 Callinectes sapidus | reverse complement strand
GGCTGGATGCACACTGTCGCAACTCCCGTTGCCCGTTTGGCATTCCACGGCGCGAGGCGATGCTGTGAATGTTGCTTACTGGTGCGGCGAGATTGTTCCCGAGCCTGGAGAACCCCCGCATGGAGCAGCAGTAGTAGTAGCGCCGCCTCTCGTCCCCAAGGGGCAACTTTATAAAACTCCACACTACCTGTGTGCCTATAACTACTACAACTAACATTTTTTAAACCCAGATGACTACGTCGTCCCGCAAGTCTCTCGAGGCGGAGGCGGTGGAAGTCCATAGAGCTCGGTCTAGAACCGGCGTAATTTATCCAAAGTACAACTCTTAACGGTGGATCACTCGGCTCGTGGGTCGATGAAGACCGCAGCAAGCGGCGTGTCGGTATGTGAATCGCAAGAATACCAGATACATCGACAAGTCGAACGCACATTGCGGCGGCGGCACTCTCATGTGCTGCCGTCACTCCTACACGAGGGTCGGATATCAATCCACATGCATCGGCGCCGTCCCGGTCGCGGGGGTAGCGTGCTGGCCACTACTACCGTGAGGGGTGGTGGCGGTGCTGCTCTTCCTCGACTTGGCGGCGACCGCACTGGGGAGTGTCGCCCTTCTCGGCCGAGACGGGCGTTCCCTTAAGATGGGCCGTCTCCATGCCGCGCTCGCTGTGTGGAGGCAGCCTTGTTCTTGTATCACTACGCTGTGGGGTCCTGTGCCCCGCAGCGTTGGTCTCGGCTCCTAACGAAACAACAAACCTCCTCTGTGGGGTTGGTTGCTGTAGTTGGTGGTGAGCATTCCCGGCAGTTGGCCAGGGCGATCGAGTCGGACGTTGTCTTTACCGACGCGCCGCGGATCGCCGCTTACTGCTGCTACTACTATTACTCGGAAGGTAGCCAGCCGGTATATCTTTCTTTCTCTTGAACGAGAAGAAGAAATATCCAACCAATGTCGACCTCGTGTTAGGGTAGAGTACCCGCCAAATTTAAGCATATTAATAAGCGGAGGAAAAGAACCCAACAGGGATTCCCTTAGTAAGGGCGACTGAACCGGGAAAAGCCCAGCGCATAACCTGGCGTCGTGACCCGGCGCCAGGGGTGTTGCGTTTCGGAGGGTCCGGCACGCAGTCTCTCACCGCCGAAGTTATGCTTGAAAGCGGCCACTACCCATGGAGGGTGACAGGCCCGTGTGGCGGCGCCCGCGAGGGTACACGAGAGATTGTCGGAAAGGGCCTCTCCGCAGAGTCGGGTTGCTTGATAATGCAGCCCTAAGCAGGTGGTAAACTCCATCTAAAGCTAAAGATGACCACGAGACCGATAGCGAACAAGTACCGTGAGGGAAAGTTGAAAAGAACTTTGAAGAGAGAGTTCAAGAGTACGTGAAACCATTAAGGGCCAAACGGGTGGGACCTCGAAGGTCGAACCGAGGGGATTCAGCTCGTCGGCTCATGTCGGCCGGGTGTGGGATTCGCTGAGGCGACCCATGAACTCTTGGGCGTGCCGGCACTCGAGCTGGCGCCGGCGGGCGTATTTCCCCTCGTGCGGTAGGTCGCCGCGACCCGTTGCTGGGGACGTCTAAGGCCCGGGCGGACTGGTACCCCGACGGCGTGCGCTTCACGGTGCCGGCGAAGGGGGAAACCTCCGGTGTCCTGGCTGCCCTGCGACGGTCGTGTAGCAGAGGGGCGGCGAAGCCCGCCTTTCCTCTCGCGGCGTGCAAAAGGTCGGTGACCCACCCGACCCGTCTTGAAACACGGACCAAGGAGTCTAACATGTGTGCGAGTCATTGGGCGCACTAAACCCAAAGGCGCAATGAAAGTGAAAGGCTCGGGGTTTCTTCTCCGAGCCGGGGCCGATCCTCGACCGGCCGATGCCGTCGCGGCCGCACCATACCAAAGCGGGGCCCTTAGGCGTCGCGCGGAGACCCTTTCCTCCGTTTCGCGCCGCTGGTCCCGTGGGCGGCTCGGCGCGCTCGGTGGTCCGACCTCGGTCGCCTGTACGCAGGGGGGCGCAGGCCCGGGACTTGCCATGCGACGCTGTCGCGCGAATCTGTTGTTGACCTCATCGGCTCTGCTTGGGCTCTCGTTTGGCGCGCCGCGTGTCTGGGCGGGTTTTGGGGGGGGGCCTCGGCTCCTTCCCGGGCTCGTTCGGCGCGGTTGCGCCTTGCGATCCTGCTCTGTCCGGAGTGGCCTAGCGCGCGTGCTGTCGGCAAGTACCAAGAGCAGACATGTTGGGACCCGAAAGATGGTGAACTATGCCTGGCCAGGATGAAGCCAGAGGAAACTCTGGTGGAGGTCCGTAGCAATTCTGACGTGCAAATCGATTGTCAGAGCTGGGTATAGGGGCGAAAGACTAATCGAACCATCTAGTAGCTGGTTCCCTCCGAAGTTTCCCTCAGGATAGCTGGTACTCGCGGAAATGGAGGAGTTTCATCCGGTAAAGCGAATGATTAGAGGTCTTGGGGACGAAACGTCCTCAACCTATTCTCAAACTTTAAATGGGTGAGATGCCGAGCTTGCTTGAATGATTTCCTTTGCAAATACCTCCTTTGGATTTAAAGCTTTCAAAGACTCTAGATGTTCAGATTCAAATGAAAATCTTTTGTAAATCTGTGAAGCACCTTCAATTAAGAAATCCAAACAACTTCTACGAAAGTTATTTTCCTCTTGCCTGTCATACCGGTGTGACCTTAGCTCAATGCCTACTTTGACACCCAGATACATCTCTTCAAGGGGCTTGAAATTACTTGGATCCCTATATTGTATTTGCTTAAGTGGGGTTTTTGAAAGATAGCTTTCTCTCATGTAACAGTTCAATACTGTCAATAAAGCACATGACACTGAATCATAGAGGACATGAACTTGGGTACACTCTGACTGCATCAGTTTATTTACATTGTTGAATATTGGCAAAACAAAATCAAGAAACAGGTAGTAGAGTCTTGTGAAGGGGTTAGACAGTCTTTGTAAGATTGTGGCAATAAGTTTATCAGCCGTTACTGCATCTATGAAATACAGCTTAAGTGCCTCATATTGTTCTAGCAAGCGACTGACTACTGAGTGTAGTGAAAGCCATCTGGTTTGACAAGGATGTAGTATTTTGTGGGGCTTAACAATAGTGAACACTTGAAATTCTTCCAATTCACCCATCCTCTTGGGACTGCAGTTAAAATAACTATAAATGTCTCTAGCTAGATCTTCAACGGATCTAGGGAGCTTGAGACAGGCATTAGAAGCACAGAGAGCGAATGAATGGCAGATGCACTTCATTATGAATAAATGTGGGGCATCAGCCTTTAGTAGGGCTGATAAAGATTTATGTGCCCCTAGCATGGAGTTGGCCCCATCCGCAGCGAAGCCAATTAGGTTTTCTTTATAAGGTATATCATTTTCACTGAAAAAATTTACTACATTATTATAAAGTGTTTGAGCCGTGACATCTTTCAAGAAAAGAGTAAGAAAAAAGTCTCTAACTGAATCAACATCAATGACTCTTGCAACCAAACAAAGGTGTTTAATACAACCTTTATCAGTCGATTTATCCACTATTAATGAAAATTTTTGTTTTCTCAAAAGTTTAAGTAGTAGTAGAAATATTATAAAGATCTTTCCAGGCCCTACTCAATATGCAAAAAATAGAATATGTATTCCTTTGTACGCCTTTTTAGAAATATTTGACAAAACAATATTTAATAATATTATAAAGTATGCAAATAAATACCTTGAACATAAAAACGATTATACAATTTAAGGAGTGACTTAAAAAAAGTCATCTGATTGGTATTAATTGTTGGTACGATGAATTCGAACATGGAAATCATTAAATGGATGTGGCATGAAGAATATGGTAATAGCTCAAAAAATCAGAAATTTTTTTTTAAGGTCCTAAAATATTTTCTTCTACAATTTTCAGACGTAAATTTCCTTGAATAACCTGAAAAATGAGGTTCGAAGAATTTTGAAATCCGCCAAAATAACAATAAAAAAGATAAATTGTTACTTATAAGATTTATTTTAGAACAAATTATAAAAAATTCACAAAATCTAATGAAACTAAATGAATCTCTAACTGTTGATGAACAGCTAATACCTTTTCGTTGTCAATGTAGCTTTAAACAATATTTTCATACTAAACTGCAATAATACAGAATTGAAGTTTGGTGTTTGAATGACTCCTCGAATTCATATTTATATAATGCAGAGATTTTATCAAGTGAAAAAAAAAGTGGAATAAGAGAAACTAATTAAGGTGAAAATATTGTATTAAGATTGCTAGATAACTATTTCTTGTAAGGCCTCAATATAATATGTGATAATTTATTTATCACTTTTTCTTTATCCAGAAAGTTTTTACCCAAATAAAACACTGTGTGAAACTATTAGAAAAAATCGCCGTGAATTGCCAGAATTGTCTCAGCCACTAGAACGTAATATTCAGTATTTTCAATCAGATGGAATCGCTCGTTTGAATTATCCGCCAAAAAATAATAGGAATATTGTTCTTCTTTTATCTTTTCATCATAAGCATTTTAATGTACACAAAGAAAAGCCAGAAATGATCTAGTTTTATAACAAAATAAAGGGTGATGTTATTTGCATAGTATGGTGTTTCAAAGATATACCACCAAAAGAATATCCAGAAGATAGCCTATGGTTTGTTTCTAAAATATTTGGGATATTGTATTAATCAATTCATTTATTGTTTTTAAGGGAATTTACCAAAGTTTTATATAAAAGAAAAATATTAAACCTAGACGAATTTTTATTGATACAGTTGGAATTACTTTGTTAAATAGCATGAAGGATGATAAAGAAAATGGTGATCCGATAGCAAAAAAATCAAAATTCGTAGATAAAAAAATCGTGGATAATATTATATTAGTCCAAGCGATACCGGTATAAAACAAAGGCAATTATGCAATAAGCACGCATGTCCAGATTATTTGTGTATCATTTGTATAGATTATAATGAATATTAACGTTTTCAAGCCAAAAGAGCTCTTTTTTTTATTAGGGCGTAAACATTTCTTTTCAAACTTGAAACTCTCTCATTCAATTTTTTTTTTTATTTAATCAAAAATCCGAATCTAATAATTGCTATAGATAGATTAGAAATCATTTACTTTAGTAAATAAGAGGGTTCATGTAATTAATAGTAGTTTAAAAGAATTCAGCTAGAGTCCTTATGGACTCCATTGTCACACCGAAAGTATAGATGAATTTGTTGATGAATATTCAAAGTTTAATTGGTTTTTCTAATTTATCAAAAGTAATCTTGAATTACCAAGTAAAAAAATTTGAAAATAAACATTGCGTAAAGTGAAATACTTCTACAAATAAAATTTCATGCAAATATATGTAAATATATTCTTAATTAGAAAAAAATTGATAAGGCTATTGTAACCTAGATTATTTTATCAAATATTAAATAATTTCTGCTTTTTTGGCAGTGATATCATTTAAAAGTAAAATAATTTTAAATTTTCTGTCATTTACTTTCCTATGTGTACGTCTTGGAATTATTTTTGTGCATTCCCCAGGTTTTCAGAGCTATAGTAGGGCCCCCCCCAAAAAAATTGACTTTATTTTTGTTTTATAATGCTATAAATTGATTTTATTTTTTTATTGACCTTTAAAATTGACTTTTTTTTCATAAAAGATCATATAAATATAGTTTTCAAAATTTTTACTTCTATAAATATAATATCTATCATAATATTATACAATTAATAATAAGTTGACTAAAACAAACTTATAAACTGTAAATTTTTCTATCTAAAATTTCTTTTATTTTTTACAGCTCCTTCAAATTGAAAAGTATATTGCTTTTTCAAAAGTTATTACAGAGTATTTTTTTCAGAGACAACTATGCATGCTTAGAAAAATGATCATTTTCATAGTGAAATCTATTTTTGAAATATAAGATTTTACAATAAATGTTTGAAAAATTCCAATTGGCAGACATTTTAACTATACTGATCCCTATATATAATTTCTGCAACTTCTTCTGAACTAAATAATACTTAATAAATTTTCTAAATTTTAATTCAATTGCACATATTAAAGAAAATTAATTCATTTTATTTGATCAAATGTAACAAAGATTCACAAAAATCTTACTTAGAACATATTATGAAAAAATAAATGTATAACTTTGGCATAAAAAATAAAATAGAGGGAAGAATCAGACAAAAATAAAGAAATATTTTTATTATATTTTCTACTATTCTAGAATTATAAATATTAGAGTTTCTATATTTGAATTTAATGATTTATTAAGATGAATTACAATAGACTAGACAACTTTCTGAGGCCAAGAAATATTTTTTATTTAAAAATAAAAATTTCTTGATTTCTATATTCCTTTCATCAAAAGTCATAAATATCAAGCTTAACTTAAATAATTTCATGAAAGGTTTAAAATATCAATTTAAATTGCTGAATGGTTATTTTGTGAGAATCCATTACAAAATTGATATATACAATTATTTCACAGTTTTAGAACTTGATTGGCAAAATACAGATTGTAATCTTTTTTTTTGCTCAATCAGTAAGGGATAATTGCCAACAATAAATTATTTTCATGTTAAACAATTAATTATTTATAGAAAGTATTTAAACTTCTATTGAAAGATCCAGTAAACTATCTCTAAAAATCTTAGACAAAACTTTAAATATTGAATGCCTATTATTTAGTCATTATATTGAATATAATCAATTATGCTTGAAATATCAAAGATCTTTAGAAGGAAATTTTGCAAAAGAACCAGTAAAATTTGTTAAATTTAACTGACAATATTTCCTAACTCGCATTAATTTAAAAAATATAATTTACGATAAAAAAATTAGCTTTACTGACTTATAATATTAAAATTTGACTTTGTTTACTTTATTATTTGGTTGTTTAAGCTATAAATTTACAAAATAAGTGCTTTTTAGAGAGTTTTAAGCTTATCTGTATTTTACCATGTAAATTGACTTTATTAGCTTTAGGGGGCCCTAGCTATTTGTAAATCAATATCTGAAAGACGATGGTAATTACTTTTTGTAAAATAAGTTTTTCTTAATAAAATTCTAAATATGGGTGCTCATATTTTTCTATAAGCTGGTCGGCCATCTGCCTCACTTGAATAGTTTTCTCTTTGTGGAGTGGTTTTGCATTTTTGATGAGTTTGCTAACAATGACAGGTGGAAGGAACGAGATGCTTAAATTAAATAATTATTCTATTTATTAAAGCAATAAATCTAAATAAGATACTTTTATTAAAAGCTGAATTTTTAAATAAAAATCCTAATAATAATTAATTTTCTGATTAGTAAAAAAATATTATTATTTCAGAAATTTGAAATGACTGGTTGATTTAAGCTGAAGAAAATCTAAACTTATCATAATTAAGATCAAAACAATAAAATCAGATATTTATTTTAGATCTATAATTTTACTCTCTGACTATCAGATAAGATATCTTTTGAATGTTATTAAGATATATATAGAGTTTGAGATCTATGAAAATAATAAAAAATATTATTCTAAAAATACTTGCACAAGTTACTTGAATATTACCACCATAAATATCATTGTTTGTCACAATAACTATTATTTTAATAATTTTATGTGGGTTGAAGCTGGAAAATCAAACTATCTGTTGGTGTTAATATCTTTTTATTATTGTTGATGCTGTTCAAAATTTTCTTGCTATTTCCAGTCTGAGCATACACAAAATATAAAAAATTGTCATAAGTAGTTTTTTTTTATTAAAGTTGGATATTAATCCCGGTTTTTCCAACAAACCTTTTATAGATCTAAAATTCACCTTCACAAATACAAATTGTTCAGACTTATTCCTTAATGAATGTTGTAGAAGATCACAAATTGATTAAAGCTATTTTTAAAAAGTATTACACTGATTAGAGGATTAAAAATTATTAAAAGAAGAAGAGAAATATTCATTTCTAGTTAATTTATCTCTATATTCTCTTAGAGGTAATGAAGGTATAATATTTGGAATAATAAAGCATGAAAAGAGAGAAAAATCAGTCTTATTAAATTTTATGTATTAAATATGAGTAATGCTTATTGAAATACTTATGAAGTGATAATCATTTTAGACTGCAGTCATGAATGTTTAAATAAAAGCTTATTTGTCCACTCTCATCATGGTATGATATATAGGCTTCCTAAAATTCAAAAATAATTTG
The DNA here is from genome assembly GCA_020233015.1 of Callinectes sapidus. Lineage (NCBI taxonomy): Eukaryota > Metazoa > Arthropoda > Malacostraca > Decapoda > Portunidae > Callinectes > Callinectes sapidus. The sequence continues at coordinate 31,438,310 of CM035220.1, read as the reverse complement.
CCAGTATTTGAACAGGTAAAATTACACTCACTTCTTGAATCAAATTCTCCATGGTTTGACACTTGGCAACTGGGACAGCCGAAATATAAAAAAAATTAATTATTTTATTATGAAATCATCCAATATTTATAAAGAGAGAATTTTATTTAATATTTTCTCTAAGGTTAGGTTCTAATTTAAGACAAATTTTTTAGATAATATTTCTATGTCATTCATTTAGAACAGGTCATTATTTTTCTTTTGGCTTTATGTATTTTTAGTAACTAGTTTTTATCAATAACAAATATTCCATCTTTGTACCCAATTATATCCTTTGAAAAGTTGAGTATTTAAATATGTTCCTTTATTGTTGTATTGCAGAAAAGTTAGTATATAAGGGAAATGCTCTTGCTGATATACCCATTATGAATTGAATTTATGCAATAAGCATGGCGTAATTTTTAAAATCCTACTCTTTGAAATATACTAAGAATTTTCGCAGAGGGTTGAATATCATTAGAATAAAACAAACTCATATATGAAGAATTATTTCTTGTAGCAAATTTGAAGATTATTCCAAAATTGGTTTATATTTATTTTAAAATAAATGTCACATCTTCCCTGACTGTTTTAATTAATCTTTTCTCTGCTATTTTTCCAAATAAATTAGTGATTGCTTATTTATAAATATTGATAATATAATACATGTAGTTTTATTTTAACTGATTATTTGACAAAACAAAAAAGCTAGATGGCTTTTTGTTTGGATAAAAAAGGCTCTATATTCTAATTCTAGACTTACATTTTTAACATTAATATAGACAGAATCTGTGGCATATTTATGTTTGTTTCTGAATATTGGGTATATATAGTTTATTAAAGTGTATATTCAGTGTGGTTGTGACCCATTAGTCTGAAATATTTCATCAATCCAAAGTGATGTGATAGCTTGGCCGGGTATTAGACAATAATGATTGACTAGAAAAGTATTAATACAACCACTTTTCATACTAATATATGCATAGAAAACAATAAATGGATATTTATAGATGTAATTTTTCGGGATCATCGATAAATATAGTAATTTATTACTGGTAATTGGATCTCAGATTTATTATATGCAAAAAAATGAGTATACAAGTTTATAAATAAGGTTAATTTTGTGTAAAGATTTAATTGGTTGCTATTATTAAATCAATACGATTCTAATGATAAATGATCTGATCATAGTTTTCATTTTAGTACAGAAAAGTTTTGATGTTATTCATTTTTTAGTTTTGTCAGATCAAGTTTTATGGAATATTGGCATAGCTCTGGATCAAACAATTTATAAGCACTGAGGTTGTAAAAAATCATGTGCAGATATATGCTTCACACTCTTAAATCTCATATATTCCAATATCTTTTTTTAAATGGAGTAAACTTTATATATTATCATTTTTTGTTCTAAATAGTTGCAAATTTTCCTGGGTATCATTATTAGACATTTATTTATTCATCCAGATTGTAGCATAACACATTGTTATTTGCTTTTTTCTGACATTGTTTAGATCAGGGGTGCCCAATACAAATTACTATGGGGGCTAGCATTGGCGGCCCGCGAGCCGCACTATTAAATCAACCCAAAAATACTTATACTAGATATTATACTTTTCATTAAAAAGATCAATGTGACACTTTACAATCAATTGAAGCAACCAAATTGTCAAAATCTATCTCAATGTTAGTGCAAGAAACAATTAAGCAACATTCCAGGTGATATTGGGTTAACCGTGAACGGAATTCATTGAGGATGAAGTTCATCTTGCTGAAGCTTGTTTCGCACATATAGCTGTCTGCAAACACTGAAACTACATTACCATAAGCTTGGCTCAACAATTTCTGATTTTTCAATTTGACAAAATTCAAATCAGGATTCAATGCAATGTCAGATTTGTATGCAATGAATTCGGTTTTAAGTTTTTGATATTCATAGCCAAACATACTCGCAATCAAATCTAAATCTTCAAATGTAATTGACTCAATATTCTCACCAAACTTGAGCAAGGGCAGTAGTGATTGAAAATCTTGAAAATGCTTGTTTAAATCTTCTAACAGCATTTGCAGCCAGGATATTGCAAATTCAGCATTAACAGATAGAGATTCAGAATCAGCAGGATCATCACTGGACACGATCAAATCAAAATTCTGGAATGACTTAAAGTTGCCAGCTTTGAATTCTTCAATTGATTATTCGATTTCGAGCTTGAAGTTGTTGATATATTTGAACGAGTCCCAGACACAGTTAGCTTTACCTTGTAACCTTCTATTCAAAGCTCCCATTTTTGAAGTCAAATCACAGAAGAATGACAATTTCACAAGTGTTTCAGTCGAATTGAGCTCATCTACCTGCACGTTGTTGTCTTCAAGGAATTGCTTAATTAGCGAGTGATTGGACAGGAATCGTTTGAAACACTGCTCTGTTGAAAGCCACCTTACTTGCTGCATTTTGCACAAATCTCTGACATCCGCTTCATTTTCCTCTAAGAATTTTTTGAATTGGCGATGGAGAGTTGCTCCAGATGCAACACATTTGTTAATTACCTTCATTATAAAATCTGCAAAGGGTTTTGCGTCTTTTATACCGGTCTTAGCGCAGAGAGATTCTTGATGTATAATGCATTGGGTGCTGAACAGCAGGGGATTTTCACTCTTGAGTTTCGCGACCAGCCCATTCCTCACGCCAACCATTGAAGCTGCACCATCAGTTGTTATTGAGACCAAATCACTTGAATTGATTGAATATCGAACAAACACCTTCTGCAACGCGTCAAAAATGTCCTGTGCAGTGGTTGAAGTTTCAAGCGGTATAAAGCCAAAGATTTCATCGCTCACCCGCAAGTCACATGAGACGATTCGTGCAAAAACGACTAATTGGCTCATGTCGTTAATATCGGTGCTTTCGTCGAGGCATATCGAGATAGCGTTTGCCTTTCTTATTTTACTTTTCAATGAAGTAATAATTTCTTCAGCCATACTTTCACTTCTTCTTGTCACTGTACTTCTACTTAATTGGATGCTGCTGATATCGTCCATAATCATTGATTTATCTTTGTGGTTAGTCAATATTTCATCCATTCCAATGAGCATTGCTTCTTTAATTATTGGGCCATCAGAAAATGGTTTTTGACGCTGAAGCAGCAGATGAGAGATTTTGAAGCTAGCCTTGGTTACTATTTCGAACCTGTTCAAATATTTTTTCATTTTGATGCCTTGCAATTCTGCTTTTTTTCTATCAAAAATAAGTTTCCTCTCTTCATCACTGATTATTTTCTTCATAAATTCGGCATGATTTGTAGCGTTATGCCTTTCAACGTTATACCTCTTGCATGTGATTTCAGTGTGCTTGGGGCACAGTAGACATTTGGCTTTATGTCCTGATTCAATCATGAAATATCTGTTTTTTAATTTTTTTTTTTTTAAATAAGGGCTGTTAAATAAAGTTTTTATTTTTGAGGAAAATTTTTCCATAAGAAAAAATAATTTTGCATTTAAAAATAATGGCACTATTCCGCAATTATAGTAACTATTAATAGTGAGCAGGGTTTTATAGCTCGAACAAAAAATTTGTAGTACGGCTTAAAAAATGAGTTTTACCCTAGGTTGATATACATTGTGCATTATCAAAAACGAAGCTCATTTCAAATATCTGAGAAGAATTACTTTAGCTCCCAGTCCTTGTCAAAGGTTTGCCCTTCCTCTGTAATTTTACGTACATTCAGCTTTGGCTTGTCAGCTGGTGCTTTTTCTTGATCGTGTCTGGAAGCTTCTTCATGTTCTTCGTCTGTGTCTTTCGTTTTCTTGGCCCAGTGCAGCAAATTCAAGCCAGACATCTTGTAACATTATAGTGAAACAATTCAAAAATAATAATTTTTTAATAGGACGATTTTATTAAAAATGCACTTTAGATCTGTAAAACGAGTCTAAATTCAAATATGTAGTGCCAAAATCACCGCGGGCTGCGTATTGGGCACACCTGGTTTAGATGGTTAGTTTGAGGATAAACTACTTTTGCTGGAAATAGATCATAAAATATTACCATTTTTATCATGCCAAAAGTACCATTGACTTCAAATCTTTTACTTTTCAAAAACTTTTTATCAGGTTTTTTACAAAAAAAAAAGGTTCCAACATTAAAAAGCTTCAACAATAAGAACTAGTTACATGATATAGATATGCTCTTGAACTTGGCAATTATCCATCTTGAATACCAAAGCCATCACTTGATGCTCAAAAGATTTCTGAATTGTTTTGCTTTATCTTCTAGTCAAACTATAAACATCAGGCTTATGTTAATGGTCTAATGTAACCTTCATAGATATTAATAGGGTTTTATTCTGATTCTTATTTTAGCTTATTCAATGATATTAGCTCATATCCTTTAGCATGCTCTAAAATTTTCTGCTATTTTGAACTTAGCTCAAAAGACATTTACCAAATTACTATGATTAAGATGAGAAAATTATATTTGTATGAAATTTCTTAAACTTTAGATTGGCAGCAAAAAACAACAAATTTTCACAGGTTTTTTAAGCCAGCATTTAAGTAAGTAAAGTTGAACATTCTAGAATTCTTGAATGTAGAAGTTGAGTTGTTATGAGATTAAGGTTGATAAAAAATTTTATATAGAAGTTTGTAAAAATATGGTTTGAGGAAAAGGCTTGATTTCATATAGATTACTCAAGTTTATAATTTTTTGCTACGTATATAAGACTAAATACTTCAAACTTAATTACTTTTTTTCAGCACAGCATAGGTTTAAATAAACATCTAATATAAGTTTTAACAGAAATAGAAATTATGTTGATAACTTCTATATCAATTTTTATTATCAAGTCTTCATCATTTATAAAATTCAAATGGATTGGGAGTAATAATTCTTTATAAATAAATAGATTATTGTATAAAAATGAAATTATATTTGTTTTTAAAATGAAAAGTTTTTATATGATTATTTCAGATGTACTATCACTCTATGATTATGAATTTCATGACTTTGGACTACTGAAACTGCCAGATTTTGAAAAAAAAATGGATAAAATATAAAAAATGTACTTTCTACTAGCTTTTTAAATCAAATGTTAAAGTAAATCTAAATATTTTTCATATAAAAATATTAAAAAATTTTTAAGTAGGTTTTGTTTTTGAATATTAAAAAATTCTATAGAGTAATAATTATATTTTAATCTTCAGAAAATAAGCAATTCTTCAGAAAATTATTTTAAATGATCAATGATTGCAGAGGGTTCTGAATCAGATTGTAGATAAATGATTCCAAATTTTTTTTCATTATGAAATAACAAATCTTAATTTTTAATACTAAAACATAATTAGAAAATATCCCATAGCTTTTGTTTTTTTATTTATGCTTGGTTTATTCATAATGAAGATACAGTATTTTTTTGAATAATTTTTAAAAAATTAGAATAAGCCTTAAAAAATTTTTATTGTAAATATATTATAAACTGAGTTATTTATATTGAAGCATCAAAGATGTATGCCAATCTAAATTTGCAGAAAAAATCTCAAAGAATTAATTTTAAATACAATTTAGGGCTATTTCTTGATATAGAAATTTCAAAAATATTGAAGTTTGTGAATTTGTTAAACTAATTTCAACTTTAAATGCAGAATCCTTGGTATTGGTTATCTTTCTACTTAAAAGTATTTTCTGAAAATTGATATAAATAATTAAAATAATTCCTGATAGAAAAAATTGATTTCAGTTTAAATTTTAATAGACAACTTTATTTTTTTAAAAATTATTAAAAAATATTTATGTAATAAATGGTAGGATTTATAAGTATATTATAAAATAAAAAAAGCAAAAAGGTTGAATAGAAATTATTATTATTGATTTTTCTTTTCAGAGCCTAAGTATTCTTATAACTTTTATTTAATTTTTTTTATATTTTATTAAGTCTATCAAAATATTTGTTCTAAAATGCTGTGTTTAAACTTATTTGTAGGACCAAAATTGTTTTAATTTTGAATATTAATTACTTTATTATATTCCAATTTTATTTTCCATAAATTATTAATAAAAAACTATACTTTCCCACCTTTGTTTTTGAATCACAATCACTCAAGTCTTTTAATTTAGGAAATATTATGCTTTGTGTATTTTATTTGGCAGGTAAATTTTTAACTTATTCAATTGAAACTTAAATGTAATGTGAAATTAATTTCAAATTTATGTCAGGCTTATAAGAGATGGAAGTAAATTTTATCTCTCATATTGACTTTGTTGAGTCTAATCAAAACATATTTTACTAAAAACTCTCTCTTTTAGCTAAGATTTGCTAGCTTATACAATGAGAAAATATTTTAAATTACTGAATTTTAATGTCTTAATAAATAAGTTGCAGATTTTCCAAATAATCTTTGATTTATATTTTGGGATTTTTAATGATATATTAGGACTGTGATTTAAAAACAAAGCAACTTTTCACTTTTCAAAGTGAAAGACTATGCTCTTAGTAAATTTATTAAGAACATGATTTTACCTTTTATATTACTTTTAAATTAAATAATAAAAGGTTTAATAAATTCTAAACATAGAGAAAACGTGACATTAAAGTTTCAGATGGAATCCTATCACCTATAATTTTTGAAAAGATAATTTCTGACCAAACATCAGATGACCGTTTTATGCTTCTAGAAGAGAATGGTTCTTTTAATTTCTGCAAAGTTGAAGGTATAATCATAAATGTTAACTACATTTTTAGATGGGAGCATAAAAAATATAGATGATATGACTATCAGTGAATCAGTTTTAACTGGTTGTATGATGGAAAGACATTTTAAAAAAGCATCTTGCTTAGCTCAAAATGATATTGCTATATGGGATTATAATGTTGAGAATTCTGATAGAAATTTAAAACTTATAAAACATGAAAAAAAATATAAAGGATAAGGAATCTTTTTTTTATTTTAACCCACTTAATAATTTGATGATTTTTGGCCAAAAAAAATGGGAATATTGGTATTTTTGATGTTGAAAAAGATTGTGGCAATTTTATAGATCTAACAAAGAAAAAAAGATATTCATTTGATAGTTTTAAAACAGGTCTTTTTTATTTATTATTAATTAACATATTTACACCTCAGGAAAAGTTCGAAAATTAATTTATTTTCAAAGAATTTTATTTTATTATTTTATCTTAAGTTTTTTTTTATTATGTTGATGAATCAGATTGCGAACTTTAACAATTTCTAGGAATATTTTTTATTTAAGATCCAATATAATTGGTGATAAAATAAACTTTTATAGAATCATAAATTTAATCCAGATGTCAAAAACTTGATATATTTTAAATGAGGATTAACTTTAAATATTTTTTATCCTATATTTATTTGTTTAGGTTTTACATTATTAATCGAAAATGTTGAAAAATCATTCATGAACAGTTTTATAATTCTTTTTAATGAAACTCATATGATATATTTGCTTACAGATGGGAAGATTTTTAAAATAAATTTAAAAGATAGAAATTCAGAAATTATAGGAAATATTGGTTCTAAGATTGACCTGATAAATATTATGAAAATCAACTGTCAGCAGCATAAAATTGCAGTTGGACTTCTTTCTGTTCCAAATGTTCAACTTTATGATCTTACAATGTTAAATGAGTCTAAAAGTCCTTACTTCGTCCATACTGGCCACACACTTGAAGATATAGGTTTTTCCTGTAGTGTAACAGGTCTTGCATGGGTTTCAGAAATGGAAGATGAGATCCTTGCCTCATCCACTCCTAATTCATCCCTTCATGTTTGGTCTGTATCAAAGTGAATATTACCAACAAACAATTTTACATTTTTTTTGTGGTCTATAAATTGTTATTCTTCTAATAAATTTTTCTTTTTATCATTTATAATCTAAATGACAGATTGGAGCAAGTTACATTAAAAAATTCAACAGATTTGTAAGTGTAATAAGATACTATTTTATGCTTATATATTTTGATAGTCTTTTGTAGTATTAGGTTTCCAGAGTTTTTGACAAAAATTGAAAAATAAAAAATAATTTTTATCCAAAACATAAATAAAATTTTTAATTTATTCTAAGAATGCATAAATTTGGATTTAAAATTTGTAAATTAGAATACAACATACATAGTTTTGTTTTATTTTGATAAATAAACTTTGGCTTTGAATATCTATCAAATTTTCAAAATATTTATCTTGTGCAAGCTATAGCACCTAATAATCTTAAAGATAAAATTAATACAATATTACTGAGTTTCACTGGATGGATCTTTTTATCTTTTAAATTCAAATGTAAGCCCAATTTTTAAAATAGTTCATTTAGATTTTATAAATCTGAAATAGAGATATTCTGCTTTTTAAATGATTGAAGAGTTG
>CM035220.1:31400111-31429428 GCA_020233015.1 Callinectes sapidus | reverse complement strand
CCTACCATACTCTTTTTGTTTGTCGCTAATTAATTTTCAAATGGATGGTTTATTTAAATTTTGACTTTATTAACCAACAAGGCACAGTTTGTAGATATGAGATTTTTTATAAATTGAACAAATATTCTTTTATTAAGATAGTTAGATTTACTCTTTTAGATTAGATATTTGGCAAAAACTGAATTTCAGTTAAAATTAGAGACTCGATTTTATTTACTTTTTAAACAAAATGCTTGATTCGAGATTGATTTTTGATTTAGAAAAACAATTTAAAAACAGTAATATTCGAAATAAAATAATAGAAAAATAAACATTTTTGATTTGCTTTCACTTTAACTTTACAATAGACCACTAATCGACCAGAAAAGTTTCTGCTGACTAGAATTTCCATTGGTGAATTCACGTGATTAATTTTTCATGTATCACAACGTTCGTAAAGCTTCTTGAATTTGCGTTAAAATTTCACATGTTAAAAATTGTAATTAAGCAAAACTGCCATTGTTTTACTTCGAACTTGAGTTTTAATTCGTTAAAGTTACGCGCATGAGTTTAAATTTAAATATAAAAACTTTTCAATAATTTTAGTGAAATTTATAATACTTTAAAGCCAGCGGATTTTTGAAAATTATCGCTATTTCGTCTATAAAATGATCTCAGATTGTTAGAGGTTTTTGTAGCAAATTGAAACGAAAAAGATGAATGCCAAATAGATAGGTATTCGTAAGAAGTAAGCATCCTACGGTGATTCAAGCTCAATTTGTCCTGAAAGAGCACTGCCATTGTCAAATTTTTATTGTAAAAAGTTAAGAAATAAGATCGGCAATAACTTGTTAAATCTTTATTCTTTTTAAAGTTAAATTTAAAAAGATATAAATAACGAATAAAATGAAATATTCTTTTAGTTTTTTTTATCTTTAACTTTTTCATGAAATTTCACGTTCCACGAACTACATTTTTTTTAACTTGAAATGGAAACTCTACTGCTGACTTTGTGGCGACGCTTTCTAAAGAAATTTCCAGCTATTTAGAACACTTAATCTGCGATCATATTGCCGGCTTGGGTTTCATTCAGAGTCGAAATTTTGTTGCTTTTAAGAAAATACGTGATCAGATAAAAATTGAAACTTGGATAAAAATAACTAAGAAAGCCAGTAATTTCTATCAAACAAAAAAGGATCTCTATAGTTAGTTCTTCAATTGAAATTAAAAGCTTAAAAGATTGATTCAAAGTTTTCATTACTTTTTTTGTGACTATTTGAGCCTTCCCTTCTCTTTAAAAAATCAACAAATTTATCTTTTTAATTAGAACAAGTATCTTATTTTTGCAAGGTAGTTGCCCATAATATATAGGAAGGCAACCAATTCTAAAAATTTTATCTTATATAAAGTGGCTATTAGAATAAAAGCTTGAAAGAAGAATAAAAAAATTGAAATGCACGTTTTACAGCCGTTAATTTTCCTACAATTTGACTTATTTTATCTGATTTTGACCGATATTTTTTTTATAAATTCTAGTAGAATAGAAAAATGTACGAAATAAATTTTTTGTTGATATTTTATTAAAATAACAAACTTAAGCGTTTATTTTCTCATTCGAAAATTTTAGAAATACAAATAATCCATCAAACATTCTAGTTTCTGATCTATAATCGCCTACTAAATTCAAATATTTTAGGCAATGAAGAACCTTAATTTTTTACCTGCCTGCTCCTCTGATGATAATCACTTGGTTGTTCAGAAAAATATAAAAACTCGGTAAAATTCAAGCGAAAATATTCAAAATCTAAATAAAATCCAGACTATTTTAAAGAAATTTATAGACTTTAAAATTCAATATTTTTAAAAATAAAAAACTAGAGGATTAGAAAAAATTAGCTTTTAATCAATTTTTAAAAAGCATTTTCAATTTATCGCTGCTTCGTTCTTAGCTCTGGAGAGTATTTAAATATACAGTCAGGATTCGAAGTAGGATTCATTTTCTCTAGGCTAAGATTTTAGCTATCAAGCTGATTAATAGCAGTAAAAAAATTTTATATAGATTGATTATTTCTTAAATTTCCCGAAATCTAAATGTATGTAGTCAAATACTTGAGAAAGTCTAAAATTTATTAGAAATGAAATATCGCCCAATAAAACTTTTAATAAAGATTTTTCCCAGTTTTCTTAGTGCTATTTACAGAGTGACGAACGAACCGGAGTACGGATCAAATTTGCAAAAGGATCGGACCTGAATAGTCTGATCCCTACAATCTTTTAGTCATTTGATTTAAATAGTCCGGATAGATTATATATTTCATTGATTTCCTAAGTACCAGGCATGAGAAACGGTAAATGATAGGTTCCAAAGCAATACGATTCAGATAGAATTTCTCTTAAATTAATAAAAACCGAATTACCTTATTATTTATACCATTTCTCATGTCTGCAAAGTATTATATTTTTATTATTTTCCTGAGGATAGTTCTATACAAGCAATATTAATTTATCAAAACAATATCAAAAAGAAAAATATGGGCTGAATATATATTTTATTTTACGAAAAAATTATAAAATCAATAGTCTATAATTTTTTGGAAAAATATCCAAATTGCGAGAGTTTACTTTTGAAAGAATTCATATTTATTTTATCGTATCTTGATGATTTTTCAACTTGTCAATACGTTTAAGTCTAGTATAAAAATCGAATCGGATCAGCCCGATTCGACACCCAAAATGATCAAAAAATTTGGTTCGAGTCCGATCCATTTGCCTCTTCAAATATTTTATGTTTTTAAGAAAACCGTCTGAAGAGAAATTTTCCGCTGCTTGAATAACAAAAACCAACTCCAGATAGATTTTAAAACTTTTTTTTAGGTTTCTGAAACTGTAAATTTATATATTTTTTTCTATTTTCTATAGAGATATTCAATTGAAAAAGATTATTTTCATTATTTGTATAATTTAAATATTTTCTGAAATATAATTTCTAATAAATTTCAGTGAAATTCAAATAAAGATTCTTTAGACTTTCAAAATTCCATAAGTCTTAATCGCTATATCTTTACCTTATATTATAGAGAATTCCAAACAATAAAACCTGCTTTAAAAACATTAAATTAAAGCAGAATTTCATAATTTTTTAAATCATTTTCTTAGAGTTTTTCATCTAAAAATTTTTTTTTAAATAATTGAAGTCACCGCACTCTAACTGATTATGAGAATAAAAAATGTTTTTTTTCTAATAGGGTCGAGCCTAAGTTCTCAGAATTCCTAGATCAAAGGATATTTTGATTTCTTTTGAAATATTTAACCTGAGTTAAAACCTGAACTTTTCATCCAGGACAAGGCTAAGATGAAATTTTAGTAATAGATCAAGGCTTTACAGTAGTTTAAATTGTGACTCTTTAAATTCATATATTTTTGTTTCTGGATCGGAGTTGATTTCTATAAATTTAACTTAAATTTATCAAGATATAATTCATCTAATTTCCTCCGAGAAAACCAATAACCTACTATTTATTTCCGGAAAATATGCATTGGTTTATTTGAGAGTTGTAAATGAAAAACAATCCCCCCCCCCTCATTTCTAATCCAACAACAACAAAACAATATGAAAAATATTTACGTGATTTATTTCTAAATACAAAACATCGAATAAGATAAAGGCATTCTCGTTCATCTACAATCAATCTATTCCTCCGAATCCTCTCGAATTGTCTATAGCCAGTATGAGCATTTTCTTCAGCACTTCATATTCTTGTACAATCGGAATATTCAATCTGTGAAAGCTGAAAGATAGGGAATAAAAAAAAGTAAGGATAAATCAAATAGATTTTAATTTGAAATTTGCAACAAAAAAAAAAAAAAAACTTTTTGTTGTGGAAAATTTTTTAATATTGAGCGTTAGAAAAGTTCTTTCAAACAATTAGAGGTTTAATAAAAATTATTCGGCGCTCAATCTATTCTTTAAATTAGTTAAACTTAATTTAAACTCGATCATTAAAATCAAAATAAACTGAATATTAAAAACATTTTGGTCATTTTTCAATTTGAAAGATATTTAAAAATTTTGAGGCCATCATATTTCTAAAAACCAATTACAAAAAATTTATAAGAGTTTTTTGGAATGCTTAGAATTCAATCTTGGAATTTTTTCTATATTAAACGGAATAAATAGCATTAAAACAGATGGCCACTTAGGATTTTTTCAAAGTTTTGATTTTTAATTTCATAAATCTAAAACCAATTGATTTCAATCTAATCTCTTTACCTTTTCATTAAAATTTTAATGCACCTAATCGAGGCATCATTGACCTGCCATAACTTGATTTTTTCTATAAATATATTCTAAGCAAAAAAATACCATGTAGATGAACTTATGAAGTCATTTTTGTTATTTAGTCCCACGATAGTAAAGGCCATAGGTTTCCCGTCGATTGCAATTAAATTCTTAAAACCACCCACAGGAGCTTTGAAAGAGCTCAGTGCAAAATGAAGAACTGCTTTCAATTGGATAGAGCTCAAGATAGCCATAAAATGCCAAAAATGTTGCACTGTAATGTGGTCAGCGTGTAACTTATTTGCATATTGGGTATTCATTCTCATGTCGTCTAGGTCTAGAACCTGTTCTCCACAAACTATATGTCTGATATCTTCGGCACTGAGAGCTCTCTTTACATCCTTCAGATTGCCTAAAATACTGGATACTTCCGATTGAAAGATAGTCAAAGGCTCGCCCAAAGATTTGATATATCTGTATTTTAGTAGATTCCTGAATGAAAAATAGATTAAAAAAATTCATTTTTAGACACTAATGAGCTATAGATGACTTAAAAAATCTGATTGTAAATTTTTGTATTTGGCAATGTGCTATAAAATTTAAATAATTTAGGTTTTGAAAAAGAACTTTTTGTCTTTAGATTTTTTAAATTGAGTTGATATAATCTCTCGTGAATAAAATACCAACAACATCGTCGAAAAGCTAAATGCCAATGCTTTGATCCCGAAATTTATCGTCAAAACCTTATTTAAAAATATTAAAAACTTTTAAGATCGTTTCCTGGATCGGAACAACACGACTAAATTCTAAAATTTTTAAAGCGACCAGAAAATTGTAGGAAACTTAAAACGATCTCCAAATATTAATAATTATTTTCTAGTTTTACATTAAAAAATTCATATAAAAATTGTTTTTCCGAGACCTAAATAATAGTCTTTTTCCATTCCGTGAGTCGTGAGAATAAACCCGTGAGTCGTGAGCAATAAAGCTATTTGTGTCGTTAGTCGTGAGTAATTTCGTGAGTAAACCGTGAGTAGATCTAATTTAAAATTATTGCATATATCAATTTTTTAAAAAATAAAAAAATAGGATATTTCCGAAAAGAATTTACTTTTTTAATTTATTCATTAATTTTTATAAAAGCTCTTTATAATCAAAATAGCATTCAATAAATCTTGTTTAATCTTTCGTCTTCTCGAGGAAATGACTATCCCAGCAATAGAAAAAGACCTTTCGGTGTCAGTAGATGTTGGTTTAATTGAGAGTAAACTCTTAACAAAACTTTTCAATTTGCCGAGGTTTCCTGTTTCTCTAAAGCTCTTGATTATTTGTTCAAAGCTTCCTCTGTGAAAAAAATCATTATCATCCAAGTTTATGGTCAATGAATTTTTAATAGGGTCATTTATCTCTTTATAGTCAGTTGTGTTATTTTCTGTATTTTTATTTAACAATTCCTGGTTGAATAACTCTTATTAAATAATTTTGAATTTCTAGATTATTCTGGAATATTCCAGAAGCTTCTTGATAAATTATCACATTTAAAAAGAAAATTATTTGGTTAAAATATCGCAAATCATGAATTCTGATGACTCCGCAGATATCGTTTCTTCCGATTCAGAGTTTAGTGATATGCTAATCGAAGACCCAGTAGAATCTTCTGAAAGTGAAACGGATACAAATGATTAATCTATCACTCAGACATCTGCAGAGACAAGTAAGAATGGTGAATATTGGTTCAACAAGCCAACAATACAAATTAGAAGATTGTTTGCTGAAAATATATTCAAATACCGCGCAGGTTTTTCAAAACAAGCACTAAGGAAAGCAGACACTCCATTGATGGCATTCTCAAATTATATCAATGAAGAAATACTTGACAAGATATTGATCTCTACTAACAACTTTATACTTGAAAAAAAAAAACGAAAATAAATCAAATATCTATTGAAGATCTGCAAAAATTTATTGGAGCTTCTCTTTTCATAGGTATGATGAAAGGGAAGAATATGGATGCAAGAGAATTTTGGTCCAGGAAATATGGTCAGTCAGCTGTATATGACTCTATATCTTTAGACAAATTTGAGCAAATTAGTGCCTGTCTCAGATTTGATTGTAGAAGTTCAAGAAATCAAAGTGATAAACTTGCTCCTATACGAGATGTTTTTGAGAAATTCATCAAAAATTGTCAACGCTTCTATTGCCCGAGTGAACAAGTTACAGTAGATGAGCAATTGGTGACATTTAGAGGAAGATGCAGCTTCAAAATGTTCATCCCAAGCAAACCTGGACGATATGGACTTAAAATATGGGCTCTATGTGATTCAAAGAACTCATATTTATACAATGCAAGAGTTTATCTCGGCAAGGAAAATGGAAAAAAGGAGACGAACCAGGGTGAGAATATAGTCAAATATCTGTGTCAGCCAATCTACAAGAGTGAAAGAAATGTTACCACCGATAACTTTTTCACCTCTTTATCACTTGCCAGGTTTCTGTTGGGGCAACAATTGACAATTGTGGGAACAGTTAGAAAAAATAAGAGATTCCTTACTGATGAATTTCAAAGCAATAAAGGCAAAAAGGGAGAAGCAAAATTTCTATTCAATGAGAAAGTCACCTTGGTCAAATATAACCCGAAGAAAAATAGATCTGTGGTCTTGTTATCAACTTTACATCATGAGAGAGGAACGTAGAATTAAGCAGCTAACCGCAAAATTTATAAAAATGTGCTCGCCAGTTCTATCACTTAAGCGCGTGTCTACATAAAGCGGGTCTTCGAAATATCTATAAGACCTATTGAATCTCCAAACTAAAATTTAATTTTTTAATTTTTTTTAAATTAAAGATCAATTCCTAATTATTGCATTAATAAAAATTAATCTGGTGGTAAGAAAAAGATTTAATCTTTTTCTAAATTTCCAAAAAGATAAAATTATTTAAAAAAGTTTTATAAATAAATTAAAACAATTTTTTTGAAAATTATAAAATTTATAAATTATTTAAATCCTTCGTGGAATCTCTATTTCGAACTAATTCAAAGAGAATAATAAATTAAGAATTTCGTCTTAAAAATGTAGATATTTTCAATAATTGCACTTAAAAGTTCCAATACAATTTGTCTGATAAAAAATAAAATATTATAAAAAATACCATTAAGTTTATTATCTAAGCTTATTTTAAAAATTTTACTATACCAATAATTTAAGTTAAGCAAACAAATCTTTGAAAGAATAATAAAAGCTGTTTTTTAGAGTGAATTTTTTCTATTGTTTAGTGCTTTTATTTTCTAAAATTAGAGTATTAGATAAAGAAGTTTTAAATTAATTTTTTTTAAATTAATCTATGAATGTTCACTGATGAACTTGGAGCAAATTTCATTTCATTATTTAAAAATTTATTAAAATAAAAACAAAAAATGTTTGTACTGTAGGTGATTCTTTTATTTATAATAAAGGTTGAATAGCACAAAATTCTGTCCTAAGTGTGGTTTGGTTTAGTTAAGATGTAATTTTTTTGATATTCCTGGACTAGAAGCTATTCTTAAAACTATTTAAGTTTCATTTTTGACTTCTTTGAGTAATTTTTAATATTTAATAAATTCTAAAATTGAATATTTTTTAAATAAAAAAATAGTATCATAAAAATAGTAAATTTTAAAAAATCCAATATATTTTTTAAATTTTTCTAATTATATTACAGAGGGATATTCTTTAATTAGTATTGGACATTTATATTATTCGATCTCATGACAATTTTAAAAAAAATCTTGAAATACTGAGGCCATTTTTTTTTCGATAAAATCTGATAACTATTTTTGTTTGAGTGGAGAACAGACAATTATTTAAAAGCTTAAAAATTAGTTCAATTTGAAATATATAACCCTGATAATAATATATCAATTCAATAATATCTTAATTAGATTTATTTGATATATTTAAGGTTTTTTTTTCGTCTTATTTTTTTATAGGATTGAATGCACATAAAATGACCTTATATTCTTAAAAATATTTAACGACAAACATCTAAAATAAAATCAACTTTATATTCTGATAAAAGCATAATCATCTTTATGAGAATAATTTGTCTTATTTCCATAACTATCCAAGCTTCATCAGAACTATTATTTTTCAGTAAATCTAACTATATTAATAAAAAATGGATAAGATTGCTGAATATAGGGCTAGTTAACAAAGAGATATCTCGATAAAATTAAAATCAGTCTCGCAAAGTTCCTAATCAAATATTTGCTGAAAGATATTTGACAGGGGCTGAAAAAGAATTTACATTTAAAAATATATGTTACATAACAGAAGTATTATGAAAATTCGATTGAAGAATTTCTTGTTTTTAAAAACTCATCCTAAATCCGTACCTAAATTATTATTTTTGGATTTAAAAAAAAGTAAAAAATAATACAATTTTTTTTATTTGAAAAAATCTCTAAAATAAACAGGCATTTAATGGTTTTTAAATTTTCACTACATGGGACCGGCTTAATTTCAAATTGAATATTATAAAAACCTCTGGCGTATTTGTCCGATATTAAAAGAAAATTCGAGCTTATAATTTTTATAAGGTACTTGAAGAAATACAAATTTCAATTTGAAATTTTGATTTTTCCAAACTATTCAAAACATTAAAATTAAGAAATATTAACTCATTCAAAGATCGATTAATCTAAAGGGAGGGTTTAAAAGCCGGTTCTTTGAACAACAAGGTTTTTTTTAAATTGATTTATTTTAAATTTGTTTTCAAATGAAATCTTTTATCTAAGTTTGCAAGGAGCTTTTTTGATAAAAGACTGAATTTCAATAGGACCTGATATTCAAAAAACTTAAATTACACGATTTAAAAAGTTTACTGCTATCTATAATTTTACATACAAAGTAATGAGAAAATAATAATCCACATCAATATAAAAAAAGTTGAGAATATTAGAGGTTTAGATTTAATAAAGAAGTGCATATAGTTCTGAAATTAGGGAACAGTATGTGAATAAAAAACAGATTATACCAAGTTATTTTCGTCTTTCTTTAAAGAATAAATCTGCTCATTTTAAAGGGAATTTTTATCTCGATAATTTCAAAAAAAAGTTTGAATAAATGCTCATATTGAGTAAAATAGAAGCATAAAATTTTTAAATTGGCTGGTCTTAGATAAAACAAAAATTAATTCAGGCGCTTTTTTTAGAAATAAAAAAGCTTTTAATTTTACCCATGCTACAATAAAAAATTTGATTAATATACGAATGCCTTTCCATTAATTTCATAATCCATTTTACATTTCATTGTAACAAGAAGATTCTTCATTAATTGGCATTTTAAATTCGATAAATTTTCTATTAAAAATATATTTTCAATTAAATTAAAATTAATATTTTTAGCGGATGAGCACTCAATGTGAAATAAATTATCCTGATTTGAGATATTTATAACATATGAGGTTTTATTTTTTTTAAAGTGAAAATTAATACAGTTTTAAATGTTCGAAAAATTCGAGAGTTAAAGGAATTAAAAAAAAAATTATTTTTATTTTAGAGGTAAGTTATGAGCTTTCTATTGAGAAATGAAAGATTTTTTTTAAAATTTTATAATTTTGATATCAAATAATAATTTATAAAATTAAAAATTATTATCTTTTTTTTTTACTTAGCGAAAAATCGTAATAAAAACTTTACAATAGATATTTTAAAATTTTGTAAATCGCAAAATTTTTGTTTGCTTTTGTTAATGTCTGTGGAATCAGGCCATTTATAAACAATTTTTAGATATTTTCATTGGATTATTCAAGCTAGTCTTTTAAAAATTAAATATGATTTTTAACCTTTCAATCGACTTTTACATAGTGCTAAATCTGAAAATATCTTTTTAGTTGGTACAACGATGGAAATTTCTTTAAATAAAATTAAGATTTATTTTATTCGGGCTTGTTTTGCGAGATTGAATTTTTGATGTTGATAAGAAAAACTAGTTTTTTTTTTTTCTAAAAAAAATTTTCCTAAAAATTAAATAATTTATAAATTCAAAACAATGGTATAATATTAGAATAAATTTTTATTTATTTTTTATATATTTAAAAGTAAATCAATCTAAAAAGGCTACAGTCGGGGTATAATCTATTTAGAGTAAAAAACTAAACAAATCCGATCAGAAAAATCAAAATCATCATCTTTAGCTCATTAAAATTGTAGCATCTTAAAAATATTTATATGGATTTAAAGATTAGAATTTGCTGCAAAACAAAATTTTAAAAATTTTAAAAATCTAAATTTAGCCGATAATTTCTATAAACCTAGCTTTTGACATGAAATCATTGTTCGGGAAATATGCAATAATAAATTGAAAAATAAAGTTTCTTTGCAGAATTTATATCACAATTTTTGAGAAATAAATTATTAGAAGTCTTTTCAATGCAAAAGCTTTATATAAAATTTGGCTCACTAAAAAATTAATCTTTGAATATAAAGAGTAAATAATATTGTTATGTATTTAAAAAGTTAAACGTCAGGCAATTCAAGCTTTATAATAACAGATTTTCATTGATAAACATAGAAATAATTGGCTAAAATTCCTATAAAAAGCTAGCCATCTTTGTCTTTGATTTTTGTTAGTTACTCAGTGTTATAATCTTAATTAGGAGTGATATATGAGCAGTTTGATGTTTTTGTAAGAATTTTTTTACTGCATCATTATTTTATACAACTTTAAAGGCTTAAAACTATCATTCATATTTTAGTAAAAAAATTATAGCATTTTACTTTAATTTTTTAGAGTAAAACCTTCATATATTAAAAAATTAATAATTAAAAGTTTTAAAATAATCTAGATTTAATCAAAAAATCATAAGTAAATTCAAAAGATTATGCAACTCTTCAATCATTTAAAAAGCAGAATATCTCTATTTCAGATTTATAAAATCTAAATGAACTATTTTAAAAATTGGGCTTACATTTGAATTTAAAAGATAAAAAGATCCATCCAGTGAAACTCAGTAATATTGTATTAATTTTATCTTTAAGATTATTAGGTGCTATAGCTTGCACAAGATAAATATTTTGAAAATTTGATAGATATTCAAAGCCAAAGTTTATTTATCAAAATAAAACAAAACTATGTATGTTGTATTCTAATTTACAAATTTTAAATCCAAATTTATGCATTCTTAGAATAAATTAAAAATTTTATTTATGTTTTGGATAAAAATTATTTTTTATTTTTCAATTTTTGTCAAAAACTCTGGAAACCTAATACTACAAAAGACTATCAAAATATATAAGCATAAAATAGTATCTTATTACACTTACAAATCTGTTGAATTTTTTAATGTAACTTGCTCCAATCTGTCATTTAGATTATAAATGATAAAAAGAAAAATTTATTAGAAGAATAACAATTTATAGACAACAAAAAAAATGTAAAATTGTTTGTTGGTAATATTCACTTTGATACAGACCAAACATGAAGGGATGAATTAGGAGTGGATGAGGCAAGGATCTCATCTTCCATTTCTGAAACCCATGCAAGACCTGTTACACTAGAGGAAAAACCTATATCTTCAAGTGTGTGGCCAGTATGGACGAAGTAAGGACTTTTAGACTCATTTAACATTGTAAGATCATAAAGTTGAACATTTGGAACAGAAAGAAGTCCAACTGCAATTTTATGCTGCTGACAGTTGATTTTCATAATATTTATCAGGTCAATCTTAGAACCAATATTTCCTATAATTTCTGAATTTCTATCTTTTAAATTTATTTTAAAAATCTTCCCATCTGTTGAACAAGCAAATATATCATATGAGTTTCATTAAAAAGAATTATAAAACTGTTCATGAATGATTTTTCAACATTTTCGATTAATAATGTAAAACCTAAACAAATAAATATAGGATAAAAAATATTTAAAGTTAATCCTCATTTAAAATATATCAAGTTTTTGACATCTGGATTAAATTTATGATTCTATAAAAGTTTATTTTATCACCAATTATATTGGATCTTAAATAAAAAATATTCCTAGAAATTGTTAAAGTTCGCAATCTGATTCATCAACATAATAAAAAAAACTTAAGATAAAATAATAAAATAAAATTCTTTGAAAATAAATTAATTTTCGAACTTTTCCTGAGGTGTAAATATGTTAATTAATAATAAATCAAAAAAGACCTGTTTTAAAACTATCAAATGAATATCTTTTTTTCTTTGTTAGATCTATAAAATTGCCACAATCTTTTTCAACATCAAAAATACCAATATTCCCATTTTTTTTGGCCAAAAATCATCAAATTATTAAGTGGGTTAAAATAAAAAAAAGATTCCTTATCCTTTATATTTTTTTCATGTTTTATAAGTTTTAAATTTCTATCAGAATTCTCAACATTATAATCCCATATAGCAATATCATTTTGAGCTAAGCAAGATGCTTTTTTAAAATGTCTTTCCATCATACAACCAGTTAAAACTGATTCACTGATAGTCATATCATCTATATTTTTTATGCTCCCATCTAAAAATGTAGTTAACATTTATGATTATACCTTCAACTTTGCACAAATTAAAAGAACCATTCTCTTCTAGAAGCATAAAACGGTCATCTGATGTTTGGTCAGAAATTATCTTTTCAAAAATTATAGGTGATAGGATTCCATCTGAAACTTTAATGTCACGTTTTCTCTATGTTTAGAATTTATTAAACCTTTTATTATTTAATTTAAAAGTAATATAAAATGTAAAATCATGTTCTTAATAAATTTACTAAGAGCATAGTCTTTCACTTTGAAAAGTGAAAAGTTGCTTTGTTTTTAAATCACAGTCCTAATGTATCATTAAAAATCCCAAAATATAAATCAAAGATTATTTGGAAAATCTGCAACTTATTTATTAAGACATTAAAATTCAGTAATTTAAAATATTTTCTCATTGTATAAGCTAGCAAATCTTAGCTAAAAGAGAGAGTTTTTAGTAAAATATGTTTTGATTAGACTCAACAAAGTCAATATGATAGATAAAATTTACTTCCATCTCTTATAAGCCTGACATAAATTTGAAATTAATTTCACATTACATTTAAGTTTCAATTGAATAAGTTAAAAATTTACCTGCCAAATAAAATACACAAAGCATAATATTTCCTAAATTAAAAGACTTGAGTGATTGTGATTCAAAAACAAAGGTGGGAAAGTATAGTTTTTTATTAATAATTTATGGAAAATAAAATTGGAATATAATAAAGTAATTAATATTCAAAATTAAAACAATTTTGGTCCTACAAATAAGTTTAAACACAGCATTTTAGAACAAATATTTTGATAGACTTAATAAAATATAAAAAATTTTAAATAAAAGTTATAAGAATACTTAGGCTCTGAAAAGAAAAATCAATAATAATAATTTCTATTCAACCTTTTTGCTTTTTTATTTTGTAATATACTTATAAATCCTACCATTTATTACATAAATATTTTTTAATAATTTTTTAAAAAATAAAGTTGTCTATTAAAATTTAAACTGAAATCAATTTTTTCTATCAGGAATTATTTTAATTATTTATATCAATTTTCAGAAAATACTTTTAAGTAGAAAGATAACCAATACCAAGGATTCTGCATTTAAAGTTGAAATTAGTTTAACAAATTCACAAACTTCAATATTTTTGAAATTTCTATATCAAGAAATAGCCCTAAATTGTATTTAAAATTAATTCTTTGAGATTTTTTCTGCAAATTTAGATTGGCATACATCTTTGATGCTTCAATATAAATAACTCAGTTTATAATATATTTACAATAAAAAATTTTTAAGGCTTATTCTAATTTTTTAAAAATTATTCAAAAAAATACTGTATCTTCATTATGAATAAACCAAGCATAAATAAAAAAACAAAAGCTATGGGATATTTTCTAATTATGTTTTAGTATTAAAAATTAAGATTTGTTATTTCATAATGAAAAAAAATTTGGAATCATTTATCTACAATCTGATTCAGAACCCTCTGCAATCATTGATCATTTAAAATAATTTTCTGAAGAATTGCTTATTTTCTGAAGATTAAAATATAATTATTACTCTATAGAATTTTTTAATATTCAAAAACAAAACCTACTTAAAAATTTTTTAATATTTTTATATGAAAAATATTTAGATTTACTTTAACATTTGATTTAAAAAGCTAGTAGAAAGTACATTTTTTATATTTTATCCATTTTTTTTTCAAAATCTGGCAGTTTGAGTAGTCCAAAGTCATGAAATTCATAATCATAGAGTGATAGTACATCTGAAATAATCATATAAAAACTTTTCATTTTAAAAACAAATATAATTTCATTTTTATACAATAATCTATTTATTTATAAAGAATTATTACTCCCAATCCATTTGAATTTTATAAATGATGAAGACTTGATAATAAAAATTGATATAGAAGTTATCAACATAATTTCTATTTCTGTTAAAACTTATATTAGATGTTTATTTAAACCTATGCTGTGCTGAAAAAAAGTAATTAAGTTTGAAGTATTTAGTCTTATATACGTAGCAAAAAATTATAAACTTGAGTAATCTATATGAAATCAAGCCTTTTCCTCAAACCATATTTTTACAAACTTCTATATAAAATTTTTTATCAACCTTAATCTCATAACAACTCAACTTCTACATTCAAGAATTCTAGAATGTTCAACTTTACTTACTTAAATGCTGGCTTAAAAAACCTGTGAAAATTTGTTGTTTTTGGCTGCCAATCTAAAGTTTAAGAAATTTCAAACAAATATAATTTTCTCATCTTAATCATAGTAATTTGGTAAATGTCTTTTGAGCTAAGTTCAAAATAGCAGAAAATTTTAGAGCATGCTAAAGGATATGAGCTAATATCATTGAATAAGCTAAAATAAGAATCAGAATAAAACCCTATTAATATCTATGAAGGTTACATTAGACCATTAACATAAGCCTGATGTTTATAGTTTGACTAGAAGATAAAGCAAAACAATTCAGAAATCTTTTGAGCATCAAGTGATGGCTTTGGTATTCAAGATGGATAATTGCCAAGTTCAAGAGCATATCTATATCATGTAACTAGTTCTTATTGTTGAAGCTTTTTAATGTTGGAACCTTTTTTTTTGTAAAAAACCTGATAAAAAGTTTTTGAAAAGTAAAAGATTTGAAGTCAATGGTACTTTTGGCATGATAAAAATGGTAATATTTTATGATCTATTTCCAGCAAAAGTAGTTTATCCTCAAACTAACCATCTAAACCAGGGGTGCCCAATACGCAGCCCGCGGTGATTTTGGCACTACATATTTGAATTTAGACTCGTTTTACAGATCTAAAGTGCATTTTTAATAAAATCGTCCTATTAAAAAATTATTATTTTTGAATTGTTTCACTATAATTTTACAAGATGTCTGGCTTGAATTTGCTGCACTGGGCCAAGAAAACGAAAGACACAGACGAAGAACATGAAGAAGCTTCCAGACACGATCAAGAAAAAGCACCAGCTGACAAGCCAAAGCTGAATGTACGTAAAATTACAGAGGAAGGGCAAACCTTTGACAAGGACTGGGAGCTAAAGTAATTCTTCTCAGATATTTGAAATGAGCTTCGTTTTTGATAATGCACAATGTATATCAACCTAGGGTAAAACTCATTTTTTAAGCCGTACTACAAATTTTTTGTTCGAGCTATAAAACCCTGCTCACTATTAATAGTTACTATAATTGCGGAATAGTGCCATTATTTTTAAATGCAAAATTATTTTTTCTTATGGAAAAATTTTCCTCAAAAATAAAAACTTTATTTAACAGCCCTTATTTAAAAAAAAAAATTAAAAAACAGATATTTCATGATTGAATCAGGACATAAAGCCAAATGTCTACTGTGCCCCAAACACACTGAAATCACATGCAAGAGGTATAACGTTGAAAGGCATAACGCTACAAATCATGCAGAATTTATGAAGAAAATAATCAGTGATGAAGAGAGGAAACTTATTTTTGATAGAAAAAAAGCAGAATTGCAAGGCATCAAAATGAAAAAATATTTGAACAGGTTCGAAATAGTAACCAAGGCAAGCTTCAAAATCTCTCATCTGCTGCTTCAGCGTCAAAAACCATTTTCTGATGGCCCAATAATTAAAGAAGCAATGCTCATTGGAATGGATGAAATATTGACTAACCACAAAGATAAATCAATGATTATGGCCGATATCAGCAGCATCCAATTAAGTAGAAGTACAGTGACAAGAAGAAGTGAAAGTATGGCTGAAGAAATTATTACTTCATTGAAAAGTAAAATAAGAAAGGCAAACGCTATCTCGATATGCCTCGACGAAAGCACCGATATTAACGACATGAGCCAATTAGTCGTTTTTGCACGAATCGTCTCATGTGACTTGCGGGTGAGCGATGAAATCTTTGGCTTTATACCGCTTGAAACTTCAACCACTGCACAGGACATTTTTGACGCGTTGCAGAAGGTGTTTGTTCGATATTCAATCAATTCAAGTGATTTGGTCTCAATAACAACTGATGGTGCAGCTTCAATGGTTGGCGTGAGGAATGGGCTGGTCGCGAAACTCAAGAGTGAAAATCCCCTGCTGTTCAGCACCCAATGCATTATACATCAAGAATCTCTCTGCGCTAAGACCGGTATAAAAGACGCAAAACCCTTTGCAGATTTTATAATGAAGGTAATTAACAAATGTGTTGCATCTGGAGCAACTCGCCATCGCCAATTCAAAAAATTCTTAGAGGAAAATGAAGCGGATGTCAGAGATTTGTGCAAAATGCAGCAAGTAAGGTGGCTTTCAACAGAGCAGTGTTTCAAACGATTCCTGTCCAATCACTCGCTAATTAAGCAATTCCTTGAAGACAACAACGTGCAGGTAGATGAGCTCAATTCGACTGAAACACTTGTGAAATTGTCATTCTTCTGTGATTTGACTTCAAAAATGGGAGCTTTGAATAGAAGGTTACAAGGTAAAGCTAACTGTGTCTGGGACTCGTTCAAATATATCAACAACTTCAAGCTCGAAATCGAATAATCAATTGAAGAATTCAAAGCTGGCAACTTTAAGTCATTCCAGAATTTTGATTTGATCGTGTCCAGTGATGATCCTGCTGATTCTGAATCTCTATCTGTTAATGCTGAATTTGCAATATCCTGGCTGCAAATGCTGTTAGAAGATTTAAACAAGCATTTTCAAGATTTTCAATCACTACTGCCCTTGCTCAAGTTTGGTGAGAATATTGAGTCAATTACATTTGAAGATTTAGATTTGATTGCGAGTATGTTTGGCTATGAATATCAAAAACTTAAAACCGAATTCATTGCATACAAATCTGACATTGCATTGAATCCTGATTTGAATTTTGTCAAATTGAAAAATCAGAAATTGTTGAGCCAAGCTTATGGTAATGTAGTTTCAGTGTTTGCAGACAGCTATATGTGCGAAACAAGCTTCAGCAAGATGAACTTCATCCTCAATGAATTCCGTTCACGGTTAACCCAATATCACCTGGAATGTTGCTTAATTGTTTCTTGCACTAACATTGAGATAGATTTTGACAATTTGGTTGCTTCAATTGATTGTAAAGTGTCACATTGATCTTTTTAATGAAAAGTATAATATCTAGTATAAGTATTTTTGGGTTGATTTAATAGTGCGGCTCGCGGGCCGCCAATGCTAGCCCCCATAGTAATTTGTATTGGGCACCCCTGATCTAAACAATGTCAGAAAAAAGCAAATAACAATGTGTTATGCTACAATCTGGATGAATAAATAAATGTCTAATAATGATACCCAGGAAAATTTGCAACTATTTAGAACAAAAAATGATAATATATAAAGTTTACTCCATTTAAAAAAAGATATTGGAATATATGAGATTTAAGAGTGTGAAGCATATATCTGCACATGATTTTTTACAACCTCAGTGCTTATAAATTGTTTGATCCAGAGCTATGCCAATATTCCATAAAACTTGATCTGACAAAACTAAAAAATGAATAACATCAAAACTTTTCTGTACTAAAATGAAAACTATGATCAGATCATTTATCATTAGAATCGTATTGATTTAATAATAGCAACCAATTAAATCTTTACACAAAATTAACCTTATTTATAAACTTGTATACTCATTTTTTTGCATATAATAAATCTGAGATCCAATTACCAGTAATAAATTACTATATTTATCGATGATCCCGAAAAATTACATCTATAAATATCCATTTATTGTTTTCTATGCATATATTAGTATGAAAAGTGGTTGTATTAATACTTTTCTAGTCAATCATTATTGTCTAATACCCGGCCAAGCTATCACATCACTTTGGATTGATGAAATATTTCAGACTAATGGGTCACAACCACACTGAATATACACTTTAATAAACTATATATACCCAATATTCAGAAACAAACATAAATATGCCACAGATTCTGTCTATATTAATGTTAAAAATGTAAGTCTAGAATTAGAATATAGAGCCTTTTTTATCCAAACAAAAAGCCATCTAGCTTTTTTGTTTTGTCAAATAATCAGTTAAAATAAAACTACATGTATTATATTATCAATATTTATAAATAAGCAATCACTAATTTATTTGGAAAAATAGCAGAGAAAAGATTAATTAAAACAGTCAGGGAAGATGTGACATTTATTTTAAAATAAATATAAACCAATTTTGGAATAATCTTCAAATTTGCTACAAGAAATAATTCTTCATATATGAGTTTGTTTTATTCTAATGATATTCAACCCTCTGCGAAAATTCTTAGTATATTTCAAAGAGTAGGATTTTAAAAATTACGCCATGCTTATTGCATAAATTCAATTCATAATGGGTATATCAGCAAGAGCATTTCCCTTATATACTAACTTTTCTGCAATACAACAATAAAGGAACATATTTAAATACTCAACTTTTCAAAGGATATAATTGGGTACAAAGATGGAATATTTGTTATTGATAAAAACTAGTTACTAAAAATACATAAAGCCAAAAGAAAAATAATGACCTGTTCTAAATGAATGACATAGAAATATTATCTAAAAAATTTGTCTTTAATTAGAACCTAACCTTAGAAAAAATATTAAATAAAATTCTCTCTTTATAAATATTGGATGATTTCATAATAAAATAATTAATTTTTTTTATATTTCGGCTGTCCCAGTTGCCAAGTGTCAAACCATGGAGAATTTGATTCAAGAAGTGAGTGTAATTTTACCTGTTCAAATACTGGCAAATTATTTTTGAATTTTAGGAAGCCTATATATCATACCATGATGAGAGTGGACAAATAAGCTTTTATTTAAACATTCATGACTGCAGTCTAAAATGATTATCACTTCATAAGTATTTCAATAAGCATTACTCATATTTAATACATAAAATTTAATAAGACTGATTTTTCTCTCTTTTCATGCTTTATTATTCCAAATATTATACCTTCATTACCTCTAAGAGAATATAGAGATAAATTAACTAGAAATGAATATTTCTCTTCTTCTTTTAATAATTTTTAATCCTCTAATCAGTGTAATACTTTTTAAAAATAGCTTTAATCAATTTGTGATCTTCTACAACATTCATTAAGGAATAAGTCTGAACAATTTGTATTTGTGAAGGTGAATTTTAGATCTATAAAAGGTTTGTTGGAAAAACCGGGATTAATATCCAACTTTAATAAAAAAAAACTACTTATGACAATTTTTTATATTTTGTGTATGCTCAGACTGGAAATAGCAAGAAAATTTTGAACAGCATCAACAATAATAAAAAGATATTAACACCAACAGATAGTTTGATTTTCCAGCTTCAACCCACATAAAATTATTAAAATAATAGTTATTGTGACAAACAATGATATTTATGGTGGTAATATTCAAGTAACTTGTGCAAGTATTTTTAGAATAATATTTTTTATTATTTTCATAGATCTCAAACTCTATATATATCTTAATAACATTCAAAAGATATCTTATCTGATAGTCAGAGAGTAAAATTATAGATCTAAAATAAATATCTGATTTTATTGTTTTGATCTTAATTATGATAAGTTTAGATTTTCTTCAGCTTAAATCAACCAGTCATTTCAAATTTCTGAAATAATAATATTTTTTTACTAATCAGAAAATTAATTATTATTAGGATTTTTATTTAAAAATTCAGCTTTTAATAAAAGTATCTTATTTAGATTTATTGCTTTAATAAATAGAATAATTATTTAATTTAAGCATCTCGTTCCTTCCACCTGTCATTGTTAGCAAACTCATCAAAAATGCAAAACCACTCCACAAAGAGAAAACTATTCAAGTGAGGCAGATGGCCGACCAGCTTATAGAAAAATATGAGCACCCATATTTAGAATTTTATTAAGAAAAACTTATTTTACAAAAAGTAATTACCATCGTCTTTCAGATATTGATTTACAAATAGCTAGGGCCCCCTAAAGCTAATAAAGTCAATTTACATGGTAAAATACAGATAAGCTTAAAACTCTCTAAAAAGCACTTATTTTGTAAATTTATAGCTTAAACAACCAAATAATAAAGTAAACAAAGTCAAATTTTAATATTATAAGTCAGTAAAGCTAATTTTTTTATCGTAAATTATATTTTTTAAATTAATGCGAGTTAGGAAATATTGTCAGTTAAATTTAACAAATTTTACTGGTTCTTTTGCAAAATTTCCTTCTAAAGATCTTTGATATTTCAAGCATAATTGATTATATTCAATATAATGACTAAATAATAGGCATTCAATATTTAAAGTTTTGTCTAAGATTTTTAGAGATAGTTTACTGGATCTTTCAATAGAAGTTTAAATACTTTCTATAAATAATTAATTGTTTAACATGAAAATAATTTATTGTTGGCAATTATCCCTTACTGATTGAGCAAAAAAAAAGATTACAATCTGTATTTTGCCAATCAGGTTCTAAAACTGTGAAATAATTGTATATATCAATTTTGTAATGGATTCTCACAAAATAACCATTCAGCAATTTAAATTGATATTTTAAACCTTTCATGAAATTATTTAAGTTAAGCTTGATATTTATGACTTTTGATGAAAGGAATATAGAAATCAAGAAATTTTTATTTTTAAATAAAAAATATTTCTTGGCCTCAGAAAGTTGTCTAGTCTATTGTAATTCATCTTAATAAATCATTAAATTCAAATATAGAAACTCTAATATTTATAATTCTAGAATAGTAGAAAATATAATAAAAATATTTCTTTATTTTTGTCTGATTCTTCCCTCTATTTTATTTTTTATGCCAAAGTTATACATTTATTTTTTCATAATATGTTCTAAGTAAGATTTTTGTGAATCTTTGTTACATTTGATCAAATAAAATGAATTAATTTTCTTTAATATGTGCAATTGAATTAAAATTTAGAAAATTTATTAAGTATTATTTAGTTCAGAAGAAGTTGCAGAAATTATATATAGGGATCAGTATAGTTAAAATGTCTGCCAATTGGAATTTTTCAAACATTTATTGTAAAATCTTATATTTCAAAAATAGATTTCACTATGAAAATGATCATTTTTCTAAGCATGCATAGTTGTCTCTGAAAAATACTCTGTAATAACTTTTGAAAAAGCAATATACTTTTCAATTTGAAGGAGCTGTAAAAAATAAAAGAAATTTTAGATAGAAAAATTTACAGTTTATAAGTTTGTTTTAGTCAACTTATTATTAATTGTATAATATTATGATAGATATTATATTTATAGAAGTAAAAATTTTGAAAACTATATTTATATGATCTTTTATGAAAAAAAAAGTCAATTTTAAAGGTCAATAAAAAAATAAAATCAATTTATAGCATTATAAAACAAAAATAAAGTCAATTTTTTTTGGGGGGGCCCTACTATAGCTCTGAAAACCTGGGGAATGCACAAAAATAATTCCAAGACGTACACATAGGAAAGTAAATGACAGAAAATTTAAAATTATTTTACTTTTAAATGATATCACTGCCAAAAAAAGCAGAAATTATTTAATATTTGATAAAATAATCTAGGTTACAATAGCCTTATCAATTTTTTTCTAATTAAGAATATATTTACATATATTTGCATGAAATTTTATTTGTAGAAGTATTTCACTTTACGCAATGTTTATTTTCAATTTTTTTTTACTTGGTAATTCGAGATTACTTTTGATAAACTAGAAAAACCAATTAAACTTTGAATATTCATCAACAAATTCATCTATACATTCGGTGTGACAATGGAGTCCATAAGGACTCTAGCTGAATTCTTTTAAACTACTATTAATTACATGAACCCTCATATTTACTAAAGTAAATTATTTCTAATCTATCTATAGCAATTATTAGATTCGGATTTTTGATTAAATAAAAAAAATTGAATGAGAGAGTTTCAAGTTTGAAAAGAAATGTTTACGCCCTAATAAAAAAAGAGCTCTTTTGGCTTGAAAACGTTAATATTCATTACAATCTATACAAATGATACACAAATAATCTGGACATGCGTGCTTATTGCATAATTGCCTTTGTTTTATACCGGTATCGCTTGGACTAATATAATATTATCCACGATTTTTTTATCTACGAATTTTGATTTTTTTGCTATCGGATCACCATTTTCTTTATCATCCTTCATGCTATTTAACAAAGTAATTCCAACTGTATCAATAAAAATTCGTCTAGGTTTAATATTTTTCTTTTATATAAAACTTTGGTAAATTCCCTTAAAAACAATAAATGAATTGATTAATACAATATCCCAAATATTTTAGAAACAAACCATAGGCTATCTTCTGGATATTCTTTTGGTGGTATATCTTTGAAACACCATACTATGCAAATAACATCACCCTTTATTTTGTTATAAAACTAGATCATTTCTGGCTTTTCTTTGTGTACATTAAAATGCTTATGATGAAAAGATAAAAGAAGAACAATATTCCTATTATTTTTTGGCGGATAATTCAAACGAGCGATTCCATCTGATTGAAAATACTGAATATTATGTTCTAGTGGCTGAGACAATTCTGGCAATTCACGGCGATTTTTTCTAATAGTTTCACACAGTGTTTTATTTGGGTAAAAACTTTCTGGATAAAGAAAAAGTGATAAATAAATTATCACATATTATATTGATGCCTTACAAGAAATAGTTATCTAGCAATCTTAATACAATATTTTCACCTTAATTAGTTTCTCTTATTCCACTTTTTTTTCACTTGATAAAATCTCTGCATTATATAAATATGAATTCGAGGAGTCATTCAAACACCAAACTTCAATTCTGTATTATTGCAGTTTAGTATGAAAATATTGTTTAAAGCTACATTGACAACGAAAAGGTATTAGCTGTTCATCAACAGTTAGAGATTCATTTAGTTTCATTAGATTTTGTGAATTTTTTATAATTTGTTCTAAAATAAATCTTATAAGTAACAATTTATCTTTTTTATTGTTATTTTGGCGGATTTCAAAATTCTTCGAACCTCATTTTTCAGGTTATTCAAGGAAATTTACGTCTGAAAATTGTAGAAGAAAATATTTTAGGACCTTAAAAAAAATTTTCTGATTTTTGTGAGCTATTACCATATTCTTCATGCCACATCCATTTAATGATTTCCATATTCGAATTCATCGTACCAACAAGTAATACCAATCAGATGACTTTTTTTAAGTCACTCCTTAAATTGTATAATCGTTTTTATGTTCAAGGTATTTATTTGCATACTTTATAATATTATTAAATATTGTTTTGTCAAATATTTCTAAAAAGGCGTACAAAGGAATACATATTCTATTTTTTGCATATTGAGTAGGGCCTGGAAAGATCTTTATAATATTTCTAGTTTTAGACTTAGTTGTAAATTTAAACTGAGTACTCCATCTAATGATATTAGAGCGGCTCACTAATGTAAATTATAAAGCCAGAATAATTTTATTTAATAATTGCATATTGTTGGATTATTTTGAGAATTTTCTCCTAAATCCGCTGCATCCCTTCAACTTTCTGAATCATCGATTTCTATGCTGGCATCTGAAATATTCTCTAAATGACTTTGACTCTCACTGCCTGGTGGGACTATTTCACCAATAATTTCTTTTATCTTCTCTTAAGCCAACATCCGATTAGTAAACTAGAACATTTATTTCAAATCTTAGGCAATTTTAAGAAAAATATTTTTTTTTTTCTGGGGTCGATAAGGACCTAAATTATCATTTCTAGAGTTTTTTTACTTTCAACCTGAAGGTTAAATTCTAACTATATTTTTATTTGAAACCACATTTCTTAAATATTCCTAAAATGGTAAAAATCAAGAAAAAACATTATTAGATTCATGATACTAGTAAATTTGAAATATACTCTACCTAAAAGAGCATAAATATAAAAAAAATGGCGTGAAATTAAATTTTAAAATAAGATTATATGTAAATTTATTCCTTTAATTAAATTTTTAAAGTTCAAAAAATTTGGTTAAGCAACCAGCGAGGTCGATTCTTAGCCTAAATCCCAAGTGAGCGGAAACAAAAATTACAACTAAAATATTAAATACTGGTGCCTTCGGTAAGAAGGAGAAGAAAGTTTTCTTACTTAATTACTCTAGAAGGCCTTAGTCTATGATATAATTTAAGAAGGCCCAAAATGTCAAAATCATTAATCTCATAAACCAAAAATTTTAAATTGAAAAATAACTTTATAAAATTCATTTTTATAAATATATAAAAAAATACTTAACTTTTAACAGAAATTATCAAGAATAATCTGACTTCAATATTTTAAACTTAGTCCTTCTCAATCTTTTAAACTTTTCGGCTTTATATATCTAGATGAGTCCACTTGTTTTCCTCTCCGAAAATAATTCAATTTCAATAAGATCAATGGATCTCCAATTACTACTGAATTCAATTTCGATCTATTTAATTTCACAAAATAGGAAAAAGTGGATTCGACTAGCAGTTGAACTGATTTTTAGATTGAAACTAAATTATGATTTACATCATGACACGTGTCAAAATTAGGACATCATTATGATGAAATAATCATAGAAATTATAAGAATAATGAATATAGATTGAATTCAGATCTTGTTAATAGCGATTGGTGGAATTGCTTAGGATATTATATGTTTTTTTTAGGTGTATTTATTTTATAAATATCTATTGAATAAACTCGAAAATTTGAAAAAAAATATAATAAAAAAAAAACGATAAAATTCAAAACTTTCTAGATAAATAGTCGATGTAAGCCTACTTTTTTTTTTATTTTTTAACAAATCGTTAAAATAAATTTAAATGATTATTGCAAAATTATCATATATTTGCAAATGGAAAGAAATTAAAATATTTTCAGATTATTAAATTATGAATTTTCAGCATACTTATTAAATTAAAATGACCTTCTAAAACGTATATGTTATATTTTTAATTAAGATCGGTGTATATAGATTTTATTGAACCTTTAGGTCAATTAAATCTAATAATTGAACGACATTTAAAGAGGCTTGAGCAGTTGGCAGTATCTCTTCAGCTATGTGCAGAATCATCAATAAATGTTTGAAGTGTATTCGCAAAGATGACGATCTAGGAGAGTATTTCATAGAAATTATTGATGGCAACGGTGAGAGATTTTGTCGAGAAAGATGCATTATTAGTGTATTTATTCCAAAATACCTTTCTAAAGATATAAATAATCCATGAATAAATTGTTTGAATTGTCAAAATCTTGTACAAAAAAAGCTGATGATAATAAAAAATTTAAGTAAAAATCAAAATTTTCAATTTTTTACTTTTTCAAAAAATATTCAAGTTAGTGATGGTAAAATTTTATTGTATATCTATTTTTAATATTATTTTCAAACGATTGATTTTCTAGAGCTTCGAATTATTTCAATAAAAAATATCAAGTACATAGATGCAATAAAATCGACTGAATATTTGCATATAATTTTTGAAGATCAAATTTAAGGACTAAAATTTACGTCATTTGTACTAAAAGTATTCATTTAAATTCTTATTTTTATTTCATTCTTTATATTAGAAATGGTTAGAACAATATAATTTTCCTCAAACTATTCTAATTTGATGATTTTACGGCTAAATTTGTAAATAAAAATTAAAATAAAACAATTTATTTTTTATTAACATTTTCATTTAACTTTTAATTTTTTAAATTGTGATCGCCCCAGGAAAAGTTTAAAATTCAACTAATTCTGTCAATTTTATATAGAAATTCAATCTAAAGAATTTTAAAGTTTTTAACTTCAGGGATTTACATGTTTTGACTATATCAATCATTTTGAAAGGTATGTCTTTAGCATTTTCTATGGTATTTTATGATTAAAATTGTACAAAATTTTATTGAACAATAAAAATACTTAAAATAGTCAAATTAATATCTTGATTTGTGCTAATATTACTAGCATAATATGAATATTTTTGTAGAACTTTTATTTAAAAATGTGAATTATTTTACAACTAATTAATAATTGAAGCTATAATAATAAAATGGAGAAATTGAAAAAAAGAACAGAACAAACATCCTATATGACAATCTTTTCGGGATCTAATATATTTGATGCGATTAAATAATATTCTATGTTTATATTTTGCTTTATTATATTTTTTTAGTAAGATTAGAGTATTTCAGATTGAAAAATAGTTGAATATTTCTAAAATGATAACTCTTATGTTAAAAAAAATAAACTCAAATATTTATGAAAGAGCTTATTAAATTTGGTCAAATTTATTGTCGATTTTAGCTTTAATAAAATAACCTACAAATGAAAATTTATCATACAATCTGCTCATATTTCAAAAATTGAATTAAAATATTTTGTAATTAATCAATTAAATCATTAGAAAGCTGATCTCGTTTATAGAAATTAACTTCATCCTTCTTTGTTACTATAGTCAACCCTCGCTAATCCGAAAAATTAAAATCCTAAAGGTTTTCGGGTTGTGAAATTTTTAGGGTCATGAAGTTTATATTATACTACTGAAAACAAAATTTTAGAATTATATTCGATTCTAATGTGCTCATTCAAACCTATTTATATAGAAGGAAGAGATAGAAAGATTTAAAAAATATAATAAAGAGCAAATAAAATATTTACTACATTACAAAATCATCCAATGTTGTCTGTTTTGTGCTTTTTTGAATAAATTCATTTAAAATGTGCTATTAATCTTTAAAAGTTTTAATTTTTGAAAGTAAAAATCACTGAAAACTAACCTATTCTATCACTAGAGTCTAAGAAAAATTTGATAGATTCTAATAGCCCCATGTGATTGAGTTCGGATTTATCTATCTTTGAAAAATCTCATTCAGATCTTTTAATGATAAAATACTAACTAGAATTCATTTTGAAATTTTAAATTTTCGGCTGATAGTAGTTTCTGTTCTCTTCTTGACATACATAATTTTTAGCATGGGAAAAACAAATACTCTGGTCCTGAACACAACGAAAAACTTGCCAAAATTAACTTTTTTAATCTGTTGTAAGTTAATTTATATAATGTGTATTTTTTTCAGAACTTTTAAGCAATATCATAGATTTTAATTTAATCCGAAATTTCAAATGAATTTGCATTTCGGATTACGGATTATGAATATTCACATTATTGAAGCCAATTAGTATGGATTTCTTATAAATTAGCAAAATATTTAATAACTTTTTTCGGATTATTGAAGTGTTCGGATTATGGAGTGTTCGGATTATTGAGAACTGCTTTTATTTAAAATTCAAATATTTTTGCAAATCTGTGAGTTTTCAGCGAGAGTAAAAATTTTTGCTCCACAAAAAAAAACACTAATTTTTTTTTTTATGTTTATAAGTTGTTTTCTTTTTGCAAAATTATTTTTTGGATTATCATTTGATTTTAATCAAAACTATAATTCTAAAAATTTAGGATTTAATTCTATAAATTAAAATTCTGCGATTTTCATATATATTTATCATTTTTGAAAAAGGTAAGGAAAATATACTCTTCTTCCATTTTTTTTACTTAATCTGCATTACTAATTGTAATGAAAATATTTTAAAAAAATATAAAGAATTTTATCAATGATAAATTATATGAATTTTTTTTTAAAGATCATCTTTGCTATATTTGATACTTTTGCTGTATTTTATTTTCTGATGGAAAATTTTGTACCAAAAGAGCCGATTTTCTCTTTTATTCTGATACTCTTTTTACCAGCAATACTTTTCCACTCTTTTTTGGTCATGCTTATAGTGATTAATTTTGTAAGAAACCGTAAATGTGATTTAGAAAACAAATTCAAATCTGAGCCTTGCATACGCCTAAAAAATATCTGTCTTTCTCTGCACTACTACGCCATACACCAGCTTGTTCTTGTTCTGATAATGTTGATTATCTTTTGTGTTAAAAACTACTCTAAAATAGGTAATAGATTAAAATTATAATTTTCTAATCTTTCAGAAACTTATTTTTTAGCTTTAACGCTAGCATTATCTACATCTTTCACATTTCTAGTTTTTGTTGACTTTTTCTATCATTTGAGTAGATATAAAAATTTGTTGAATATTATAGACTTCTTGATGTGGACGTTAGTAGTCTTAGTCGCAAAGTCGATTAATAATAAGTTGAAGATTAAAACAGACTCAAGCAGTCCTAATGAACCTAAATTTTACAACATATCATTTATAATTAGTGAGTCATTGATTTTTATCGTGATTGTGACAAAGTCTTTTGTAAAAACACTCATGGCTCCTAATTCTAGAACAAATGCAAAATTTAGTGTGAAAATAAAAAAAAAATATTTAAGATAAAATCTAAATCTGAAAATGACCTGAAATCAACTGATTTATTATAGTAGCTGAGTTTGTTGATTGATATGAATGAAATAAAATTTTAAATTTGCCAAATTCGATATAAATCAATGCATAAAACCTGCTATTTAATTCTTATTTCATTATTCAGAGAATTTTTGTTTATTCAATCATAAAGAAGTTGTATTAATCTGGGATCAATATCTCACTTTCGAGATTTTTTTTACTGTAATAAATTTATTGAAATATCCAACTTCTTTT
>CM035220.1:31360298-31399611 GCA_020233015.1 Callinectes sapidus | reverse complement strand
TGCAGCAGTTTGAGGTACTTTGAAGTCACTATGCATCGTTGTAAAATGTCTTTTTACATTATATTCCTTCAGTACAGCGATTGTTTTATTGCAAATCAGGCAAAAAGCACCACCGGAAATCTTTATCAAAAAGTAGCTGGTTAAAGTAAAATAATTAAAAATTCAATTGACCAAAAATTACTCAAAATTCCATGAATCTTTAAATCCACGATTCTTATCAATAATCTTCCTTGCTTTTGTCACTGGAACAAGATCATCCGCGCGATCAGAGTGTGTTTTGAAAGTTACTGGAGCAGGTGCGTTATTTGTTTCAGATTCCGTCACTGATTCGGAAGGGTTTTGACAACAGCGGACATGAAATCGGTCCATACAAATTAATAAAAATTGACATTAAATATTACTTTCAAAAAAGGCCCGAGGGCCGTGTCTTGCCCACCCCTGTTCTAGATGAAAGGTTTTTTTTTGTTCAAGGCGAAAAAGTTCTTCAAAAAGCTATAAACAAATTTTTTTTACATCTGTAAACGAAAGATTAGAAAATAAATGGTAAATAATTAATAGAAATACCATTTTTAAGTCCAAAATCTATATCAATCAAGTAGCATCACACTTGATAATGCAGTGATTAGAGATTCGAATTCCCAAAATCCCCCAGGGAAAGCTGCTCTAGTGAAGACAGAAAAAATTCATAAGATCGTACAAAATGATACAAAATCTACACAAGATTTCCCTTACTATATCGTCCCTAATGCTTCAATTGGTTTAAGCTAAACTATAGCAGTTCATCTGCCCTAAATAGATTACCCAAAAAGAAACATCAAAATATAGGCTGAAGAAAAAAGTAGCTTCAATGACAACTCTATACAGAGCAGATCTTATATTTTTCCCTAATTTTCAGTTATGAACATAGGTGATCAATTTCTCATTAATGATTCAAGCTTTGATAATGATTTCATACTTATCTTTAGACAAACAGGAACCTCGAACTATTGTCAGATTCTGACAGATGGCATGCTGATGGAATTTTTAAAACAGCTCACACCATCCTCTATAACTAAAAACTGTTCGTAGGGAAGTATATGGAAGTGTTATGCATCTTTTATATATGCTATACTTCTAATAAGACCTAGATGATATATAAAATATTGTTTCGGATTTTAATAGACAATATTATAATTTATTAACCTGATTTATTCATAATTGACTTAAAATCAGCAAATATCAGAGCCAATTTTTATTTCTTACATGATTAGATCACTAGATACATTATTTTTGGTTTTGTTAGCCTATTTATTTATTGATAGAAGAATATTATTGCAAGCATGATGCCATTTAGATCCAGGATTTAAGAAGAAAGTCAGAATGTTATTAACTCTGGCATTTATACCAATTCACAATATATTACTATCTTTTGAACATATAGCAGACAATGGAAAATTTGATCCGTATTTACAATATTTGTTTTTTTTATTTTGAAAATACGTTAATCGGAAAACCATTGAGGAATAAAAGAATATGCATATTTTTTATTCTAAAAAGTAGTGCTTGATTGTCTCATACTCGCTGGGATTAAAATGATTAAGACTAAAAATTCTGGTGAGGGTTGGCATCGTAAGTTTAACCAGAAAATAAATGCTCTTTATCCTACACTTAGGAAACTTATTCGTTGTATTCAGGGAGAGCAAAACTTCAAAGTGTTTTAGGACCAACAATATTTGAGTGGAGTTCTCGTCCATGCTGGGCAGTAGAAGCAGAATGGTCTATTACCCCGAACTGACCAATATGAGTTACTCGTGTAAATTACTGACCTAGTCTGTCAGCTGGTTAGCCATATTAGATTCATTTTTTATGACTAGATCAAGATTTAGTAAATTGTATTTTAAAGAAATTTACAAAAGATTTCTGTGCCTAATAAAAAGGGTAAATATTCTTATAATTAAATTATTTGATCAATTAGTTAAATAATAATTATATTAGTATCCATCTCTATAATCACTAATTTTTATCTAAAAATAAAAAAAATAAATAAAATTTATTATTATCGAATATTATCTTAAATTTCGAAGATAATTTTGGTCACCTAGACCAGGCTTGAACAATCGGCTTCTGTTGAGTAGCCTTTTTCAGGCCAAGGATAACTGTGGATAAAAGAACCGTTACTGCACAAAAAGATATTAAAGATTAGTCTTGAATAAAATGAAAGACCCCCTTCGTTGAATTTCTAAAAGTAATTTCGTTCAATATATATTTTTAAAATTAAATTTATTTAAAGAAACAAAAATATATGTTCTAAGCTGTCAATTTTTACATTTTATCTTCATTTAAGCTAAAAGAAATTATTTTTTTACCATATTTATTAATTTTCACCTAATTGTAAATTTTTATGATAATACTCTCTAATTCAGATTCATATATTTTACGATTTTTCTATTTGATATTTTCTTTCGTGGTATTTTACCAGTCACCATTTTAACTAACCAAAAATTATTTCAATTATGAAAAATTAAAATATTATCAAAACTTCGAAAACGTAAACTTTTTTGATGAATTTTCTTTAGATTATTAAATATATAAATGAAAACATCAATTTTAGAAGTAATAAAAAGGCTCGTTGTGATTTCTAATCAATCCTCTTATAATTTTTTATTATTTTAAGTTTTATTTAAAAAATAAAATTGATTAATTTGAATTTAATTTGGAAACATTCAAAGTAATAAATAGGCCCACAATTAACTGCATTTTAAAAGTCTTAAATTGAAAAATAATTACGATCAAAGAGTTAATTATTTCAGTGAAGTTAAGAAAGAGCTAGACTTGTGAGCTGACATGGAAGATCAAATCATAGTTTATAAGTCGAATAGTAATTAAAACTAGTGGATTATTATTCGAAGAAGTAAATTGCTATTGATTTATTTTTAAATATCAAGATATTTTATTTTAGCTATCCGCTTTAGATTGAAAATATAGATTATTTTATATAATTATTTTTAATAAAAAATGATTTAGCTGGGACACTGTTCACTTTATTTTAGACAGTAATTTAAATTAAAAAACAATAAATAAAGGACGAGCTAGCTCAAAGCGATACCTTGTTCTTCTATTTTGATTTTCTTATAAGTCAGCTGAGCTCTTGTCTCTGTTTAAATTTCGTTATTGACTCTAGAGCTGCTCGCTCTAATCGCTTTCAACACCTCAGATTATGATTGAATAAAAAATAAAATAATATATCTATGATCATAGCACAAAAATTTAAGAATAAAGATTTTATATAGTCATCATATATTTATTTCAAATTAGAATATATATGAAGAATCTAGATTTGCGTTCCACTCCGACCTCTGGGGTTTTCAGTAATTGCTTCATAACTAGGAAGAGGACTTTGATTATATCCAATCAGAGCTGGAGGATGACTCTGAATATACTCTTGATAACTTGGAGGGGGAATTAGATTAGGATTGATTTGATGAGTATTGGATTGACTCATATTGTTTAAGACGTTTGAATCCTGATCATCAGAAGAAGCTCTTGTTTTTTGCCTTCTACAAAATGAATAACATTTTTTTATGCCTTGAAAAAATTACTTAAGAAAATATATACGTGTAGGTCATATGTTCTATCAATTTAAAAGCAAAATTAATGTTAATAATAAATTTTTTATAATATGATAATATAAAACATTGAATAGTAGTGAAGAAATTTGATAATAATATTGATTTTCAATTCAAAATATGAATTCTAACTGTTATAAAAATGATTCGAATATTTTCTTGTATAATTTAAGTTAATTAATATTTAGTTATTTCATTCTTCCTCTTAAAAAATATTTCCATATTGATATATTTTAGTATACAACTTTAGATTTTTTTAGTAACAGAGATAATATAACTGTTTGGAAATTATAAATTAGAATTTTCTAGAATTTTAGTGATTTTTTTTCCAAACTTATGCAATTCATCTTTGACAGCATATTAAAAATTTTGAAATGTCCAAAAACTTGGACAGAAGATTAATTTTGTTTTTTGGTATCCAGTGCGAATTATTGCTTAAAAATTTTAAAAGTTCTGGCAAAATATGAAAATTTCAATTATATTATATCAGAAAAAGAGTTAGGTTTATTCAAAGCTAAAGAAATTTTCAGGTTTTTGTCTTTGGCTTTAGAATGCAAACAAATCTCATTCAAAATAGGTCTTTTTTTCAAAAGAACCATATTAAACTATATTTCAATTTTTGACGAATATATTAGAAAGGAAATTATAGCAAGCACTGATACTATTTTAGTTTGTTTAACTGATCAATTGTTGTTTGAATGCTTTTCACTTCAAAAAAGAAATTTCAATTCTATTAATTCAAGTCTAAATCCAGAAATTAATAAAAAATGGAAGGTGTTAAAAGAACTTAAAAGAGGAATAAGATTATCTTTAGAGATCCCTAATTATGATCCTAATAAGGATATACCATTTTTAGATATTCAGAGCAGTTATAATTCAATATTTATAACCCATTACAGTCCTATGATACCAGTCCTAGTAAATAAAATTATAAAACTTTATCAATTTTCTAACGACTCTCATAATACTAGTTTTGATTAAAAAAATTCTCATGAATATGCTCTGTGGCTTAATAACAGACTGGGAGAATGGACTCTGCCTGCAAGTTGTTATTGTCCTTCTAAAAATTCTTTCAACTGTACTTTTTAATTAAAATCTTTATTTTAAAAGTATAGGGCTGAAGACTTAGACATGATATTTAGCAAAAGATTTATATACACTTTATGTA
Organism: Callinectes sapidus; assembly: GCA_020233015.1. Taxonomy (NCBI): domain Eukaryota; kingdom Metazoa; phylum Arthropoda; class Malacostraca; order Decapoda; family Portunidae; genus Callinectes; species Callinectes sapidus. The sequence goes on along the minus strand of CM035220.1, from coordinate 31,394,838 downwards.
ATCTTTTGATTTCCAAAAAAGATACTATTAATAGTATGGTTACAAGAAAATTAATTGAAATGCTTTCCATAATCTTAAAAATAATACCTAAAAATTTTATTATCAATGCTGTTAGAACTGCCCCTATGCTTGTTACGATTGCATTGGATAATGAAGACATATTTAAGTTATTAATTGATTTGTTTGTTCTGAAAAATAAAGAACATTCAATACTTTTTCTTTCATGTTCACTCTTTATTGAAGAATCAGTGTAGTTTTTAGGTTTATGATTTTTTATCACCATAGATTTCAGCAACATTTAGTTGACAATTTAATCTCTGAGTTATGTAAAATAGATACAGACTTTTTACACACTTCTGTGACTAAATTTTCAGGTTCATTTCTGGATCTTAGAAAATATTTTATTCCTGAGTCTACAATAGAACTTGCTAAGAATGATCAAACTAATTGTGATTTCAATGTTGAGAAGCTGATTACTTTGTTCGATGCATTATCAGGCTACATTAATGATGAAATATCAGATTCAATATTGCAAATTTTAGAAGATTTGGTTCAAATACTGGATAACACCTATCTCTGTGATATCTCACTCAGTCAAAATTATATTTTAAAAATTTTGAATCCAATGATTGCTAAAATATCTTTGATTCATACATCTAAACAATTTATCTCTAAAGTGACCATTTATGTACTCATGATTTCAAAGAAAATCCTTCTTTCTTCATCAAAACCAATGAATGAATCATCTATCAATGAGAATGATTTTTTGATTAAACTCCTCAAAACTGCAAGCTTTAATTTAAGCAATCAACCTCTTCTTTTTGCAATTTCTTCTGTTATAGAGATAATAATTTTTCAAAATTTTCTCCAGAGACAATCTAAAAATGATGCATACATGATCCCTGAATGGTTCAAAGAAAGGTAAAGAATATTTATTACATTTATAGAGTTTAGATTTTACAATCCATTAGAATTCTCTTATTGTGAAAATCTTGATAATCCTCATAAAAATATCCATTTAGACACTTTGGAATGTTGGGAACAGGATTATCTAAGAATAAATTTTTTAAAATAATGAAAGATTCTAAATCTAATCCTACTGCACTAGATATCAATGACAATACTAGTTTTTACAATAAAAGATTAGCATTACCTCAAGATTTATCATATGCTTTAGGTACAATAAGCTTTGATAAATATTTTAATGTATTTTCAAATATACTTAAAGTAGTAAAATCTCATTCTGAGCTATCAGAAATAATTAACCACTTTTTATTCCTTGCTTATCAAAACCACAATGTAACAAAATTTTCTTTCTTAGAGTCTGATTTTAATTGCATAATGTTAGAATTGAAGAAGTAATTTTTTTATTTAAAAATGAAATCCAAGATTTTTAGATAATTCTCCAACATCAACTGAAGACTTCCAAATTTTCAATTTGTTTATGTTGCTCATGGAAAGTTTATCAAACTTTAGTTCTGGCTGGTGTAAAAGTATTTCAGTCTTTATCAGTGAAATGGTTACTAACATATGTTTGTACTTGTATGAGTCAGCTACTGATTATCCCAATTCATTCTGCCTTTTCACCAATTTTTTGAATAATATTCTCAAGAAATCTTTGGTCTTAGATGAAAATTTTATCGAAAATACACTACAGGTTGGAATAGCTCTTATTGAGCGATATACAATCGAAAATTCAGATATGCCTATTCTACACCAAATAGCTTTATTATTATCTAGGGTTTTGGATTATAAAAAATCACTAACTAATGAACAAATGGTAATTCTCTTCAAAAATATTCTTTTACAATTGGAAAAAAGAATCAACATTAATATTGAGCTTGAGACAAGCAATGGAAATTCTTGTTTCAACTGTGAATTAATCAATACTTTTTCTCAAGTTTTAGTAAAAGCATCTCTTATGGTAAATGTAATTGTTGTTTAAACTAAAAATAATTATTAAGGACCAACATGACTGCTCTAAACTTGTAGTGCAAATGTTTGATGTTGATTTTGTTAAAATTATAAGCTATATTTGTAGGATTGACAATGACAAATGTGTTTGTAGCTCCTCTCTTCTGGCACAGATTTTTGTTTTAAATACCCAATTTGGTATAGAATTTAGAGAAAAAATTAAGAATATATCAAATATTAACGATATACTCAGAATTCAATTTGAAAAAATATATTCAAGCTCAAACTTTTCAATAATGTTGCATGTAACTATTATAATTTTTTCATATATTCAAGATAGCTTTTGTTCTTTGTGAGTTTCTTTCTCTCTCAGAAATTAATCATAAAATATTGAATCAAGTTTTAGATATTGATGAATTACTAAAAAGATTTAAAAATATTATTTTTTGCTCTTTTGCAGCTAAAATGAACATTGATCTTACTTGCTGTTTACTCAAAATAATTAAATATCTTTCTTATCATGCTTTAGAGCCAGTGAAAAGTTTTACAGAAACTAATAGTGAATCCCTATTCAAGTGATACTTATTGCATGTATAATAATATGTATTCTAGGTTGTATCAAAAAAATATTGGAAATGAAATAGGTTCTCTCATTATAGATTGTATAAAAAGTGTCCACCATCACTTTGAAAACTATTCTATGTCAAATATTACATCATTCATAGAATTTTCTTTCCAATTTTTTGATCAGCTAAAAATCAGTGGATTCTCTGATTTGTTCATTGAGCTTTTGACTATTCTCTTGCTAAGATCTAAAACAGAAAATTTGGACAGAATAATACTGATCCTTGATAATAATTCACATCTCTTGGAAAGTTTACTTTATAATTCTAGCTTTAGCAAACCTAAAATACTGTTTATTTCTCAATATTACTCTCTCAAAATAAAACTGTCAAATTTCGGCCCATCAAATATAAGCTGGAACAATTCACCTATTTTGTTTAATATGATAAATGATCAGCTGCAGCATTATAAATACTTTGGAGAGAATTACTTAGAATTGGTAACTCTTTTAGAAACTATAACTCAGAGTTCAAGAAAAATAAGCAACTATTTGGTTACATCTGCACTCATTCCAACTTTAATTTACCATCTCTCAGAAATTTCATCTATATTTATCACTTCTATTGCTAAAAATGGCACTTCATATTCTGTAATTACAGTTTATATTTACTAATAAATTTTGATATTTTTACAACTTATGTAGCTATATATAAATTTTTAAGAATACTAGAATCGTTTAATATGTATTAAATTTATGTAAGTATGGTTAATCTTGCTAGTATTGACAGCTAAATTTTTTTTTTTATTTCTTTAAAATTATTCCAGTTTGAATATGAGATCAATGTGTGTATAAAATTGATGCTGATACTACAAAATATATCACAAAAAGATAGAAATGCCCAAGAAAGGATTGCCAGTACTCCAATAGGCATTGTAATTCTCAAATACTTCACACTAGTAGATAGATTTCCTCATTTGTCCCAAATTCTTGAGCCATTGTTGGATTTTATTTTCTTTTATTCACAAAAAAATCAAAATTGCCAGTCACAATTCAGCAAGTACAACTATACTGGCCAGAATTTTAAAAGCTTGTGCACCACTAAGAAGTGTATAATTTTTGAACTTTTAAATCTTTTAAAAAATGATTCAGCAAAAAACCAATATTCGATAGTTCTAGATATTCTATTGAATTTGTCTGAAGAATCAGAGAATCTAACGATAACAACATATATCATTAAATATATGAGATTTATTTGTATGAAATTTGAATAATTAAGTTTTAGTTTTACTGTATAGAAATATTAAAAATCTTTTTTCTTCTATTAGGGAAGGGCAGTTCAGTTTAACTTTTTTATCAATATTAATAAGCAACCGAAATATAATAATAATCCATTTTATTTGCAAAGTATATTTGAATTGAGTTTGTAAATATTGAACTTATCATAAACTAAATTTAATAGTTCTCTTCATAAAAGTTTAATCCTATAATAGGCTTTACTTAAAAAATATCTGAACGAATTCGTTTCTATAAGAAACAATCTTAAATTGTGAATGAATGTGCTTTTTAAAAAAAGTTTCAATGTTGTGATTAAAAACTTCCAAAATGGATATTTATTTGGACAGAATAAGTTTTTCTTTCTTTTATGTATAATTTTGTTTAGAATAAATTATTTTTTTTCATGATGTTTCTTGCCCCTCTTAATCAATCAGTGTCGATATTTTTAGCAAAATTTCTCAAAATAGAGGTTTTCAAATTCGGGATTTTAGCGATCCCAAATCCGGACCAAATAATGATCGGGACTATATCTGGATTAGTCAGAATTAGAACTTTTAATTAAATTTTTCTATAAAAAAAAGTAAAGAATAAACAATAATTGCTTTGGATCGCCAATATATGTTGGATATACATGCCGGTGAAGATCTAAAACTTTTAAAACCATAATTAGATGGCCCTATTAAATATTTCCATCGAAAAATGCCAATTGAGGCGGTATGTCTGATATTAAGGATTATTTGATAAAATAAATCCATATATGAGAATCCTTGCTAATAAAAAGGAAGCAATTAGTAAATATAACCATATAAATATGTTTTATCATTTCTTTTTTGTATAAAAATCGAGTCTAATAATTTTTATTTCTACTATCAGAAGAATTAATTTAAAAATACTTGAAAATTATTGTGAAAGATGATCAACAAGACAATAGTTAAACTATAGAGGAAGCAGACTCTGCTCAGCAATCAATGAACATACCCTTCGAAAAGCCAAAAAAGAAGATATTTAAAAAGTTTAGGCTCAAATTTTGATGACCATATGGCCAACTTTTTCTTCAGTTGAGCGTCTGTTTTTTTATTTATACCGGAATAATAAGGCCAATTAGATAAAAAATTAAAACTGATTTATTGGAATCAATTTGTATTATTAAATTTTTCTAAACATGTTTTGTATTGATTGACTTATCCAACGAATCTTTATCTTTTTCAAATTTTTCAAAACTACACTAAAAACTTTTTAATTTGTTTTGCAGTCTAGATAAGTCCGGAATTTGGTCCAGAACCCCAATATGACACGACTCAGTCCCGAATTCGAAAACTCTAGCAAGAGTCGCCAAGTCATGGAGCAGCTATAGAAGTTTCTGAAGCTGACAAATTTACAAACAAATAAAAAGTCTGGTACTTCAAGTAAGAGGGGTGCAATATTTTGGCGCCTGTGTCTTTGCCTTAATTTGGTTATAGAAGGCCTTGATGAAATTTAAAAGATTTCGTTTTAGATAACAATTTTAAAAAATTAAAAGAATAGAATTTCTTTATTTTTTAAGATTTATTATGATCGTTTGCCATTTTTTTGAGTTATAAATCCTGAGATTGGAAACCTTAAAGCCGAGATTCGAGATTTCAAATTTAAATTTTTTTATTCTTCTGGAATCTTTTAAAGATTATTTAGATAAAATATTTCAAATATTTAATTTTCTTAATTATTTTTTTATATTTTTTTTCACTAATAGGATGATATACTGTTTGTATAGAACGTGATTTATCATCTTTTTATATTTAAATCTTTATTTTAGCTCTAAAGCTTGAAATAAAAAATCAAATCATTTTATTGATTCATTTTATTCGTAGATTATTCGTCAAATGAAATAATAGAATTTTATTACTATTTCGATACTTCATAAGCTCTTCATTTCCTGATAAACATTTTGAGAATAATTTCTATAACTTACATAAATTATTCAATGCTTGGATTTTTAGTGGGGAATATTTTGAAAAAATACAATAGCAAATGAGCATTCTATGTTCGTCTCAACTGATTGGACTATTCTAATATCTGTTTGTAAATCAAATAATGAATTAGTCATTTTTAAACTTGAATATAAAATATTTTTTTTTAAACAAGTGCAGTGAATATTCAAATTCTAATAAATTTTCTTAATAATTTTTTTCAATAATATTTTTTTATTTGTTTTTTTTTTGGAACAATATTAGGTTTTCTTTATTTATTTAAGCATAAAAGAAATTAGTGATTATTTATGATTGTTTCTTTTTTAATTCCAGCACTATTCACAATATAACTTGTTTAAAAATAAGACCAGATTTAAATTTTTATCTAAAAAAAAAAAAAAAAAATTCATTAAAATGTTCACTTTGTCCAATGCTAGGGTTATCCACTCAAATCAGAAGCAAAGATAAACCAATTAAAATTTAGAAAGATAATTAACAGAATTGACGATTAGTTTTAATTTAAATCTCTTGCGATGAAATATTATAAATAAAAGAAGTTGGATATTTCAATAAATTTATTACAGTAAAAAAAATCTCGAAAGTGAGATTTTGATCCCAGATTAATACAACTTCTTTATGATTGAATAAACAAAAATTCTCTGAATAATGAAATAAGAATTAAATAGCAGGTTTTATGCATTGATTTATATCGAATTTGGCAAATTTAAAATTTTATTTCATTCATATCAATCAACAAACTCAGCTACTATAATAAATCAGTTGATTTCAGGTCATTTTCAGATTTAGATTTTATCTTAAATATTTTTTTTATTTTCACACTAAATTTTGCATTTGTTCTAGAATTAGGAGCCATGAGTGTTTTTACAAAAGACTTTGTCACAATCACGATAAAAATCAATGACTCACTAATTATAAATGATATGTTGTAAAATTTAGGTTCATTAGGACTGCTTGAGTCTGTTTTAATCTTCAACTTATTATTAATCGACTTTGCGACTAAGACTACTAACGTCCACATCAAGAATTCTATAATATTCAACAAATTTTTATATCTACTCAAATGATAGAAAAAGTCAACAAAAACTAGAAATGTGAAAGATGTAGATAATGCTAGCGTTAAAGCTAAAAAATAAGTTTCTGAAAGATTAGAAAATTATAATTTTAATCTATTACCTATTTTAGAGTAGTTTTTAACACAAAAGATAATCAACATTATCAGAACAAGAACAAGCTGGTGTATGGCGTAGTAGTGCAGAGAAAGACAGATATTTTTTAGGCGTATGCAAGGCTCAGATTTGAATTTGTTTTCTAAATCACATTTACGGTTTCTTACAAAATTAATCACTATAAGCATGACCAAAAAAGAGTGGAAAAGTATTGCTGGTAAAAAGAGTATCAGAATAAAAGAGAAAATCGGCTCTTTTGGTACAAAATTTTCCATCAGAAAATAAAATACAGCAAAAGTACCAAATATAGCAAAGATGATCTTTAAAAAAAAATTCATATAATTTATCATTGATAAAATTCTTTATATTTTTTAAAAATATTTTCATTACAATTAGTAATGCAGATTAAGTAAAAAAAATGGAAGAAGAGTATATTTTCCTTACCTTTTTCAAAAATGATAAATAGATGTGAAAATCGCAGAATTTTAATTTATAGAATTAAATCCTAAATTTTTAGAATTATAGTTTTGATTAAAATCAAATGATAATCCAAAAAATAATTTTGCAAAAAGAAAACAACTTATAAACATAAAAAAAAAATTAGTGTTTTTTTTTGTGGAGCAAAAATTTTTACTCTCGCTGAAAACTCACAGATTTGCAAAAATATTTGAATTTTAAATAAAAGCAGTTCTCAATAATCCGAACACTCCATAATCCGAACACTTCAATAATCCGAAAAAAGTTATTAAATATTTTGCTAATTTATAAGAAATCCATACTAATTGGCTTCAATAATGTGAATATTCATAATCCGTAATCCGAAATGCAAATTCATTTGAAATTTCGGATTAAATTAAAATCTATGATATTGCTTAAAAGTTCTGAAAAAAATACCCATTATATAAATTAACTTACAACAGATTAAAAAAGTTAATTTTGGCAAGTTTTTCGTTGTGTTCAGGACCAGAGTATTTGTTTTTCCCATGCTAAAAATTATGTATGTCAAGAAGAGAACAGAAACTACTATCAGCCGAAAATTTAAAATTTCAAAATGAATTCTAGTTAGTATTTTATCATTAAAAGATCTGAATGAGATTTTCAAAGATAGATAAATCCGAACTCAATCACATGGGGCTATTAGAATCTATCAAATTTTTCTTAGACTCTAGTGATAGAATAGGTTAGTTTTCAGTGATTTTTACTTTCAAAAATTAAAACTTTTAAAGATTAATAGCACATTTTAAATGAATTTATTCAAAAAAGCACAAAACAGACAACATTGGATGATTTTGTAATGTAGTAAATATTTTACTTGCTCTTTATTATATTTTTTAAATCTTTCTATCTCTTCCTTCTATATAAATAGGTTTGAATGAGCACATTAGAATCGAATATAATTCTAAAATTTTGTTTTCAGTAGTATAATATAAACTTCATGACCCTAAAAATTTCACAACCCGAAAACCTTTAGGATTTTAATTTTTCGGATTAGCGAGGGTTGACTATAGTAACAAAGAAGGATGAAGTTAATTTCTATAAACGAGATCAGCTTTCTAATGATTTAATTGATTAATTACAAAATATTTTAATTCAATTTTTGAAATATGAGCAGATTGTATGATAAATTTGCATTTGTAGGTTATTTTATTAAAGCTAAAATCGACAATAAATTTGACCAAATTTAATAAGCTCTTTCATAAATATTTGAGTTTATTTTTTTTAACATAAGAGTTATCATTTTAGAAATATTCAACTATTTTTCAATCTGAAATACTCTAATCTTACTAAAAAATTATAATAAAGCAAAATATAAACATAGAATATTATTTAATCGCATCAAATATATTAGATCCCGAAAAGATTGTCATATAGGATGTTTGTTCTGTTCTTTTTTTCAATTTCTCCATTTTATTATTATAGCTTCAATTATTAATTAGTTGTAAAATAATTCACATTTCTAAATAAAATGTCTACAAAAATATTCATATTATGCTAGTAATATTAGCACAAATCAAGATATTAATTTGACTATTTTAAGTATTTTTATTGTTCAATAAAATTTTGTACAATTTTAATCATAAAATACCATAGAAAATGCTAAAGACATACCTTTCAAAATGATTGATATAGTCAAAACATGTAAATCCCTGAAGTTAAAAACTTTAAAATTCTTTAGATTGAATTTCTATATAAAATTGACAGAATTAGTTGAATTTTAAACTTTTCCTGGGGCGATCACAATTTAAAAAATTAAAAGTTAAATGAAAATGTTAATAAAAATTAAATTGTTTTATTTTAATTTTTATTTACAAATTTAGCCGTAAAATCATCAAATTAGAATAGTTTGAGGAAAATTATATTGTTCTAACCATTTCTAATATAAAGAATGAAATAAAAATAAGAATTTAAATGAATACTTTTAGTACAAATGACGTAAATTTTAGTCCTTAAATTTGATCTTCAAAAATTATATGCAAATATTCAGTCGATTTTATTGCATCTATGTACTTGATATTTTTTATTGAAATAATTCGAAGCTCTAGAAAATCAATCGTTTGAAAATAATATTAAAAATAGATATCCAATAAAATTTTACCATCACTAACTTGAATATTTTTTGAAAAAGTAAAAAATTGAAAATTTTGATTTTTACTTAAATTTTTTATTATCATCAGCTTTTTTTGTACAAGATTTTGACAATTCAAACAATTTATTCATGGATTATTTATATCTTTAGAAAGGTATTTTGGAATAAATACACTAATAATGCATCTTTCTCGACAAAATCTCTCACCGTTGCCATCAATAATTTCTATGAAATACTCTCCTAGATCGTCATCTTTGCGAATACACTTCAAACATTTATTGATGATTCTGCACATAGCTGAAGAGATACTGCCAACTGCTCAAGCCTCTTTAAATGTCGTTCAATTATTAGATTTAATTGACCTAAAGGTTCAATAAAATCTATATACACCGATCTTAATTAAAAATATAACATATACGTTTTAGAAGGTCATTTTAATTTAATAAGTATGCTGAAAATTCATAATTTAATAATCTGAAAATATTTTAATTTCTTTCCATTTGCAAATATATGATAATTTTGTAATAATCATTTAAATTTATTTTAACGATTTGTTAAAAAATAAAAAAAAGTAGGCTTACATCGACTATTTATCTAGAAAGTTTTGAATTTTATCGTTTTTTTTTTATTATATTTTTTTTCAAATTTTCGAGTTTATTCAATAGATATTTATAAAATAAATACACCTAAAAAAAACATATAATATCCTAAGCAATTCCACCAATCGCTATTAACAAGATCTGAATTCAATCTATATTCATTATTCTTATAATTTCTATGATTATTTCATCATAATGATGTCCTAATTTTGACACGTGTCATGATGTAAATCATAATTTAGTTTCAATCTAAAAATCAGTTCAACTGCTAGTCGAATCCATTTTTTCCTATTTTGTGAAATTAAATAGATCGAAATTGAATTCAGTAGTAATTGGAGATCCATTGATCTTATTGAAATTGAATTATTTTCGGAGAGGAAAACAAGTGGACTCATCTAGATATATAAAGCCGAAAAGTTTAAAAGATTGAAAAGGACTAAGTTTAAAATATTGAAGTCAGATTATTCTTGATAATTTCTGTTAAAAGTTAAGTATTTTTTTATATATTTATAAAAATGAATTTTATAAAGTTATTTTTCAATTTAAAATTTTTGGTTTATGAGATTAATGATTTTGACATTTTGGGCCTTCTTAAATTATATCATAGACTAAGGCCTTCTAGAGTAATTAAGTAAGAAAACTTTCTTCTCCTTCTTACCGAAGGCACCAGTATTTAATATTTTAGTTGTAATTTTTGTTTCCGCTCACTTGGGATTTAGGCTAAGAATCGACCTCGCTGGTTGCTTAACCAAATTTTTTGAACTTTAAAAATTTAATTAAAGGAATAAATTTACATATAATCTTATTTTAAAATTTAATTTCACGCCATTTTTTTTATATTTATGCTCTTTTAGGTAGAGTATATTTCAAATTTACTAGTATCATGAATCTAATAATGTTTTTTCTTGATTTTTACCATTTTAGGAATATTTAAGAAATATGGTTTCAAATAAAAATATAGTTAGAATTTAACCTTCAGGTTGAAAGTAAAAAAACTCTAGAAATGATAATTTAGGTCCTTATCGACCCCAGAAAAAAAAAAAAAAAATATTTTTCTTAAAATTGCCTAAGATTTGAAATAAATGTTCTAGTTTACTAATCGGATGTTGGCTTAAGAGAAGATAAAAGAAATTATTGGTGAAATAGTCCCACCAGGCAGTGAGAGTCAAAGTGATTTAGAGAATATTTCAGATGCCAGCATAGAAATCGATGATTCAGAAAGTTGAAGGGATGCAGCGGATTTAGGAGAAAATTCTCAAAATAATCCAACAATATGCAATTATTAAATAAAATTATTCTGGCTTTATAATTTACATTAGTGAGCCGCTCTAATATCATTAGATGGAGTACTCAGTTTAAATTTACAACTAAGTCTAAAACTAGAAATATTATAAAGATCTTTCCAGGCCCTACTCAATATGCAAAAAATAGAATATGTATTCCTTTGTACGCCTTTTTAGAAATATTTGACAAAACAATATTTAATAATATTATAAAGTATGCAAATAAATACCTTGAACATAAAAACGATTATACAATTTAAGGAGTGACTTAAAAAAAGTCATCTGATTGGTATTACTTGTTGGTACGATGAATTCGAACATGGAAATCATTAAATGGATGTGGCATGAAGAATATGGTAATAGCTCACAAAAATCAGAAATTTTTTTTTAAGGTCCTAAAATATTTTCTTCTACAATTTTCAGACGTAAATTTCCTTGAATAACCTGAAAAATGAGGTTCGAAGAATTTTGAAATCCGCCAAAATAACAATAAAAAAGATAAATTGTTACTTATAAGATTTATTTTAGAACAAATTATAAAAAATTCACAAAATCTAATGAAACTAAATGAATCTCTAACTGTTGATGAACAGCTAATACCTTTTCGTTGTCAATGTAGCTTTAAACAATATTTTCATACTAAACTGCAATAATACAGAATTGAAGTTTGGTGTTTGAATGACTCCTCGAATTCATATTTATATAATGCAGAGATTTTATCAAGTGAAAAAAAAGTGGAATAAGAGAAACTAATTAAGGTGAAAATATTGTATTAAGATTGCTAGATAACTATTTCTTGTAAGGCCTCAATATAATATGTGATAATTTATTTATCACTTTTTCTTTATCCAGAAAGTTTTTACCCAAATAAAACACTGTGTGAAACTATTAGAAAAAATCGCCGTGAATTGCCAGAATTGTCTCAGCCACTAGAACGTAATATTCAGTATTTTCAATCAGATGGAATCGCTCGTTTGAATTATCCGCCAAAAAATAATAGGAATATTGTTCTTCTTTTATCTTTTCATCATAAGCATTTTAATGTACACAAAGAAAAGCCAGAAATGATCTAGTTTTATAACAAAATAAAGGGTGATGTTATTTGCATAGTATGGTGTTTCAAAGATATACCACCAAAAGAATATCCAGAAGATAGCCTATGGTTTGTTTCTAAAATATTTGGGATATTGTATTAATCAATTCATTTATTGTTTTTAAGGGAATTTACCAAAGTTTTATATAAAAGAAAAATATTAAACCTAGACGAATTTTTATTGATACAGTTGGAATTACTTTGTTAAATAGCATGAAGGATGATAAAGAAAATGGTGATCCGATAGCAAAAAAATCAAAATTCGTAGATAAAAAAATCGTGGATAATATTATATTAGTCCAAGCGATACCGGTATAAAACAAAGGCAATTATGCAATAAGCACGCATGTCCAGATTATTTGTGTATCATTTGTATAGATTGTAATGAATATTAACGTTTTCAAGCCAAAAGAGCTCTTTTTTTATTAGGGCGTAAACATTTCTTTTCAAACTTGAAACTCTCTCATTCAATTTTTTTTATTTAATCAAAAATCCGAATCTAATAATTGCTATAGATAGATTAGAAATAATTTACTTTAGTAAATAAGAGGGTTCATGTAATTAATAGTAGTTTAAAAGAATTCAGCTAGAGTCCTTATGGACTCCATTGTCACACCGAAAGTATAGATGAATTTGTTGATGAATATTCAAAGTTTAATTGGTTTTTCTAATTTATCAAAAGTAATCTTGAATTACCAAGTAAAAAAATTTGAAAATAAACATTGCGTAAAGTGAAATACTTCTACAAATAAAATTTCATGCAAATATATGTAAATATATTCTTAATTAGAAAAAAATTGATAAGGCTATTGTAACCTAGATTATTTTATCAAATATTAAATAATTTCTGCTTTTTTTGGCAGTGATATCATTTAAAAGTAAAATAATTTTAAATTTTCTGTCATTTACTTTCCTATGTGTACGTCTTGGAATTATTTTTGTGCATTCCCCAGGTTTTCAGAGCTATAGTAGGGCCCCCCCAAAAAAAATTGACTTTATTTTTGTTTTATAATGCTATAAATTGATTTTATTTTTTTATTGACCTTTAAAATTGACTTTTTTTTCATAAAAGATCATATAAATATAGTTTTCAAAATTTTTACTTCTATAAATATAATATCTATCATAATATTATACAATTAATAATAAGTTGACTAAAACAAACTTATAAACTGTAAATTTTTCTATCTAAAATTTCTTTTATTTTTTACAGCTCCTTCAAATTGAAAAGTATATTGCTTTTTCAAAAGTTATTACAGAGTATTTTTCAGAGACAACTATGCATGCTTAGAAAAATGATCATTTTCATAGTGAAATCTATTTTTGAAATATAAGATTTTACAATAAATGTTTGAAAAATTCCAATTGGCAGACATTTTAACTATACTGATCCCTATATATAATTTCTGCAACTTCTTCTGAACTAAATAATACTTAATAAATTTTCTAAATTTTAATTCAATTGCACATATTAAAGAAAATTAATTCATTTTATTTGATCAAATGTAACAAAGATTCACAAAAATCTTACTTAGAACATATTATGAAAAAATAAATGTATAACTTTGGCATAAAAAATAAAATAGAGGGAAGAATCAGACAAAAATAAAGAAATATTTTTATTATATTTTCTACTATTCTAGAATTATAAATATTAGAGTTTCTATATTTGAATTTAATGATTTATTAAGATGAATTACAATAGACTAGACAACTTTCTGAGGCCAAGAAATATTTTTTATTTAAAAATAAAAATTTCTTGATTTCTATATTCCTTTCATCAAAAGTCATAAATATCAAGCTTAACTTAAATAATTTCATGAAAGGTTTAAAATATCAATTTAAATTGCTGAATGGTTATTTTGTGAGAATCCATTACAAAATTGATATATACAATTATTTCACAGTTTTAGAACTTGATTGGCAAAATACAGATTGTAATCTTTTTTTTTGCTCAATCAGTAAGGGATAATTGCCAACAATAAATTATTTTCATGTTAAACAATTAATTATTTATAGAAAGTATTTAAACTTCTATTGAAAGATCCAGTAAACTATCTCTAAAAATCTTAGACAAAACTTTAAATATTGAATGCCTATTATTTAGTCATTATATTGAATATAATCAATTATGCTTGAAATATCAAAGATCTTTAGAAAGAAATTTTGCAAAAGAACCAGTAAAATTTGTTAAATTTAACTGACAATATTTCCTAACTCGCATTAATTTAAAAAATATAATTTACGATAAAAAAATTAGCTTTACTGACTTATAATATTAAAATTTGACTTTGTTTACTTTATTATTTGGTTGTTTAAGCTATAAATTTACAAAATAAGTGCTTTTTAGAGAGTTTTAAGCTTATCTGTATTTTACCATGTAAATTGACTTTATTAGCTTTAGGGGGCCCTAGCTATTTGTAAATCAATATCTGAAAGACGATGGTAATTACTTTTTGTAAAATAAGTTTTTCTTAATAAAATTCTAAATATGGGTGCTCATATTTTTCTATAAGCTGGTCGGCCATCTGCCTCACTTGAATAGTTTTCTCTTTGTGGAGTGGTTTTGCATTTTTGATGAGTTTGCTAACAATGACAGGTGGAAGGAACGAGATGCTTAAATTAAATAATTATTCTATTTATTAAAGCAATAAATCTAAATAAGATACTTTTATTAAAAGCTGAATTTTTAAATAAAAATCCTAATAATAATTAATTTTCTGATTAGTAAAAAAATATTATTATTTTAGAAATTTGAAATGACTGGTTCATTTAAGCTGAAGAAAATATAAACTTATCATAATTAAGATCAAAACAATAAAATCAGATATTTATTTTAGATCTATAATTTTACTCTCTGACTATCAGATAAGATATCTTTTGAATGTTATTAAGATATATATAGAGTTTGAGATCTATGAAAATAATAAAAAATATTATTCTAAAAATACTTGCACAAGTTACTTGAATATTACCACCATAAATATCATTGTTTGTCACAATAACTATTATTTTAATAATTTTATGTGGGTTGAAGCTGGAAAATCAAACTATCTGTTGGTGTTAATATCTTTTTATTATTGTTGATGCTGTTCAAAATTTTCTTGCTATTTCCAGTCTGAGCATACACAAAATATAAAAAATTGTCATAAGTAGTTTTTTTTTTATTAAAGTTGGATATTAATCCCGGTTTTTCCAACAAACCTTTTATAGATCTAAAATTCACCTTCACAAATACAAATTGTTCAGACTTATTCCTTAATGAATGTTGTAGAAGATCACAAATTGATTAAAGCTATTTTTAAAAAGTATTACACTGATTAGAGGATTAAAAATTATTAAAAGAAGAAGAGAAATATTCATTTCTAGTTAATTTATCTCTATATTCTCTTAGAGGTAATGAAGGTATAATATTTGGAATAATAAAGCATGAAAAGAGAGAAAAATCAGTCTTATTAAATTTTATGTATTAAATATGAGTAATGCTTATTGAAATACTTATGAAGTGATAATCATTTTAGACTGCAGTCATGAATGTTTAAATAAAAGCTTATTTGTCCACTCTCATCATGGTATGATATATAGGCTTCCTAAAATCCAAAAATAATTTGCCAGTATTTGAACAGGTAAAATTACACTCACTTCTTGAATCAAATTCTCCATGGTTTGACACTTGGCAACTGGGACAGCCGAAATATAAAAAAAATTAATTATTTTATTATGAAATCATCCAATATTTATAAAGAGAGAATTTTATTTAATATTTTTTCTAAGGTTAGGTTCTAATTAAAGACAAATTTTTTAGATAATATTTCTATGTCATTGATTTAGAACAGGTCATTATTTTTCTTTTGGCTTTATGTATTTTTAGTAACTAGTTTTTATCAATAACAAATATTCCATCTTTGTACCCAATTATATCCTTTGAAAAGTTGAGTATTTAAATATGTTCCTTTATTGTTGTATTGCAGAAAAGTTAGTATATAAGGGAAATGCTCTTGCTGATATACCCATTATGAATTGGATTTATGCAATAAGCATGGCGTAATTTTTAAAATCCTACTCTTTGAAATATACTAAGAATTTTCGCAGAGGGTTGAATATCATTAGAATAAAACAAACTCATATATGAAGAATTATTTCTTGTAGCAAATTTGAAGATTATTCCAAAATTGGTTTATATTTATTTTGAAATAAATGTCACATCTTCCCTGACTGTTTTAATTAATCTTTTCTCTGCTATTTTTCCAAATAAATTAGTGATTGCTTATTTATAAATATTGATAATATAATACATGTAGTTTTATTTTAACTGATTATTTGACAAAACAAAAAAGCTAGATGGCTTTTTGTTTGGATAAAAAAGGCTCTATATTCTAATTCTAGACTTACATTTTTAACATTAATATAGACAGAATCTGTGGCATATTTATGTTTGTTTCTGAATATTGGGTATATATAGTTTATTAAAGTGTATATTCAGTGTGGTTGTGACCCATTAGTCTGAAATATTTCATCAATCCAAAGTGATGTGATAGCTTGGCCGGGTATTAGACAATAATGATTGACTAGAAAAGTATTAATACAACCACTTTTCATACTAATATATGCATAGAAAACAATAAATGGATATTTATAGATGTAATTTTTCGGGATCATCGATAAATATAGTAATTTATTACTGGTAATTGGATCTCAGATTTATTATATGCAAAAAAATGAGTATACAAGTTTATAAATAAGGTTAATTTTGTGTAAAGATTTAATTGGTTGCTATTATTAAATCAATACGATTCTAATGATAAATGATCTGATCATAGTTTTCATTTTAGTACAGAAAAGTTTTGATGTTATTCATTTTTTAGTTTTGTCAGATCAAGTTTTATGGAATATTGGCATAGCTCTGGATCAAACAATTTATAAGCACTGAGGTTGTAAAAAATCATGTGCAGATATATGCTTCACACTCTTAAATCTCATATATTCCAATATCTTTTTTTTAAATGGAGTAAACTTTATATATTATCATTTTTTGTTCTAAATAGTTGCAAATTTTCCTGGGTATCATTATTAGACATTTATTTATTCATCCAGATTGTAGCATAACACATTGTTATTTGCTTTTTTCTGACATTGTTTAGATCAGGGGTGCCCAATACAAATTACTATGGGGGCTAGCATTGGCGGCCCGCGAGCCGCACTATTAAATCAACCCAAAAATACTTATACTAGATATTATACTTTTCATTAAAAAGATCAATGTGACACTTTACAATCAATTGAAGCAACCAAATTGTCAAAATCTATCTCAATGTTAGTGCAAGAAACAATTAAGCAACATTCCAGGTGATATTGGGTTAACCGTGAACGGAATTCATTGAGGATGAAGTTCATCTTGCTGAAGCTTGTTTCGCACATATAGCTGTCTGCAAACACTGAAACTACATTACCATAAGCTTGGCTCAACAATTTCTGATTTTTCAATTTGACAAAATTCAAATCAGGATTCAATGCAATGTCAGATTTGTATGCAATGAATTCGGTTTTAAGTTTTTGATATTCATAGCCAAACATACTCGCAATCAAATCTAAATCTTCAAATGTAATTGACTCAATATTCTCACCAAACTTGAGCAAGGGCAGTAGTGATTGAAAATCTTGAAAATGCTTGTTTAAATCTTCTAACAGCATTTGCAGCCAGGATATTGCCAATTCAGCATTAACAGATAGAGATTCAGAATCAGCAGGATCATCACTGGACACGATCAAATCAAAATTCTGGAATGACTTAAAGTTGCCAGCTTTGAATTCTTCAATTGATGATTCGATTTCGAGCTTGAAGTTGTTGATATATTTGAACGAGTCCCAGACACAGTTAGCTTTACCTTGTAACCTTCTATTCAAAGCTCCCATTTTTGAAGTCAAATCACAGAAGAATGACAATTTCACAAGTGTTTCAGTCGAATTGAGCTCATCTACCTGCACGTTGTTGTCTTCAAGGAATTGCTTAATTAGCGAGTGATTGGACATGAATCGTTTGAAACACTGCTCTGTTGAAAGCCACCTTACTTGCTGCATTTTGCACAAATCTCTGACATCCGCTTCATTTTCCTCTAAGAATTTTTTGAATTGGCGATGGCGAGTTGCTCCAGATGCAACACATTTGTTAATTACCTTCATTATAAAATCTGCAAAGGGTTTTGCGTCTTTTATACCGGTTTTAGCGCAGAGAGATTCTTGATGTATAATGCATTGGGTGCTGAACAACAGGGGATTTTCACTCTTGAGTTTCGCGACCAGCCCATTCCTCACGCCAACCATTGAAGCTGCACCATCAGTTGTTATTGAGACCAAATCACTTGAATTGATTGAATATCGAACAAACACCTTCTGCAACGCGTCAAAAATGTCCTGTGCAGTGGTTGAAGTTTCAAGCGGTATAAGGCCAAAGATTTCATCGCTCACCCGCAAGTCACATGAGACGATTCGTGCAAAAACGACTAATTGGCTCATGTCGTTAATATCGGTGCTTTCGTCGAGGCATATCGAGATAGCGTTTGCCTTTCTTATTTTACTTTTCAATGAAGTAATAATTTCTTCAGCCATACTTTCACTTCTTCTTGTCACTGTACTTCTACTTAATTGGATGCTGCTGATATCGGCCATAATCATTGATTTATCTTTGTGGTTAGTCAATATTTCATCCATTCCAATGAGCATTGCTTCTTTAATTATTGGGCCATCAGAAAATGGTTTTTGACGCTGAAGCAGCAGATGAGAGATTTTGAAGCTTGCCTTGGTTACTATTTCGGACCTGTTCAAATATTTTTTCATTTTGATGCCTTGCAATTCTGCTTTTTTTCTATCAAAAATAAGTTTCCTCTCTTCATCACTGATTATTTTCTTCATAAATTCTGCATGATTTGTAGCGTTATGCCTTTCAACGTTATACCTCTTGCATGTGATTTCAGTGTGTTTGGGGCACAGTAGACATTTGGCTTTATGTCCTGATTCAATCATGAAATATCTGTTTTTTAATTTTTTTTTTTTAAATAAGGGCTGTTAAATAAAGTTTTTATTTTTGAGGAAAATTTTTCCATAAGAAAAAATAAATTTGCATTTAAAAATAATGGCACTATTCCGCAATTATAGTAACTATTAATAGTGAGCAGGGTTTTATAGCTCGAACAAAAAATTTGTAGTACGGCTTAAAAAATGAGTTTTACCCTAGGTAAATACATTGTGCATTATCAAAAACGAAGCTCATTTCAAATATCTGAGAAGAATTACTTTAGCTCCCAGTCCTTGTCAAAGGTTTGCCCTTCCTCTGTAATTTTACGTACATTCAGCTTTGGCTTGTCAGCTGGTGCTTTTTCTTGATCGTGTCTGGAAGCTTCTTCATGTTCTTCGTCTGTGTCTTTCGTTTTCTTGGCCCAGTGCAGCAAATTCAAGCCAGACATCTTGTAAAATTATAGTGAAACAATTCAAAAATAATAATTTTTTAATAGGACGATTTTATTAAAAATGCACTTTAGATCTGTAAAACGAGTCTAAATTCAAATATGTAGTGCCAAAATCACCGCGGGCTGCGTATTGGGCACCCCTGGTTTAGATGGTTAGTTTGAGGATAAACTACTTTTGCTGGAAATAGATCATAAAATATTACCATTTTTATCATGCCAAAAGTACCATTGACTTCAAAGTTGAACATTCTAGAATTCTTGAATGTAGAAGTTGAGTTGTTATGAGATTAAGGTTGATAAAAAATTTTATATAGAAGTTTGTAAAAATATGGTTTGAGGAAAAGGCTTGATTTCATATAGATTACTCAAGTTTATAATTTTTTGCTACGTATATAAGACTAAATACTTCAAACTTAATTACTTTTTTTCAGCACAGCATAGGTTTAAATAAACATCTAATATAAGTTTTAACAGAAATAGAAATTATGTTGATAACTTCTATATCAATTTTTATTATCAAATCTTCATCATTTATAAAATTCAAATGGATTGGGAGTAATAATTCTTTATAAATAAATAGATTATTGTATAAAAATGAAATTATATTTGTTTTTAAAATGAAAAGTTTTTATATGATTATTTCAGATGTACTATCACTCTATGATTATGAATTTCATGACTTTGGACTACTCAAACTGCCAGATTTTGAAAAAAAAATGGATAATAATATCAAAAATGTACTTTCTACTAGCTTTTTAAATCAAATGTTAAAGTAAATCTAAATATTTTTCATATAGAAATATTAAAAAAAATTTTAAGTAGGTTTTGTTTTTGAATATTAAAAAATTCTATAGAGTAATAATTATATTTTAATCTTCAGAAAATAAGCAATTCTTCAGAAAATTATTTTAAATGATCAATGATTGCAGAGGGTTCTGAATCAGATTGTAGATAAATGATTCCAAATTTTTTTTCATTATGAAATAACAAATCTTAATTTTTAATACTAAAACATAATTAGAAAATATCCCATAGCTTTTGTTTTTTTTATTTATGCTTGGTTTATTCATAATGAAGATACAGTATTTTTTTGAATAATTTTTAAAAAATTAGAATAAGCCTTAAAAAATTTTTATTGTAAATATATTATAAACTGAGTTATTTATATTGAAGCATCAAAGATGTATGCCAATCTAAATTTGCAGAAAAAATCTCAAAGAATTAATTTTAAATACAATTTAGGGCTATTTCTTGATATAGAAATTTCAAAAATATTGAAGTTTGTGAATTTATTAAACTAATTTCAACTTTAAATGCAGAATCCTTGGTATTGGTTATCTTTCTACTTAAAAGTATTTTCTGAAAATTGATATAAATAATTAAAATAATTCCTGATAGAAAAAATTGATTTCAGTTTAAATTTTAATAGACAACTTTATTTTTTAAAAAATTATTAAAAAAATATTTATGTAATAAATGATAGGATTTATAAGTATATTACAAAATAAAAAAGCAAAAAGGTTGAATAGAAATTATTATTATTGATTTTTCTTTTCAGAGCCTAAGTATTTTTATAACTTTTATTTAAATTTTTTTTATATTTTATTGAGTCTATCAAAGTATTTGTTCTAAAATGCTGTGTTTAAACTTATTTGTAGGACCAAAATTGTTTTAATTTTGAATATTAATTACTTTATTATATTCCAATTTTATTTTCCATAAATTATTAATAAAAAACTATACTTTCCCACCTTTGTTTTTGAATCACAATCACTTAAGTCTTTTAATTTAGGAAATATTATGCTTTGTGTATTTTATTTGGCAGGTAAATTTTTAACTTATTCAATTGAAACTTAAATGTAATGTGAAATTAATTTCAAATTTATGTCAGGCTTATAAGAGATGGAAGTAAATTTTATCTCTCATATTGACTTTGTTGAGTCTAATCAAAACATATTTTACTAAAAACTCTCTCTTTTAGCTAAGATTTGCTAGCTTATACAATGAGAAAATATTTTAAATTACTGAATTTTAATGTCTTAATAAATAAGTTGCAGATTTTCCAAATAATCTTTGATTTATATTTTGGGATTTTTAATGATACATTAGGACTGTGATTTAAAAACAAAGCAACTTTTCACTTTTCAAAGTGAAAGACTATGCTCTTAGTAAATTTATTAAGAACATGATTTTACATTTTATATTACTTTTAAATTAAATAATAAAAGGTTTAATAAATTCTAAACATAGAGAAAACGTGACATTGAAGTTTCAGATGGAATCCTATCACCTATAATTTTTGAAAAGATAATTTCTGACCAAACATCAGATGACCGTCTTATGCTTCTAGAAGAGAATGGTTCTTTTAATTTGTGCAAAGTTGAAGGTATAATCATAAATGTTAACTAAATTTTTAGATGGGAGCATAAAAAATATAGATGATATGACTATCAGTGAATCAGTTTTAACTGGTTGTATGATGGAAAGAGATTTTAAAAAAGCATCTTGCTTAGCTCAAAATGATATTGCTATATGGGATTATAATGTTGAGAATTCTGATAGAAATTTAAAACTTATAAAACATGAAAAAAATATAAAGGATAAGGAATCTTTTTTTGATTTTAACCCACTTAATAATTTGATGATTTTTGGCCAAAAAAATGGGAATATTGGTATTTTTGATGTTGAAAAAGATTGTGGCAATTTTATAGATCTAACAAAGAAAAAAAGATATTCATTTGATAGTTTTAAAACAGGTATTTTTTGATTTATTATTAATTAACATATTTACACCTCAGGAAAAGTTCGAAAATTAATTTATTTTCAAAGAATTTTATTTTATTATTTTATCTTAAGATTTTTTTATTATGTTGATGAATCAGATTGCGAACTTTAACAATTTCTAGGAATATTTTTTATTTAAGATCCAATATAATTGGTGATAAAATAAACTTTTATAGAATCATAAATTTAATCCAGATGTCAAAAACTTGATATATTTTAAATGAGGATTAACTTTAAATATTTTTTATCCTATATTTATTTGTTTAGGTTTTACATTATTAATCGAAAATGTTGAAAAATCATTCATGAACAGTTTTATAATTCTTTTTAATGAAACTCATATGATATATTTGCTTGTTCAACAGATGGGAAGATTTTTAAAATAAATTTAAAAGATAGAAATTCAGAAATTATAGGAAATATTGGTTCTAAGATTGACCTGATAAATATTATGAAAATCAACTGTCAGCAGCATAAAATTGCAGTTGGACTTCTTTCTGTTCCAAATGTTCAACTTTATGATCTTACAATGTTAAATGAGTCTAAAAGTCCTTACTTCGTCCATACTGGCCACACACTTGAAGATATAAGTTTTTCCTCTAGTGTAACAGGTCTTGCATGGGTTTCAGAAATGGAAGATGAGATCCTTGCCTCATCCACTCCTAATTCATCCCTTCATGTTTGGTCTGTATCAAAGTGAATATTACCAACAAACAATTTTACATTTTTTTGTTGTCTATAAATTGTTATTCTTCTAATAAATTTTTCTTTTTATCATTTATAATCTAAATGACAGATTGGAGCAAGTTACATTCAAAAATTCAACAGATTTGTAAGTGTAATAAGATACTATTTTATGCTTATATATTTTGATAGTCTTTTGTAGTATTAGGTTTCCAGAGTTTTTGACAAAAATTGAAAAATAAAAAATAATTTTTATCCAAAACATAAATAAAATTTTTAATTTATTCTAAGAATGCATAAATTTGGATTTAAAATTTGTAAATTAGAATACAACATACATAGTTTTGTTTTATTTTGATAAATAAACTTTGGCTTTGAATATCTATCAAATTTTCAAAATATTTATCTTGTGCAAGCTATAGCACTTAATAATCTTAAAGATAAAATTAATACAATATTACTGAGTT
Organism: Callinectes sapidus; assembly: GCA_020233015.1. Classification (NCBI taxonomy): domain Eukaryota; kingdom Metazoa; phylum Arthropoda; class Malacostraca; order Decapoda; family Portunidae; genus Callinectes; species Callinectes sapidus. Next base: position 31,370,991 of record CM035220.1, on the reverse strand, counting down.
TCAGTGGATGGATCTTTTTATCTTTTAAATTCAAATGTAAGCCCAATTTTTAAAATAGTTCATTTAGATTTTATAAATCTGAAATAGAGATATTCTGCTTTTTAAATGATTGAAGAGTTGCATAATCTTTTGAATTTACTTATGATTTTTTGATTAAATCTAGATTATTTTAAAACTTTTAATTATTATTTTTTTAATATACGAAGGTTTTACTCTAAAAAATTAAAGTAAAATGCTATAATTTTTTTACTAAAATATGAATGATAGTTTTAAGCCTTTAAAGTTGTATAAAATAATGATGCAGTAAAAAAATTCTTACAAAAACATCAAACTGCTCATATATCACTCCTAATTAAGATTATAACACTGAGTAACTAACAAAAATCAAAGACAAAGATGGCTAGCTTTTTATAGGAATTTTAGCCAATTATTTCTATGTTTATCAATGAAAATCTGTTATTATAAAGCTTGAATTGCCTGACGTTTAACTTTTTAAATACATAACAATATTATTTACTCTTTATATTCAAAGATTAATTTTTTAGTGAGCCAAATTTTATATAAAGCTTTTGCATTGAAAAGACTTCTAATAATTTATTTCTCAAAAATTGTTATATAAATTCTGCAAAGAAAGTTTATTTTTCAATTTATTATTGCATATTTCCCGAACAATGATTTCATGTCAAAAGCTAGGTTTATAGAAATTATCGGCTAAATTTAGATTTTTAAAATTTTTAAAAGTTTGTTTTGCAGCAAATTCTAATCTTTAAATCCATATAAATATTTTTAAGATGCTACAATTTTAATGAGCTAAAGATGATGATTTTGATTTTTCTGATCTGATTTGTTTAGTTTTTTACTCTAAATAGGTTATACCCCGAGTGTAGCCTTTTTAGATTGATTTACTTTTAAATATATAAAAAATAAATAAAAATGTATTCTAATATTATACCATTGTTTTGAATTTATAAATTATTTAATTTTTAGGAAAATTTTTTTTAGAAAAAAAAAGAAACCAGTTTTTCTTATCAACATCAAAAATTCAATCTCGCAAAACAAGCCCGAATAAAATAAATCTTAATTTTATTTAAAGAAATTTCCATCGTTGTACCAACTAAAAAGATATTTTCAGATTTAGCACTATGTAAAAGTCGATTGAAAGATTAAAAATCATATTTAATTTTTAAAAGACTAGCTTGAATAATCCAATGAAAATATCTAAAAATTGTTTCTAAATGGCCTGATTCCACAGACATTAACAAAAGCAAACAAAAATTTTGCGATTAAAAAAATTTTAAAATATCTATTGTAAAGTTTTTATTACGATTTTTCGCTAAGTAAAAAAAAAGATAATAATTTTTAATTTTATAAATTATTATTTGATATCAAAATTATAAAATTTAAAAAAAATCTTTCATTTCTCAATAGAAAGCTCATAACTTACCTCTAAAATAAAAATAATTTTTTTTTTAATTCCTTTAACTCTCGAATTTTTCGAACATTTAAAACTGTATTAATTTTCACTTTAAAAAAAAATAAAACCTCATATGTTATAAATATCTCAAATCAGGATAATTTATTTCACATTGAGTGCTCATCCGCTAAAAATATTAATTTTAATTTAATTGAAAATATATTTTTAATAGAAAATTTTTCGAATTTAAAATGCCAATTAATGAAGAATCTTCTAGTTACAATGAAATGTAAAATGGATTATGAAATTAATGGAAAGGCATTCGTATATTAATCAAATTTTTTATTGTAGCATGGGTAAAATTAAAAGCTTTTTTATTTCTAAAAAAAGCGCCTGAATTAATTTTTGTTTTATCTAAGACCAGCCAATTTAAAAATTTTATGCTTCTATTTTACTCAATATGAGCATTTATTCAAACTTTTTTTTTAAATTATCGAGATAAAAATTCCCTTTAAAATGAGCAGATTTATTCTTTAAAGAAAGACGAAAATAACTTGGTATAATCTGTTTTTTATTCACATACTGTTCCCTAATTTCAGAACTATATGCACTTCTTTATTAAATCTAAACCTCTAATATTCTCAACTTTTTTTATATTGATGTGGATTATTATTTTCTCATTACTTTGTATGTAAAATTATAGATAGCAGTAAACTTTTTAAATCGTGCAATTTAAGTTTTTTGAATATCAGGTCCTATTGAAATTCAGTCTTTTATCAAAAAAGCTCCTTGCAAACTTAGATAAAAAATTTCATTTGAAAACAAATTTAAAATAAATCAATTAAAAAAAACCTTGTTGTTCAAAGAACCGGCTTTTAAACCCTCCCTTTAGATTAATCGATCTTTGAATGAGTTAATATTTCTTAATTTTAATGTTTTGAATAGTTTGGAAAAATCAAAATTTCAAATTGAAATTTGTATTTCTTCAAGTAGCTTATAAAAACTATAAGCTCGAATTTTCTTTTAATATCGGACAAATACGCCAGAGGTTTTTATAATATTCAATTTGAAATTAAGCCGGTCCCATGTAGTGAAAATTTAAAAACCATTAAATGCCTGTTTATTTTAGAGATTTTTTCAAATAAAAAAAATTGTATTATTTTTTACTTTTTTTTAAATCCAAAAATAATAATTTAGGTACGGATTTAGGATGAGTTTTTAAAAACAAGAAATTCTTCAATCGAATTTTCATAATACTTCTGTTATGTAACATATATTTTTAAATGTAAATTCTTTTTCAGCCCCTGTCAAATATCTTTCAGCAAATATTTGATTAGGAACTTTGCGAGACTGATTTTAATTTTATCGAGATATCTCTTTGTTAACTAGCCCTATATTCAGCAATCTTATCCATTTTTTATTAATATAGTTAGATTTACTGAAAAATAATAGTTCTGATGAAGCTTGGATAGTTATGGAAATAAGACAAATTATTCTCATAAAGATGATTATGCTTTTATCAGAATATAAAGTTGATTTTATTTTAGATGTTTGTCGTTAAATATTTTTAAGAATATAAGGTCATTTTATGTGCATTCAATCCTATAAAAAAATAAGACGAAAAAAAAACCTTAAATATATCAAATAAATCTAATTAAGATATTATTGAATTGATATATTATTATCAGGGTTATATATTTCAAATTGAACTAATTTTTAAGCTTTTAAATAATTGTCTGTTCTCCACTCAAACAAAAATAGTTATCAGATTTTATCGAAAAAAAATGGCCTCAGTATTTCAAGATTTTTTTTTTTAAATTGTCATGAGATCGAATAATATAAATGTCCAATACTAATTAAAGAATATCCCTCTGTAATATAATTAGAAAAATTTAAAAAATATGTTGGATTTTTTAAAATTTACTATTTTTATGATACTATTTTTTTTATTTAAAAAATATTCAATTTTAGAATTTATTAAATATTAAAAATTATTCAAAGAAGTCAAAAATGAAACTTAAATAGTTTTAAGAATAGCTTCTAGTCCAAGAATATCAAAAAAACTACATCTTAACTAAACCAAGCCACACTTAGGACAGAATTTTGTGCTATTCAACCTTTATTATAAATAAAAGAATCACCTACAGTACAAACATTTTTTGTTTTTATTTTAATAAATTTTTAAATAATGAAATGAAATTTGCTCTAAGTTCATCAGTGAACATTCATAGATTAATTTAAAAAAATTTAATTTAAAACTTCTTTATCTAATACTCTAATTTTAGAAAATAAAAGCACTAAACAATAGAAAAAATTCACTCTAAAAAACAGCTTTTATTATTCTTTCAAAGATTTGTTTGCTTAACTTAAATTATTGGTATAGTAAAATTTTTAAAATAAGCTTAGATAATAAACTTAATGGTATTTTTTATAATATTTTATTTTTTATCAGACAAATTGTATTGGAACTTTTAAGTGCAATTATTGAAAATATCTACATTTTTAAGACGAAATTCTTAATTTATTATTCTCTTTGAATTAGTTCGAAATAGAGATTCCACGAAGGATTTAAATAATTTATAAATTTTATAATTTTCAAAAAAATTGTTTTAATTTATTTATAAAACTTTTTTAAATAATTTTATCTTTTTGGAAATTTAGAAAAAGATTAAATCTTTTTCTTACCACCAGATTAATTTTTATTAATGCAATAATTAGGAATTGATCTTTAATTTAAAAAAAAATTAAAAAATTAAATTTTAGTTTGGAGATTCAATAGGTCTTATAGATATTTCGAAGACCCGCTTTATGTAGACACGCGCTTAAGTGATAGAACTGGCGAGCACATTTTTATAAATTTTGCGGTTAGCTGCTTAATTCTACGTTCCTCTCTCATGATGTAAAGTTGATAACAAGACCACAGATCTATTTTTCTTCGGGTTATATTTGACCAAGGTGACTTTCTCATTGAATAGAAATTTTGCTTCTCCCTTTTTGCCTTTATTGCTTTGAAATTCATCAGTAAGGAATCTCTTATTTTTTCTAACTGTTCCCACAATTGTCAATTGTTGCCCCAACAGAAACCTGGCAAGTGATAAAGAGGTGAAAAAGTTATCGGTGGTAACATTTCTTTCACTCTTGTAGATTGGCTGACACAGATATTTGACTATATTCTCACCCTGGTTCGTCTCCTTTTTTCCATTTTCCTTGCCGAGATAAACTCTTGCATTGTATAAATATGAGTTCTTTGAATCACATAGAGCCCATATTTTAAGTCCATATCGTCCAGGTTTGCTTGGGATGAACATTTTGAAGCTGCATCTTCCTCTAAATGTCACCAATTGCTCATCTACTGTAACTTGTTCACTCGGGCAATAGAAGCGTTGACAATTTTTGATGAATTTCTCAAAAACATCTCGTATAGGAGCAAGTTTATCACTTTGATTTCTTGAACTTCTACAATCAAATCTGAGACAGGCACTAATTTGCTCAAATTTGTCTAAAGATATAGAGTCATATACAGCTGACTGACCATATTTCCTGGACCAAAATTCTCTTGCATCCATATTCTTCCCTTTCATCATACCTATGAAAAGAGAAGCTCCAATAAATTTTTGCAGATCTTCAATAGATATTTGATTTATTTTCTTTTTTTTTTTTCAAGTATAAAGTTGTTAGTAGAGATCAATATCTTGTCAAGTATTTCTTCATTGATATAATTTGAGAATGCCATCAATGGAGTGTCTGCTTTCCTTAGTGCTTGTTTTGAAAAACCTGCGCGGTATTTGAATATATTTTCAGCAAAAAATCTTCTAATTTGTATTGTTGGCTTGTTGAACCAATATTCACCATTCTTACTTGTCTCTGCAGATGTCTGAGTGATAGATTTATCATTTGTATCCGTTTCACTTTCAGAAGATTCTACTGGGTCTTCGATTAGCATATCACTAAACTCTGAATCGGAAGAAACGATATCTGCGGAGTCATCAGAATTCATGATTTGCGATATTTTAACCAAATAATTTTCTTTTTAAATGTGATAATTTATCAAGAAGCTTCTGGAATATTCCAGAATAATCTAGAAATTCAAAATTATTTAATAAGAGTTATTCAACCAGGAATTGTTAAATAAAAATACAGAAAATAGCACAACTGACTATAAAGAGATAAATGACCCTATTAAAAATTCATTGACCATAAACTTGGATGATAATGATTTTTTTCACAGAGGAAGCTTTGAACAAATAATCAAGAGCTTTAGAGAAACAGGAAACCTCGGCAAATTGAAAAGTTTTGTTAAGAGTTTACTCTCAATTAAACCAACATCTACTGACACCGAAAGGTCTTTTTCTATTGCTGGGATAGTCATTTCCTCGAGAAGACGAAAGATTAAACAAGATTTATTGAATGCTATTTTGATTATAAAGAGCTTTTATAAAAATTAATGAATAAATTAAAAAAGTAAATTCTTTTCGGAAATATCCTATTTTTTTATTTTTTAAAAAATTGATATATGCAATAATTTTAAATTAGATCTACTCACGGTTTACTCACGAAATTACTCACGACTAACGACACAAATAGCTTTATTGCTCACGACTCACGGGTTTATTCTCACGACTCACGGAATGGAAAAAGACTATTATTTAGGTCTCGGAAAAAACAATTTTTATATGAATTTTTTAATGTAAAACTAGAAAATAATTATTAATATTTGGAGATCGTTTTAAGTTTCCTACAATTTTCTGGTCGCTTTAAAAATTTTAGAATTTAGTCAATCCAGGAAACGATCTTAAAAGTTTTTAATATTTTTAAATAAGGTTTTGACGATAAATTTCGGGATCAAAGCATTGGCATTTAGCTTTTCGACGATGTTGTTGGTATTTTATTCACGAGAGATTATATCAACTTAATTCAAAAAATCTAAAGACAAAAAGTTCTTTTTCAAAACCTAAATTATTTAAATTTTATAGCACATTGCCAAATACAAAAATTTACAATCAGATTTTTTAAGTCATCTATAGCTCATTAGTGTCTAAAAATGAATTTTTTAAATCTATATTTCATTCAGGAATCTACTAAAATACAGATATATCAAATCTTTGGGCGAGCCTTTGACTATCTTTCAATCGGAAGTATCCAGTATTTTAGGCAATCTGAAGGATGTAAAGAGAGCTCTCAGTGCCGAAGATATCAGACATATAGTTTGTGGAGAACAGGTTCTAGACCTAGACGACATGAGAATGAATACCCAATATGCAAATAAGTTACACGCTGACCACATTACAGTGCAACATTTTTGGCATTTTATGGCTATCTTGAGCTCTATCCAATTGAAAGCAGTTCTTCATTTTGCACTGAGCTATTTCAAAGCTCCTGTGGGTGGTTTTAAGAATTTAATTGCAATCGACGGGAAACCTATGGCCTTTACTATCGTGGGACTAAATAACAAAAATGACTTCATAAGTTCATCTACATGGTATTTTTTTGCTTAGAATATATTTATAGAAAAAATCAAGTTATGGCAGGTCAATGATGCCTCGATTAGGTGCATTAAAATTTTAATGAAAAGGTAAAGAGATTAGATTGAAATCAATTGGTTTTAGATTTATGAAATTAAAAATCAAAACTTTGAAAAATCCTAAGTGGCCATCTGTTTTAATGCTATTTATTCCGTTTTATATAGAAAAAATTCCAAGATTGAATTCTAAGCATTCCAAAAAACTCTTATAAATTTTTTGTAATTGGTTTTTAGAAATATGATGGCCTCAAAATTTTTAAATATATTTCAAATTGAAAAATGACCAAAATGTTTTTAATATTCAGTTTATTTTGATTTTAATGATCGAGTTTAAATTAAGTTTAACTAATTTAAAGAATAGATTGAGCGCCGAATAATTTTTATTAAACCTCTAATTGTTTGAAAGAACTTTTCTAACGCTCAATATTAAAAAATTTTCCACAACAAAAAGTTTTTTTTTTTTTTTCGTTGCAAATTTCAAATTAAAATCTATTTGATTTATCCTTACTTTTTTTTTATTCCCTATCTTTCAGCTTTCACAGATTGAATATTCCGATTGTACAAGAATATGAAGTGCTGAAGAAAATGCTCATACTGGCTATAGACAATTCGAGAGGATTCGGAGGAATAGATTGATTGTAGATGAACGAGAATGCCTTTATCTTATTCGATGTTTTGTATTTAGAAATAAATCACGTAAATATTTTTCATATTGTTTTGTTGTTGTTGGATTAGAAATGAGGGGGGGGGATTGTTTTTCATTTACAACTCTCAAATAAACCAATGCATATTTTCCGGAAATAAATAGTAGGTTATTGGTTTTCTCGGAGGAAATTAGATGAATTATATCTTGATAAATTTAAGTTAAATTTATAGAAATCAACTCCGATCCAGAAACAAAAATATATGAATTTAAAGAGTCACAATTTAAACTACTGTAAAGCCTTGATCTATTACTAAAATTTCATCTTAGCCTTGTCCTGGATGAAAAGTTCAGGTTTTAACTCAGGTTAAATATTTCAAAAGAAATCAAAATATCCTTTGATCTAGGAATTCTGAGAACTTAGGCTCGACCCTATTAGAAAAAAAACATTTTTTATTCTCATAATCAGTTAGAGTGCGGTGACTTCAATTATTTTAAAAAAAATTTTTAGATGAAAAACTCTAAGAAAATGATTTAAAAAATTATGAAATTCTGCTTTAATTTAATGTTTTTAAAGCAGGTTTTATTGTTTGGAATTCTCTATAATATAAGGTAAAGATATAGCGATTAAGACTTATGGAATTTTGAAAGTCTAAAGAATCTTTATTTGAATTTCACTGAAATTTATTAGAAATTATATTTCAGAAAATATTTAAATTATACAAATAATGAAAATAATATTTTTCAATTGAATATCTCTATAGAAAATAGAAAAAAATATATAAATTTACAGTTTCAGAAACCTAAAAAAAAGTTTTAAAATCTATCTGGAGTTGGTTTTTGTTATTCAAGCAGCGGAAAATTTCTCTTCAGACGGTTTTCTTAAAAACATAAAATATTTGAAGAGGCAAATGGATCGGACTCGGACCAAATTTTTTGATCATTTTGGGTGTCGAATCGGGCTGATCCGACTCGATTTTTATACTAGACTTAAACGTATTGACAAGTTGAAAAATCATCAAGATACGATAAAATAAATATGAATTCTTTCAAAAGTAAACTCTCGCAATTTGGATATTTTTCCAAAAAATTATAGACTATTGATTTTATAATTTTTTCGTAAAATAAAATATATATTCAGCCCATATTTTTCTTTTTGATATTGTTTTGATAAATTAATATTGCTTGTATAGAACTATCCTCAGGAAAATAATAAAAATATAATACTTTGCAGACATGAGAAATGGTATAAATAATAAGGTAATTCGGTTTTTATTAATTTGAAGAGAAATTCTATCTGAATCGTATTGCTTTGGAACCTATCATTTACCGTTTCTCATGCCTGGTACTTAGGAAATCAATGAAATATATAATCTATCCGGACTATTTAAATCAAATAACTAAAAGATTGTAGGGATCAGACTATTCAGGTCCGATCCTTTTGCAAATTTGATCCGTACTCCGGTTCGTTCGTCACTCTGTAAATAGCACTAAGAAAACTGGGAAAAATCTTTATTAAAAGTTTTATTGGGCGATATTTCATTTCTAATAAATTTTAGACTTTCTCAAGTATTTGACTACATACATTTAGATTTCGGGAAATTTAAGAAATAATCAATCTATATAAAATTTTTTTGCTGCTATTAATCAGCTTGATAGCTAAAATCTTAGCCTAGAGAAAATGAATCCTACTTCGAATCCTGACTGTATATTTAAATACTCTCCAGAGCTAAGAACGAAGCAGCGATAAATTGAAAATGCTTTTTAAAAACTTGATTAAAAGCTAATATTTTCTAATCCTCTAGTTTTTGATTTTTAAAAATATTGAATTTTAAAGTCTATAAATTTCTTTAAAATAGTCTGGATTTTATTTAGATTTTGAATATTTTCGCTTGAATTTTACCGAGTTTTTATATTTTTCTGAACAACCAAGTGATTATCATCAGAGGAGCAGGCAGGTCAAAAATTAAGGTTCTTCATTGCCTAAAATATTTGAATTTAGTAGGCGATTATAGATCAGAAACTAGAATGTTTGATGGATTATTTGTATTTCTAAATTTTTCGAATGAGAAAATAAACGCTTAAGTTTGTTATTTTAATAAAATATCAACAAAAAAAATATTTCGTACATTTTTCTATTCTACTAGAATTTATAAAAAAAATATCGGTCAAAATCAGATAAAATAAGTCAAATTGTAGGAAAATTAACGGCTGTAAAACGTGCATTTCAATTTTTTTATTCTTCTTTCAAGCTTTTATTCTAATAGCCACTTTATATAAGATAAAATTTTTAGAATTGGTTGCCTTCCTATATATTATGGGCAACTACCTTTCAAAAATAAGATACTTGTTCTAATTAAAAAGATAAATTTGTTGATTTTTTAAAGAGAAGGGAAGGCTAAAATAGTCACAAAAAAAGTAATGAAAACTTTGAATCAATCTTTTAAGCTTTTAATTTCAATTGAAGAACTAACTATAGAGATCCTTTTTTGTTTGATAGAAATTACTGGCTTTCGTAGTTATTTTTATCCAAGTTTCAATTTTTATCTGATCACGTATTTTCTTAAAAGCAACAAAATTTCGACTCTGAATGAAACCCAAGCCGGCAATATGATCGCAGATTAAGTGTTCTAAATAGCTGGAAATTTCTTTAGAAAGCGTCGCCACAAAGTCAGCAGTAGAGTTTCCATTTCAAGTTAAAAAAAATGTAGTTCGTGGAACGTGAAATTTCATGAAAAAGTTAAAGATAAAAAAAACTAAAAGAATATTTCATTTTATTCGTTATTTATATCTTTTTAAATTTAACTTTAAAAAGAATAAAGATTTAACAAGTTATTGCCGATCTTATTTCTTAACTTTTTACAATAAAAATTTGACAATGGCAGTGCTCTTTCAGGACTAATTGAGCTTGAATCACCGTAGGATGCTTACTTCTTACGAATACCTATCTATTTGGCATTCATCTTTTTCGTTTCAATTTGCTACGAAAACCTCTAACAATCTGAGATCATTTTATAGACGAAATAGCGATAATTTTCAAAAATCCGCTGGCTTTAAAGTATTATAAATTTCACTAAAATTATTGAAAAGTTTTTATATTTAAATTTAAACTCAT
>CM035220.1:31338088-31350908 GCA_020233015.1 Callinectes sapidus | reverse complement strand
AAATATTTTGATGAAAATAGTTTTAATAAAGAATTTGAAGAAATTTGTGAACATAAAAACTTATCTTTATTACACTTGAATATTTGCAGTATACCCCAAAATTTAAATAACTTTGTAACTTATATACATAATCTAAAAATTGACTTTGATGTTATTGGTCTCACTGAAACGTGGATAAATGAAGCAAATACTAATTTGTATAATATAGAAGGTTATGTACCAAGAGATATATTCAGAAAAGAGAAGAGAGGAGGAGGAGTTTCGTTATATGTAAAAGAAGATTTAGTGTTCCATGATAGAAGTGACTTAACACTTAATAGTGATATAATTGAATCATTACTTATAGAATTGATCACTGCAGAGCAACAGCACAAAAAAATAGTAATTGGAGTTGTCTACAAACCTCCTCAAGCACCAATTGATCCTTTTCTTGATTCCCTTAATGAAATATTAAATATTGTTAATAAAGAACAAAAAGAAACATATATTATGGGAGACTTCAATCTAGATTTGCTTTGAGATGAACGCCATTTACCAACGTTAAATTTCATAAATACTATGATAAGCTATTCCTTTTTACCACTAATAAATAAACCAACACTAATTACTAGTAATAAAGCAACCTTAATTGATAATATATTTTGTAATAATGTTCACAGTAATAATTTTTCTAACGGTGTAATGTATACAGATATCTGTGATCACCTTCCTATATTTTATGTTAAGAAAACTTACGGCAATATATAAAAAATTAAAAACACTATAACCAAGATAATTTATAATGAAACCAGGATAAAGAAATTTCTTGACAGCTGTAACAACATAAACTGGGACGATATTATCCATATTAATGACTGCCAGGAAGCATTCACTAAATTCCATAATGATTTTTCCAAATGTTATGAAGAGGCATTTCCAATAGTTACAATGAAATTAGGTTACAAACATAGAAAATCATGGTTAACGTTAGCTATGAAAGAATCAATAAAAACAAAAAATAGATTATACAGATTGCAATTAAAAAGGCCTTCTAATGAAAACATAGATAATTACAAGCTGTATAAAAGAAATCTACAAAAGTTAATTCGCCAAGCTGAACGTAGCTATTATGATGAACAGCTAAAAAACAACGTAGGAAACATTAAACAATCTAGGAAAGTAATTAATGAAATTATCAACAAAAAGAAGAAAACAGTTCTGAAATCAAATAAAATTGTAGTGAATGAGAAAACAGAAGAGAATCCTGAAATTATTGCTAACGCTTTTAATGACTACTTTGTAAATATTGGAAAGAATATCAGTGATTCTGTACCTGTTTGTAATACACGTTACTCTACATATTTACCAGAGCCAAACCCTAACTCAATTTTCTTGCAGCCTACAAATAACTATGAAGTTGCCAATGTAATAAAGATGTTAAAGAGAAAGAGCCCAGGATATGATGAAATAACAGCTGACATGATTAAGAGATCATATCCGGCTTTCTTAAAGGCTCTGACACATATTATAAATCAATTATTTTTACAAGGTGTGTTTCCCCAGGAAATAAAAATTGCTAAAGTTATTCTTATATTTAAAGGAGGGGACTGTAAAGCAATGAATAATTATCGACCAGTTTCTGTACTAAGTGTTTTCTCTAAGATATTGGAACAAATCATGAATAAAAGGTTAAATGAATTTATAAAGTTACACAATCTTCTATATAAATATCAATTTGGCTTCAGAGAAGGATATGGAACCGACTTAGCTTTGATGACTATTGTTGACAAAATATCAGAGACATTAGATGCAGGTGACTATGTTCTCGGGGTATTTCTTCATTTAAGAAAAGCATTTGATACTGTTAATCATAGTATTTTATTAGACAAATTGGAAAGGTATGGAGTAAGAGGCATAGCTCATAAGTGGATAAATAGTTATTTGACAAATAGTCATCAGTATGTTGTGTTTAATGAAGTAAAATCAGATTCCTTACGAGCCATGTCTGGTGTTCCACAAGGATCAATATTGGGACCGTTGTTATTTTATATATATATTAATGATATCGTTAACATTTCAACGCTATTGTTACCAATACTTTTTGCAGATGATACAAATTTATTCCTTAAAGGTTCAAATATTGATCAAATGGTTACACAAATAAACATAGAATTGATAAAGCTGATGGATTGGATTCATGCAAATAAACTCTCATTGAATATCTCAAAAACTCATTACATGATTTTCAAAACTAGAGGTAAAGTAGATAAAACTAACTCATTAAATGTCTATATTGATCAGGTTGAATTAAAGAATGTTGAAACAACAAAATTTTTAGGAGTAATAATTGACAATAAACTGTCTTGGTCACAACATATTAACTACATAAAAAACAAGATTGCGAAAAGTATAGGGATTTTATGTAAAGCTGGGAAATTTTTGTACACAACTACTCTAGTAACATTATACAATTGTTTCATATATCCATATATTACTTACGGGGTGGAAGTTTGGGGAACGGCAAGTGATTGTTATGTTCAGCAAGTTTTAAAATTACAAAAGAGATCAGTACGAGTTATCACTTCATCAAGAGCCAGAGATCACTCTACTCATTATTTAAAAAACTTAAAATATTGCCATTTTCTCATGTTTATATATATTGTGTGACAAAATTAATGTATAAATATGTAAAAGAGTTGGTACCTTCATCACTAAGGGACATGTTTATCACTAGTGAGGACATCCACTCTTACCCAACCAGACAGAGAGCTAACCTTCGTCTACCACAAGGCAGAAAAACTCTCATACATAAAACATTTAGATTCAAAGCAACTCATATATGGAATGAGATGGCAAGGAAAGTAGATCATAATTGTTCTTTACCAACATTCAAGTACAAATTGAAGAATTATATAAATAATATGTAAATGAGACCGGGTATCTTTATTAACATTCTAAATGCTAAAGGTGGCAAAGAGAGAGAGAAAAAAATTAAGTTGACATTAGCCCTCAAATTCATATACAATAGTAAACTGTAAAGAGGAGAGCAAAATATACCAATATACCATAAGTTATCAGTCCTCATTGTCAAGCAAAACAAAATGATGTATATGAAATTAAGTATATGAAATTGAATATTGTAATTGTATTTTGTATATGCTTATGACAATAAAAGTATTTGAATTGAATTGAATTGAAATATATATATATATATATATATATATATATATATATATATATATATATATATATATATATATATATATATATATATATATATATATATATATACATCTATTTTAAGATTCTCTATATATATATATATATATATATATATATATATATATATATTGATATTGATATGCACATGTCATAACTGTTTAGATGTATTGATGAATTTAAACTGTAATTCCTGTTTGCATAAGGGAGTTGTAGTTAATGCCTTGATGTGAAATAAGCGGTGTGTGATGTAATTGTGCTCCTCCGCTGAGGAAGAAAGAGAGGCGGAGGAGGGCGGAGTGTACGGGACAGGACACAGACCCAGAGCGAGCGAGCAAACCCGGTGTACATGTGCACTCTCTCCTTTGTAGCGATATTTTGTTCTTTGTTCTTGATGCTAGGATTCTGTCTTCGGCACTTTAATTGCCATTGTGTTGCGTGATTTATGGGCCTTGTAATACAAGGGTTTTTCCCTGCATTATTGTGGAATTTGTGAGTAGTGATGGATGTTTTGTGAATGGTGCAATCCTCTCAAATACGGCATTTTGTGGGTGCACAGTTTCCTTTTATATTTTCCTAACATTATTACTGCCTTGTGTTGGGTTTATTTCTTATTGTGTGATTTGGCTGCAGGGATGAACATGTGTGTGGTGTTATATTCTTGGTAACTCTAGTAAGAGTTGTTTACCTGATTACTTATCTGTGTAATCCGAGATTGATCTGTATTGAACTGGTCATTTTTCCATATGAGGCCTTGTGTAAGACCACCAGTATGTGTGAGTCTCATATACCTAACATTTCAGTTATGTTAGTGCCTCTTGCTCCATGATTACTTTTATTTTTTAGGTGAAATATTCAATGTTTATGTTTATTCTTATTTAACCGGAGGTAACCATAATTCTCTTAACTGTAACGTACCTGTGTTGTTCCTTTCGTGGTTAAATCTTATTTCTATCCTAGTTGTTTGTAAATAAATCTTCTGAATATTTGAGATTCTGTTCTTAAGTCCCTGTAATTTTATATTTTTCTTTTTTTTTCTCTCTTACAGCCTCTAGTTACACCTAAGCGTTAAGCCAGTTGTAACGTAGCCTTACAATTCATGCACCTCACTTATTGACAGATTCCCCAGTCTGTGTTGGGACCTTGTCAGGTTAACCCAGGGGTGGTAACAGAGAAAGTGGCGACCTCGTCAGGATAGTTATCAATTATAGTTGCTTCCAATTAATTCACTAACCTGTTTATGTTCCAGGAGTGTTGTAAAGATTTGTGACTATAATACTTTCCTAGATGTGTAATTTCTATTGAAGTGTTCCTGTGAATATTACATCATAGATGGTACATAGGAGTCAGAGCGCCCGGTTAACATTATTAATTGGGATGATGTAGGGAGGTTCTTAGCCTCTAATCCTTCGCCAGAGGATTTAAAGGAGCTTGGTAAGCATGAGTTGGGGTTACTAGCTTCTCATTATCAACTTAACCTACCTGTTGGGAGCAATGGACAGTCTTTGCTTAATGTCGTGAGGGAAGAAATGTACGGTATTTTCAACCCTGACTCTGTTGGCGATCGAAGGGAAGAGGAACCCCATCGCCCACCATCATCCACCTCTAGCGTTCACTCTGAGATAATTCCCCCTGTTTGGAGACCTAGTGACTTAAGGAATTGGAGCTGAAGATAGCAAAGGAGCATGGGCAAATAGCAGAGACTTGGGCGTAGGAGCGCAGGGAAATGGTAGAAGTAGAACATGAGAAAATTAAACTTGAACGTGAGAAACTTTATGCTAGAGTATTAAGTGGTAATCCTCCTAACCAACAGTCTAGCTTCTGTAAAAACTTCTCTAACCGCATTAAGTTTATTCCCCCTTTTAATGAAAATGTATTTGAGAATTTAACCATGGGTCTTGAGTGGCCTTGGAGGGAATGGTCTGTAATTGCCCAGACTTATTTTACAGGGAGGTTTATGATAACCTTACATTTTCTCAGTGCTCTGGTTATGATTACATGAAATCAGAGATTCTTAAAATATACACTCTTACTCTTGAAACCTACCGGTAAACTTTTAGGAAAGTGAATTAAAGGCCCGATGAGTAATTTTTTTGGATTTTGCTACCAGGTTTAAACATTCATATTTGATGTGGCTCAGATCATATGATGTAATGACAAGTGATGAGGAGGTGGATGGTGCAAAACTGTATCACTTAATATTAGTGGAATATTTTTTGTCAAATGGGCCAAAGGAGACAGAATTCTATCTCAGGAATAAGGAATTTGATCGCGGCAAATTTAAACTTGGAGCCACTCAGGCTGACCATTACTCGGTCAATAGGAGAGCTGTGTATGGTGCTGGTGACCTTGGTCCTGCTCGGGGTCTGACTAACCGTCCTACTAACACTAACCATCCTTTGCAATGTCACAAGCATTGTTAATATTCTGCTAGATTAAATTTTCTTAAAAACCCTGTCCATCATCCTAACAAGGTTTCTGTTACAGGTTCTTCCCAACCTCATAAGAAACCTCAACCGCCCCCGGCATGATTTAGCTTCTCCTATTATTGTAACTATTACCGTAGATCTGGGCACACCGAGGACCGATGCTTCATCAAACACGGCAAGGGTGGTGGTGTGACAAAATCTAATGCGTTCTCGTTCGCAGACTCAAAGGTACATCTCCCAGTTCCACAGGTAACATGTGTGGCTGACCCTCAAGTTACTCGTCCAATTGTACAGGAGGTGAAGAGCACATCAGCGGCGGACCAGTCTAACCCAGGAAGTGATGATTTTTAGTCTTATACTTCCACTCCTATTGAGTCATGCAGTCCCTTTGTTTTTGTTTTTTTTCTGGTTATGTTACTCTTAGTGGTCAGAAATACCCTGATAGTATTCTTAGGGATACTGGAGCTACTGGGTCCTTGCTCATTAACCTTACGGGTAGACCACCAGAGGGTTGGGAGAGTTTTCTGATTAGAGTGGTTGCTAGGATTAGTACTTTCCCAAAAGAAAATGTTCATTTAGATTGTGAACTGGTGAAAGCAACAGCTGATCTGGGCGTAGTTGAAAGCCTACCAATTCCAGGTGTAGACCTTGTCCTAGGGAATGATATTGCAGGTGCAGTTTTTTCTCATCCCATTGTCACTAGTTAGCCTGTGAGTGTTCCAGAAACTGTGTCTCTGGAGGAGCAGCATCCTGAGGTTTTTAATGTGTGTGCTGTATCTCGTTCTGTGGCAGAGGTGATACACACTCCCCGTGAGATAGTTGCGGAGAGGAGTATGAGCGAAAACAGTGAGAGGGGTAGTGTGGAGGTTGATAGTATAGTGATTAGCCAGTTTGACGTACATAATGCAGTTGAGGAATGTGTTCGGGCTCAGATGTTTGAACCCCCATTACCTACTACCATTAATGACATTGGTTTGTCTAAATTTAGAGAACTACAGTTGAGTGATCCTCAGATTACACCACTTAAGAATATTGCAGTGAATGAGGATTTATGTCAAAATTAAAGTGGTGTTGTCTTTTATGTGCAGAATGTTTTATTATGGAGGAGGTATAGACCCCTTCATGTTAATGTTGATGATGGAGTGCAAGATCCACACCAGCTCGCGGTCCCACAGTATTGTCGCCGTCAGCTGCTGGAGATGGCTCATGTTGGACATCTGGGAATCCGCAAAACTTTAGAAAGTCTGAGGAAACACTTCTACTGGAAGCACATGATGACGGATGTCTCCCACTTTGTCAAGGAGTGTCACCCCTGTCACCGGTTGTTTGGGCTATTATATTATGGTTAATATGAATAAGCCTCCCTTAAGTTTCTGTAGATTTTCTCTTTCATTGTAAAATGATTCGTGTATTAATTATGTTTCATTGTATTGATGTTTCATGTTTCATTGTATTGATGTATTGAGAAGGTTTGGTTCACCAAAGCTGTGTTGGCCGAGGTTAGCTGTTTTGAGAGTCTCAATAAACTGTCACTTGGCTACGAGACACAGGCCGTGTATCTTCTCCTTCCTCGCTGTGCATTTCACCGTGAAGTCCCTACTTGTCTTTGTCGGGATTTTACATGGTGCCCAGACCCGGGAGCCTTTAGATTTGGTGAGAGGTTCCTACTGCTGTTGGTGAAATGTCCAAGGAAATTAAGAAGCTGGTGCGCTCCAGGGCGGCGGCTAAACGTTGGTTGGTCCGATCAGCCAAGGCTCTGACTTCGTTACTAGGAGAGTCTGAGCTGAGCCGTCTAGAGTTGGAGGACGCCATAGCTGATTTTGACCGGCGACCTCATATGTGGGACAAGGCTCAGACTGCTGTCGAGTTGGAGTGCGAGCCTGGCATAATGGATACCGAGATCGAGCAGGCGGACGTATTTTGGCGGGACGTGAGGAGTTGCAGACTACAGGCGACACAGAAGCTAGCAGACATGACAGCTCATAAGACGGAACCAGGTGAGTCAGCCCACAGTGTTAATAGCGGGTCGGCTGATTTATTACTTAACAACGCCAAGTTACCTAGAATAGAGTTACCTAAATTCTGTGGTGAGGTGCTTAAGTGGCAGTCATATTGGGAACAATTTGAGGCCTTAGTCGGAGATTCGACTCTTCCTGATATAAGTAAATTCAGTTATTTGCAATTATCGCTCGAGGGTGAGGCGAAGAGAGTGATACAAGGACTGCCACTGACTACTAGTAACTATCCAACCGATTGTTCACTGCTTAAAGAGCGGTTTGGTAAGCCTGCACGTATTGTGTTTTCCCACAGTCAAGCACTTTTAAACACTTACATGCCCACCAAAGGTACGGGAAATAAGTACACAGCTTTACTTTGGAACTTGCATGATGAACTCAATGCTCATGTCCGTAGTTTGGAAGTCATTGGGTGTCGAAGGTAAACAATATGGTGTGTTAGTTCCCGTAATTTTGTCACGCCTTCCACATGATATTCGTATGGAATGGTCCAGGGAAGGTGTGGACCATGGGAGTGATGTTTCATGGCTAATGTCTTTCCTTCAAAAGGAAATAGAACGTAGGGAACGTTCTGATGCCTACAAGGAGGGAAGAAGGAGCGACGAATCTCGCAGAGTTACAGTGGGATCTGAACGGAGGAAGGTCCCCCCTGCTACAGCCTCTGCTCTTCAGACTTCATCAGGTATTGTTAAGTGTGCCTTTTGCAATAAGAATCACCAGAGTGAGAAATGCCTTGGTGTATTGAAACTGACGCGATCTGAGCGTGAAGAGAAAATACGGGACACGTGTCAAAGGACTGTAAGTTAAAGTGTAGTAAATGCAAAGGAAACCACAATGTTCTTCTGAGTCAGAGTGATGTCCCGTTGGTGTCTAAAGACACAAAGGATAATAGTGAGCTTGAGAAATTACCCAGTAGTGATATGAGTGACAAGGGGGTAATTAGCTCTGATTCAGGTAGTGAGAAACCTGCGAGTAACGTTGGTGTCGCTTTAAGTAGACCTGACTCTAGGCCTAAAGAACCTAACCCTGTATGTTGTGTTTTACAGACTGCGAAGGTTCGAGTTTGTACTGACAGGGGACAGTTTGTAACAGCTACTGTACTTTTTGATACTGGTTCAGATAGGTCTTATATTTCGAGTGATTTGGTAAGGAAAGTAAGACCTAAATGGTTGTGTTCTGAACCAGTAACTTATTCTGCATTCGGTAGTAAACTACCTAAGGACCACACTTTTGATCTGTATAACTTAGGACTAGTGGATAGCTCTGATGTTAATCATTCTCTTGTTGTAGTGGAGATTAATAACATATGTGCACCTTTATTGCGCTCCAGTGTACCCAGAGACAGACTCGTGGGATTCGAGTCCTTACACCTTGCTGATGATTATATGAGTAACCGTCATGTAACAGTAGATATCTTAATAGGAATGGATGCTGACTGGGAATTTGTATTCCCCAATAAGGTTTAGCAGGTGGTGGGACTTGTTGCCCAGGAGTCTGTCTTTGGCTGGATTTTGTCTGGATCCTGGAAGGTTTCTGCCAACCAGACAAGAAGGAGTACTCAGCTTCTTTGTGTGGGTGGCTGTGTTGCTAACTCACTTTTACAAAGCTTTTAGGACTTAGAATCCATTGGCATATGCTCGGTTGAAGCCTCTTGTGATGCAAGTACTTACGACCTTACTAGACAGAAGTTTTGAAAGTTTGAAAGGGATGTCAATTTTTGTGATGGTAGATATGAAGTTGCTTTGCCTTGGAAATCTGACACTGCCAAGTATGACTTGCAAAACAACGTGAAACTTGCTCATAAGAGGCTTGATAACTTGTGTCGTAAGTTTGAGAAAGATCCCTGTTTGAAGACTGCTTATGATTCTGTGTTTGTACAGTATGAACAGGAAGGGATATGCGAGGAAGTGCCACCTTCAGAGCTGGAAAGCACTCATCCTACCTACTACCTGCCCCATCGTCCTGTTGTACGAGAAAATAGTTCTTCGACCAAAGTAAGGCCAGTCTTTGATGCCTCAGCTCCCAGTTATAACGGTATTTCTTTAAATGACTGTTTGGAAACAGGCCCCTCTCTGAACCCCGACCTTGTAGCTACGCTTTTGAGATTTAGACGGTGGCCAATAGTTCTGACTGCCGACAGAACCAAGGCTTTCCTTCAGATTAGTGTACGTAAGGAAGATCGTGATGTTCACAGATTCCTTTGGAAGCCCGAGGAAAGTGTTCGTGTGATGAGGTTTACTCGGCTTCCCTTTGGTAATAAGAGTAGTCCATTTCTCTTAAATGCTACTATTAAGCATCACCTTGATTTGTGTCCACAGTCTGAGGTTGTTGATGAGTTGCGAGAGAATCTGCATGTGGATGATTCGTTGACGTGAGCTGAGGGCATTCTAGAAAGTCAAGCTAAGTTTACTGAGGCTTCCACTATTTTGAGTAAAGCAGGGATGACCTTATCTAAGTGTACCTCTAGTGATAAATACTTGGAGAGGTTTTCTAACGATTTAACCTTTGAAATTGAGAAAGAAACACTTAAGATCTTGGGAATGCAGTGGAGTTTATGTAGTTCATGACTCCTTTTCCTTTAACAGTTTAATTTTTTATTCCCCTGTAGAACTTAGCACCACAAAGAGAACTGTTCTCAGTTGTATTGCTAGAATTTTTTACCCCTTGGGGTTCATAAGTCCCTTTACTATGCTTGTCAAAATTCTATTTCAGGATGTTTAGAGGCTTGGTATTGGATGGGATGATTTGCTTCCTGATTAATTGTTACTTAAATTTCAGAAGTGGTTTAAAGGTATCACTGCTTTCCAGCTCTGGAGTGTTAACCGTTGTTATTTCCCTGGCACTTCCTGGCGGACTATGACAGGTATGGAACTTCATGTGTTTGGTGACGCTTCGGAGAAGGCGTATGGTGCCTGCATGTACATTAGACTTCCGCTTCCGAACGGTAACTTTAAGGTATCTTTGATTATGTCTAAGGGGAAAGTGGCTCCCATAAAGTCCATGTCCTTGCCTTGCCTTGAATTGATGAGTGCTGTGCTTGTGTAGCAGGTTAGCAAAATTTGTTCTGAACGCATTGCATCTTAACATACCTGTTTTTTGCTGGACTGATTCCACTATTACTCTTTCTTGGCTTAAGAGTGATCCTCATAGATGGAAAACATTTGTAAAAAATAGAGTAACTGAAATTCAAGGCTTAGTTTCGTCTGATAGCTGGTTCCATTGTCCTGGGAAGGATAACCCTGCAGACCTTATTTCCAGAGGTGTGATGGCTGAGCAACTTGTGTCATCTGAGGAGTGGTTGAATGGTCCTGCTTGGTTATCTCTTCCCATTGACAATTTTAACCAGAAGAAACAGATGTTGCCTTATGAGATATGTGGTAATAGCGAGGTAATTTCTTGTGTATCTGTTAAGACTTTGCCTATTGTGTTTGAGTTTACGAGGTGTAGTACCTTTTGTAAGTCACTTAATGTTGTTGCTTGGACAATGAGATTTATTACTAATTGTAAATCTGGGGGAAAGAAATACTCTGGTCCTCTCGCCTATGAAGAATTAACTAAAGCTAAAGTAAAATTGCTTGCTTCTGTACAAAGGGACGCTTTTTCTAATGAGATTGAGGCTCTGCGACAATGTAGACCTGTGCAGCGATTACATGAGTTAGAAATAAGTGATTCTGTGAATGTGTCTCATGAGAATAGAGGTATGAATAATGAAGTGAGTGGTGCTGATGCCACTAATGTTACTGACACCATATGTTATACGAGAAGAGGAAGGGCTGTCAAGAAACCTCTAAGACTGAACTATGATGTGTAACTATGATGTAATGTTTGTACTTTGTATATAGGGATTTTGGGATAATAGTATTAAGCACTCCTATGGTTGGGAGAATGTTCGGGCTATTATATATGGTTAATATGATAAGCCTCCCTTAAGTTTCTGTAGAGTTTCTCTTTCATTGTAAAATGATTCGTGTATTAATTATGTTTCATTGTATTGATGTTTCATGTTTCATTGTATTGAGAAGGTTTGGTTCACCAAAGCTGTGTTGGCCGAGGTTAGCTGTTTTGAGAGTCTCAATAAACTGTCACTTGGCTACGAGACACAGGCTGTGTATCTTCTCCTTCCTCGCTGTGCATTTCACCGTGGAGTCCCTAGTTGTCTTTGTCGGTAAGCCAAACCAGCCAGTGCCTGTTACTCCTCTTAAACCAATACTTGTCATACAAAACCCCTTTGAGAGAATCATAATGGATATTGTGGGGCCCCTACCTAAAGCTTCTTAGGGGTATAGTTACCTCTTTACAAATCTTGATGTTGCCACTAGATACCCTGAGGCTATCCCTCTACGCATTATGCATTCCAAAGTAGTTGTAAGGGAACTTTTGCACTTTTTTACAAGGTTTTTGGTTGTCTTTGGAGGTACAATCAGATCAGTGCACAAACTTTATGTCAAAATTGTTTGAGAAAAGTTTAACAGAATTAGGCACAGTACATGTTGTCTCTAGTGCTTACCACCCTCAGTCCTGCCACAAGAGAAGTGCGCTCAGAATCTCTCCGTTTCTCCCCACATGAGTTAATTTTGGGACATCGTGTTCGGGGACCGTTGATGTTAGTGAAAGAGAGATGGCGTGTGTCCTCCTCCTAGTACATGTTGTCTCTAGTGCTTACCACCCTCAGTCCTGCCACAAGAGAAGTGCCCTCAGAATCTCTCAGTTTCTCCCCACATGAGTTAATTTTGGGACATCATGTTCGGGGACCGTTGATGTTAGTGAAAGAGAGATGGCGTGTGTCCTCCTCCTAGTGTGTTGCAATATGTGACTGACCTAAGGAAGGCCTCGCTCAGGGCTTACAGGTTTGGGAAAATGAAGATAAAAAGGGGTTACAGAAAAAGAGAAAATATTGAAGTACAGTGCTAAATAATAGGTAATGAAGGCTCTATATCAGTTTATATTAATTATAACACTTTAATATTAACTTCACATCACCACATGTCGTCTTTCTATTTCTAAAAATAATTCTACATGTGTTCCTGTCTCCTTCCTTATCTGACATCTCAGGTCCTTTTACACACCCATACTAATCCCTTGTTTCCTGACCCCTTTCCTTATTCCTGACCTCTTTCGACCCTGCTCTCTCTCTCCCTCTCTCTCTCTCTCTCTCTCTCTCTCTCTCTCTATATATAT
>CM035220.1:31143231-31148231 GCA_020233015.1 Callinectes sapidus | reverse complement strand
GACGCGGCGCTGCTCCGGGTAAGAGGGTGTGGGTTAACTTGCTTTCAGAGGTGATGGAGAGATGAAATAGATTAAGTAAATATAGAGAATAAAGCATGAAGAAGACAAAAAATTAAGGAGAGAAGGTGGTGCAGGTTAAGTTGTTTTCATACATGATTGAGAATGGGGAAATAGAAAAAATAACAAAAGAAAACATATGAGACTCGAGAGTGAAGAAATAAAAAAGTAACAAAAGAAAATATACAAGACTTAAAAATGAGGAAATAAAAAAGTGACTAAAGGAAATGAATCAGATAGGAAAAGTGATAAGGACAAACTGAGAAGAAGCGAGAACGCCACCACCACCACCTTGGGCTAAAAATGATGCTCTTTACAACGCGATTAAGGAAAGTTACGCATAAAATAGGAGAGAAAACTTGAAAACCACGACCTGAATTATGATCACGCCGAGGAACACATGCAGGAACACACCACGAGCCACGGAACACCACAGAAACACAACCACAAACCACGAAACACTACGAAAACACACACACACAAAAACTATAAAACAAAACTCAAAACAAAAACTGCAGAAATACACAAAACCACAAAACACAAGATTCACAAAATACACACCAGAACCATGAAACACTGCTGAAATACACAAATAAACCAACAAACCGCTAGATAAACACAAAACACACACAAAAACTCACGAAACACTGCAGAAATACACAAAGCCACAAAACACAAGATTCACAAAATACACACTAGAAACATGAAACACTGCAGAAACACACAGAAAAACCACAAAACACGAGACAAACACAAAATACACACAGAAATCCACTAAACACTTCAGAAACACCCAAAGAAGCCACAAAACAAAAAAAGTAACACACAATACACTTAAAACCGTAAAACACTGCAGTAACACACAAGAACATCACAAAACACCAGATACACCCAAAATGCACACAAAAAAAAAAACGAAAAACCGCAGAAAGACAAACGCACGGACATACACACAAAAAAGAAACACGAAACACAATGAAAACACACAATCAAATCACAGAAAACGACAACAAAAAACACTCCAATTCAATACGAAACACTTGAAAAACGCCAAAATAAAGATAAATAAAAACACACGTACACACACAATACAACAAAAAACAGACACGAAAACCAAGGAAACAACAAAACAAAAGAAAGCACAAAAAAGGTACAAAGCAACAAAACAGCCAAAGAAAGCCACGGCACAGTGCATACAAAGGAAGAAGAAGAAGAAAAAAACCCTTACAGGCGTACACACGGAGCACTCACTCCCTTAGTCCCCGCGTAACACCAGAACATGACAACGGCTGCTGCCAATTCATCGTCAGGTCAAGAGAATATCAATACTCGTCATGTTTCTCTGTGACGAACAAATCAGGCACGGTGCATCTCTGCCACCACCACCACCGTCACTAAGGGATTAGAAACTGACAGATGGTAGCTTCTTATACCAGGAAATACTAAAAGCTTACGTATCTTGTCTTTTTGTATATAATAATTCAACACTATACCTTAAAGGATGCTATATAAGAGAGAGATAGATAGATAGATAGATAGATAGTTTTTAACACTAAGTAAATATGGGACATTAGTTATTTTTTGCTTTTTTATGTAATGTCAGAAATATACCTACTCGTCCACTGTGAGATTAAAAACATAATAGACAGGTAAGCAGATTTATCACTACAAAGATTTCAAAACACACTATTTTTCTCTGTTGATATGTTTAAAAATACACTTTCCACACCTCCAGTGAGGGAATACAGAGAGAGAGAGAGGTAGGCAATTTCAACATTACGAAAATACTTCACCACCAATCATTTATATTGTATCACCTTATAAATCATTGACACGCCTCCCACAAGTCCAATGAAGAAAGCAAATATAAGACATAACATTAAAACTTGAAGAAAAACACGAAAATAAACTGAAACCTGATACACGTTTCAACTTCATCGGCTTTCCCTCACCTCATAAATCAGAAATGCGCCTTCAGCAAGCTCACCAAAGAAAAATAAATAGAAAAAAAAATATGTATATAATCTTATTACTTGGAAAACATGAAAAAGAAACATTAATCTGATATACGTTTCAACACCTTTGGATTTCCTTCACCTCATAAATCATAAATACACCCTCAGCAAATTTAATGAAGGAAATGAATAGAAAAAAAAGTACAATACCCGGGAAACATGGAAATAAACTGAAATTTGTAGCAAACTATACACTTCATCACTCCTGTATCTTTCTAACACATTCTCACAAATATCCCCACATTGTCTTTCCTTAGTTCCTGTAATTTTGTAACTATTCTCTTCCTTGTTAGTGATCATGAAGGCAAGCGGGAACTCAGCCAACAGGAGCGGAGAGCGAAAGGGAGAGGGAGAGCAGGTGAAATTAGAGAGAAATGTTAAGTGGCGTTGCAGATAATAATACTAAAGCAGCAGCAGCAGTAGTAGTAGTAGTAGTATAGACCTCAGCATTCAGTAATTCAGGTGGAGGTGGAACTGTTAGTGGTTTGGTGGTGGTAGTGGCGGTGGTGGTGCGTTCCTTCCACACTCCCACCACCGACCGCCTCCCACACCGCCTCCACCTCACCCATTACAACTAAGGGCTGGCGGGCACTGTGCCATCCAGGGTTATGACATGTAGAGCCGCCATCACGCTCACTTGCGGCTCTCCTCGGGGTCTGGGGTGCCACTATAAGCTCCCTCTCCCTCTCTCTCTCACAGTGCCACCACCTTCTATCCCTGAGCTCTGTGTCCTTATACTTATACAGTGGCATGAGTTTCTGTTCTTGTGTTTTCTTTTTGTTTTTCTTTTCTTCCCTTCTCTTCTCTTTTTTTTCTTTAATTTTCTTTCCTTTCCTTTCCTTTCCTTTTTTCTTTTCTTGCCTTGTCTTCTTTTTTCTTTTCTTTTCTTTCCTTTTCCTTTCTTTTCTTTTCTTTTTTCTTCTTTTCTTTTCTTCTCTTGTCTTGTCTTTTCTTGTCTTCTCTCTCTCTCTCTCTCTCTCTCTCTCTCTCTCTCTCTCTCTCTCTCTCTCTCTCTCTCTCTCTCTCTCTCTTGGCCCACACACACACTTTTTTTAGCATTAGACACACATAAAAGGGTGAAACATTTTTGTAGTGTGTGTGTGTGTGTTTGTGTGTGTGTGTGTGTGTGTGTGTGTGTGTGTGTGTGTGTGTGTGTGTGTGCGGGTGTGTGTGTGTACGTAATTTTTTTGTGTACGTAAATGATGTGATGTAAGTTATTTTATTCATTCTCTTATATATTTAATGCGTTTTTTATTTTATTTTTTTTATTTCTATTTTTTTTCTCGTTTTCAAATTTAATGTAATGTTTTAGTTTGTCTCCATTTTTTTTTTTGCTTTATTTTTTTCTTGCTTTTGTATTATTATTTTTTGATGTCATGGACGTTATTTAATTAATTCACTAATATATTTAATGTTTTTTAAATTTTCTTTCTATTTTTTATTTCTTATTTCATTTTTCTTTCTACTTTTTATTTTAACTTTTTTGTTTTTAAATGTAATGTAATTTCTTGAGTTTCTTTCCATTTTTTTTTATTTTCTGTATTTTTGTTCTTTTTTAATATTTTTTTTTTGTTATTTTACTTTTTTATTATTTTTTTGTCCTTTTCCTTGTTAATATGTCATTTTCTTTTAGTTTTTTACACTTTTTCAATTTTTTTCGTAATTTCTTTTTTCCTTTCCTAATAATTATATATCTTTGTTTTCTATTTAGCTTCAAGTTTTCTTTCATTTCTTTCCTTTCTAATATATTTCCTTGTTTTTATTTTCCTTTTCTGTTTCTTTAATCTTGTTTTGTTTTCCTCCTAAAATATTTCATTGTTTTTCTTTTTTTTCCTTTCAATTTTTCTTTTTATTTAATATGAATATTGCTAACCCAAGAGCTTGCGTGATTGGGGGAAAGAGTTGTGAAACAAGTAGAAAAGTTTAAATATCTTGGTACGCTTTTGTCTATGGATGGATCGTTAAAAGTGGAGTTTGAGGAAAGGTTAAGGAAGGTGAATCAAGCGATGGGCATGTTAAAAACTGTGTGGAATAATAATAACTTTTCAGTACACACTAAAATAAAAAATTTATAAAACTATGGTTAGAACTATTTCGTGTGGATGGTGTCAGTCGATCACACTAACGCTTATAGTTAGGTTAATCTGTTCAAATGTATTGTGAAGGTTTATTGTTGGTTAGATTATTATTGTGTACGACTTATTGTTGTGTGCGACTTTGAAATCGACATTAGACTCAATACTGAATTTGCTCCTTCTTCTCCTTCCCCACTGTCACGCTTCCTCTTGTCTCTGTGGGGGGAGAGGGCAGATAACAGGTCACGGTCACAAACCAATCAGGGCTCATTTTACAGAAGAGGTCGGCAGACACGTGTCCAACCGTTTATTGAAAAAAAAACGAAAAAAAAAGAAAGAAAAAAATCGATTAATTACAGTTGATTTTCTTGAATTTTATGTTGTGACTGTACGTGTACGTTGTGCGTGTGCGTGTGCGTGTTTAAGAGTAATAGGAGTAAAATGAGCAACAATGAAATCAGCTTTTCAATGAATATAATTACTTTTAGAAGTGTAGAAACTGACTCCTTTCTTTTTTTCTTTTTAGTCTGCTGCTGCAGTACTAATCTTTCATATGAGCCACTCAGACATAGTTTTCGCGGTCAAGTTTAAGCGTAATGAAGGTGGGAGGGAGAGAGGAGGGGGGGGCCGTACCCCACCGGGGCGCCCCCACCAGCAGGATATTCTCTTTGCTTCTGGACTGTTTATTTGGGATCAATAGTCACATTAAAGGCTTTTTATGAGTACTGTGGCGTGTTTGGAGTGATTTGCTTGCGTGTGTGTGGTGGAGGTGGCTGTGGTGGGCGGTATTGGGGGGGGTAAATAAGGGGGCATTTCTGCGCTAAATTTCTTGCAACGCCCAATGCACTTTTTT
>CM035220.1:31035195-31052218 GCA_020233015.1 Callinectes sapidus | reverse complement strand
CACTTGTTTGTTTCACTTTTCTTAATTTCACACATAGTGGGGGATGGGGCAGCCTCCCAGGTGCCTAACATTGCCCCCCCCCTCCTCCCCTTTTTAGAGGCTGCAACCAAGTGTTCTTTTCAGGACTATTGCTGTTCCTTTAAGGGCAATGGTTTGGACCTCTGCTGCCCTTGGTTTTCCTGGGATCTTCATTAGGTGGTTTTTCAGGGTCTTTTTCTGTATATAGTCCTGTTGCACCAGAGATAACAGGAACAATTGAGATCTCCTTCAAATTCCAGTTTCTCTTCATGTCGTGCATCAGGCCTTGATATTTTGTGTGAGGTTAGACTTTCCGCTCTGTTCAGTCCACTCTCGTGTGGGATGCCGACTTCAATAATCAATGGCCTTTTTTCTGCCTTGTCCCATATCACCAGGTCCGGTTTGACTGCAGCATTTTCCAGGTAGGTGGCTGTTGTCATAGTAGATGGTGTACCTGTCACTGCCGGTGATCTTTCCAGGCTGATGCTCCCACACTTTGCTGGAGCACTTGATGTTCAGGCTCTTGCAGATGGTCCCGTGTAGGTACTTGCACACTCCATCGTGCCGGGCGGTGTGGTAGCCATCGGCTAAGAGGGTTTGGCAGCTGGAAATCAGGTGGCTCACACTCTGTTTCAGTGTGGCAGAACCTGCATTTGTTGTCATTGGTTAGACCTGCCATCTTTTTGAATGCATTGGTCATTATGCCCTGGTCTTGAGCTGCCACTATAAGCCTCTCCTGGTCACAGTGGAGGGTTCCTCTGGTGAGCCAGTTTAAGGAGTTGTCCTTATCAGTATACTCCTTGGAGAGTTCCTGCAGGAAGTACTTGGCTCGCTGCTGTTCAGCCCACTCCCTTGGGTTGTTGTTTTGGAATTTCCTGATGTATATACTTCATCCTGCTCTTTCTGGCTATTTTGGTGGCTGGTGTATTTTCTGTTTCCCTCTCTTCTACTAGACAGTCTTGTACACCAAAATGCTGGGCCAGGTTGGTGATGGAGGTGTTTTTGCTGGCTCTGCTAGTGTGGTGTTCATGGACCATAGCAATCTTTGGGTTTATGGAGCTCCTGAGGTATTGTGCGGTGCTCACCATCGTGGCTCTGTGTTGGTGGGTTATTTCTGACAGTCCTAAACCTCCCTCCCTCCTTGGCATATAGAGTCTTGGAAGACACTGGTTCCTATGGATGACCCGATGAAGTGTTAGTATCTTTCTTGTTTTAATATCTAATTTATTTATTTCATTTTGTGGCCAGTCTATTATACCAAAGCTGTAGCTTAGCACTGGCATGGCAAGCTGGTTGACGGCAGTTATTTTGTTTTTGTTGGCGACTTGCGTCTTGCAGATCTTCTTCAGACGACTTAAGTATTCACTGCCAGCCTTCTTCCTCATGTTGGCATGTTGTACGCCGTCATTCTCTTCAGTGCCGAGGTACTTGTAGGGGTCTTGCTCCGTCAGCTCTCTTACGTCTTGGGCCTCGTCCAGCTGGATGTTCTGAGTGGCGGTCTTCTTTCCAGCCCGTGTTGTGCACTTTGCTGCACATTTGTCCAGCCCAAATGTCATTGGACAAGTTAGACACAACCTGGAGGAGTGGATGGAGTTCTGCATGAGAGCTTGCATACAGTTTGAGGTCGTCCATGAACAGCAGCAGGTGGTTTACTGTTCTTGCCGGGGCTTTTTGGCGGGTCTGACTCGGGTTGTATCCATTTTGGGACTTGTTCAGGAGCTTGCTTAGGGGGTCTATGGCCATACAGAAGAGAAGGGGGGATAGGCTGTCTC
The DNA here is from genome assembly GCA_020233015.1 of Callinectes sapidus. Classification (NCBI taxonomy): domain Eukaryota; kingdom Metazoa; phylum Arthropoda; class Malacostraca; order Decapoda; family Portunidae; genus Callinectes; species Callinectes sapidus. The sequence continues at coordinate 31,050,428 of CM035220.1, read as the reverse complement.
CTTGAAAAATGCCTCTTTTGATCTTAACTTTGGGGATGGTGACAGTTCCCTTGGTGTGGCGTAGGGAGATGCTGGTCTGCCACATTGGTATCTGGGATGCAAGTGCCCTGGTGATGGTGGGATGTACTCTGTATGTACAGTTCAAGACATTGTATCAACCAGGAGTGTGGCACGCCGTCGAATGCTTTCTGGTAGTCGATCCATGCCACGCTCAGGTTTCTTTGGCGTTTCCTGCAGTCTTATTGTCTTATTAAGCAGGAGCTGGTCTTTAGTGCCAAAGCAGCTTCTCCTGCACCCAGTTTGCTCTTTTTCCAGGTAATTGGCAGGTGACAGGTGGTCGTACGGGCTGTCGGCAATTAATCCCGTGAAGAGTTTGTAGGTGGTAGTGAGGCAGCATATAGGGCGGTACTAGTACACTTGGGAGGTGGGTTTTGGTGGTCTTAGGGATAAGGCTTGTGTCCCCTTCCATTAGCCAGGATGGTGCAGTCTCATTTCCCTTCAGTAATTTGTTGAAGCATTTGCTGTAGTGTTGGTGAAGGGCAGTTAATTGCTTCAACCAAAAGTTGGGTATCTTATCAATCCCAGGCTTCTTGTGGTTGGCAAAGTGTTTTAATCTTGTTGTGACCTTTTCTGTGGTGATCGTTGGCTCTGGCATTGATGGTTTTTCTTCATTAATTTCTTTTTTGTCTTCTAACCACTGTGCTGTTTGGTTGTGTGTTTCATTGCTTTCAATCAGGGGCCTCCAGTAGTCTTCTAGTTGTTGTTTCTCTGGTGGTCTCTCCGCTATGACGGGTTTCCGTATCAAATTTCGGTACAGGTTTCTGGGGTTTGTGCCGAACTGTTGGTTTTGTGCTTTTGAGTTTTTCTTTTGTTCCTGGTTTCTTATTCTTTTTGCTAAGGCCAGAATTTTTCCCTCAAGCTCCCTCTTAGTTCTTTATTGTCTTTTGTGTGGTATTTGTTGTGAATTCTTTTAATTTTCTTTTGTAATCTTCCCTCTTCATTGGGTGGTCTTAGATGTTGTTTGATTTGGCTGAGCTCTTGTCGGTAGATGTTGATCTGTTTCTGTTTCCACCTTGGTGTTGGTTGGGGAGTTCTAGGCTGTTCTCTTCTACAGGAAACATCTGTGTCTGGGTACAGTTTTTTGACGCAGTATAGGCCAGCAGCATATGTCACCTGATTTAAGTGAGTGAGGGAGACTGAGTCTGGGACCAGCCTCTGTAGGGCTCTGTTCACTTGACAGATCAATGTTTTAGCAGCTTTATTGGCTGGAGATTTTGCCAGGTACGGGCTGTCTTCAAGGCTCATGTTTTGTACAATCTCCATCATATTGCTGAGTTCCTCCTCCACAGTTATTTGCCCCTCACTTTGCTCTTCTGGTGGTGGATCAGAGGGGGAGACGGGTGGAGTTGGTGATGGTGTGGGCCCTGGTGGAGAGGGTGGAGGTGGTGATGGATTACCTCTTTGTGGTGGTGGAGAGCCTGGTGGTGAAGGTGGGGGCCCTTGTGGAGAGGGTGGAGGCATTGGTGGGCTGCCTCTTTGTGGTGGTGGGGAGCCTGGTGGTGATGGTGGGGGCCCTGGTGGAGAGGGTGGAGGTGGTGATGGATTACCTCTTTGTGATGGTGGAGAGCCTGGTGGTGAAGGTGGGGGCCCTTGTGGAGAGGGTGGAGGCATTGGTGGGCTGCCTCTTTGTGGTGGTGGAGAGCCTGGTGGTGATGGTGGGGGCCCTGGTGGAGAGGGTGGAGGCATTGGTGGGCTGCCTCTTTGTGGTGGTGGAGAGCCTGGTGGTGATGGTGGGGGCCCTGGTGGAGAGGGTGGAGGCATTGGTGGGCTGCCTCTTTGTGGTGGTGGAGAGCCTGGTGGTGATGGTGGGGGCCCTGGTGGAGAGGGTGGAGGCATTGGTGGGCTGCCTCTTTGTGGTGGTGGTGATGGTGGGGGCCCTGGTGGAGTGGGCAGAGGTGGTGGTGGATTACCTTTGTGGTTCTGATTTTCTCTGCTTGTCGGTTGTTTGGTTACATCCCGTGTGAGGTGTTTTAGAGGGTGCAGGTGGTGGTGGCCTCTGGTCCGGGGTTGGTATTGGGTGTTGTAGAGGGTCAAGGTTGTTTAAGATAAGGACCGCTACTTGTTCTTTCATGTTTTCTATGTTTGCATCACTGAAGGATCTGAGGCTGTTATGGCATTGGGTGGTTGGTTGTTTTGGGGGGACCTCACTCTTTGATGGATAAAAGTGGAAGAATATTTCCTTCCAACTTTTTGTGATTTGCCTCTGGGTGTTATATTTGGCTTTAGCATATTCTATTGCCCATCTTTCTTCTCTGCTCCATCTTTTCTTGAGGTTCTCTGCTGTTAATTCTGATTTCATTGGACTGTAATCTTCTTCTGCTTCCTTTAGGGCTTTTCTTTTGATTGATGTTATTTGCTCAGATGTTAGATATTTGTCCATCTGGGACACTAGTGAGCATAAATTACCCACTGGTGTTTCTTTCCTTTCTTGGCGAAGGTCTGTCCTGTTTAATCTTAGTTGCAGCATCTTATTTCCACTACTGCTCCATCCCTCAAACCTGGAGTAGTGGTAGCAGTGTTGTAAGACCTTCTTCTCTTCAATGGTCCAATTAGAGGATCTAATATTTCTTGTGTTCCTCTTTGGGACCTTTGCTTGAGATGGAGGCTGGGGGCCAGGATCACTGTCTCAATCTGTTGGCTGTCCCTGCCTGGTTGTTGGCACCTTTCCTGAGCTGGTGCCACAGCTTCAAGGTTTCGCGTCATCGCTTGCCTCTTCCCGCCTGACGCGTGAACCAGTTGAGGGGACCTTTTTATGCTGGGCGACGTCCTGCCAGTATGATTTTTGGGTATGGTTCATTTCCATTTAGGTTTCCTCGCTGTCCGCGGCCTCTTATTTGGTATTCGAGGCTGCCCTCACAGTGTAAAACATCTAAAATGTCGCACTGTGAGGGTGTTTCCCTATCCGCAACCCAGGGGAACTGGTGGATGGCCTGAGGAGAAGGCACACCACTTAACACCACTGCTGTGCGTCAGGGTGTGTGTGGTGAGGTGAGACTTTTGGATAAATTTCTTGCCACACTCATAATTCCTGACACCACTGCTGTGTGTGAGGGTGTGTGAGGTGAGGTGAGGTGAGACTTTAGGACAAATTTCTTGCCACACTCATCACACTCATAATTCCTGACACCACTGCTGTGTGTGAGGGTGTGGTAATGAAGCTCTGTTGTGTCTCCGGTGTGGATAGAGCTGCCTGTCTCCGGGTTATTCTGGCCACCACCACGCCTGCGCCTCACCACTCCTGGGGCTGACCGCTGCTGCTGCTGCTGCTGCTGCCGCCGCTGCCGCTGCCGCTGCCGGCCACCCATGCTGGTGCCAGGGATCACGGCACGTCTCTGGAAGAGTGCATTGCTTTAGGGCAAGGTCAGGGGGAGTGTTGGGTTAGTTAGGGCCAGATTTAGGGGTCAATGGCAGCCATGCTCTGCTGTGCCGCAGCCACAGAGTGGCCGCCCTGTACCACGTGTGTCATCATTCACTGCTTTCTGGCGCGTCTGTCTGGCGGCCCGGGCCTTGCTGAGTCGGGGCACACGCTGGGAGGGAGACCAACATCACGCGCGGCGAGGCAAGGAACGGTAGTAAAGTTAGGTCTGGCGGGGCTTATGATGACCTTCAAGGAATGTATTCTGCCATCCCAAGTCAACAATGACATTTGCACAGCATTTCACCATTGTTCCCATAATAATTGCATTAACCCACACAAGTACAACACAAAGAAGAGTTCTGTATCTAAATAGAATCAGGAAGAACATTATTATGACGGGAGGATTTCAACCTACCACAGTACCTACGCAGCAGTCATCGCTGAGCTCTGTGCAAGCAGCAATGAACACTGGTGAAGGGAAATAATGGTTAGATCACTTCATCAATGGAAGGAAGGATACCAGTGATACCACAACTAGCTCCACAGGAGAGGAAAGGAAGGACACACACACACACACACTACCCAGAAATGAATGTTGGTCCCCTGCACATCCTGCTGCTCTAATAACAATAATAGGGATTTTGGCTTTAGGCTGATGAATCAATCATACAGGTTTTCAAAATGGTAAAATGATTTCCATCAGGCATTGGCAGTTAGTTCCTTGTGTCCAATGTGACAGTTGGATGGTAACGGCTACGCATTGCTTCAAGTCAAGTGAGCACAGTAACCCGCGCTTCCCTCCCTCCCTTCCTTGCTGGCTGTTGCTGACATTGTTTTATTGTTTCTTGCTTGTAATTGGTGGCCTTCTTCATAACTTCCTTCCTTCTGAACACTGCTCCATGCCACAGAACAAACAAAAATAATGAAGAAATGGTTCACAGATGATATATCGGTAATACTGTGGCAGGAAATGTGTCTTTTAGTCATACTAACAAATATTAGAAGCCTAATACATCTCTGGGCATTGATTTCTTTTGTGTTGAGTGCATTGGTGATCATGATTATACTTTTTATCCTTACCTCTTATTATCCATTAGACGCTTCCTGTGACTTACATCAGACACACTTCTGAACAGCTCTCAGTAATACTACATCATTTGGTACACAATAGTGCAGGGGATGGCGACCACAAACTTTTGTTCAGCAGGGTTGGGTTGGGCTTTGGGATGATGGTGACACATAATATCATCACAAGGTGGTGGTAGTGGGTACGGACGGCTACACAGAGAGGTTCACTCTAAAAATATTTTCCAAAAATTTGGATTTCTGTTCAAAAATTTCCCTCTGTTGGATTTAGGCCGAGTTGTTTTCATGTACGTATAACTTGACTATTTTTTCAATTTATGGCAGCATTTTTTGATGGGTCAAATTCTCTCGAATATATACACAATATATATATATATATATATATATATATATATATATATATATATATATATATATATATATATATATATATATATATATCACCCTGACCTGAAAAACATTTTCAGCCAAATATATGGGAGAGGCCCTCTTACCACCCATTGTTTAGCCCAAGCAACTCAAAATCCTTGTTTCTCACCTTCCCCATAGTGTTGTGTAGAGTGGAGAAGAAATCTGGGAAAAATTTTTGTGGTTGCCATCTCCTGAAGTGTTACTGAATAATGTATTGCAGATAGCTATTCAGAAGTGGTGCCTAATATAAGCATTAATATATCACCCATTATTCATTCATAAGTTCACAAACAATTTATAAAAGAGATGTTGCTATTTTCCTAAGGATGTCAGGAAACAAGTGCTGTACATGATGGAACTCCCTCCTCAAGGAAGGAGAGAGAGAGAGAGAGAGAGAGAGAGAGAGAGAGAGAGAGAGAGAGAGAGAGAGATGGTGTCACTTGATTTCCATGTGTTTTATTTAGGTAATCATTACAGTCAATTTACAGATTCACCCAACCCCAGAATGATATTATACTCCTCTATGTGCATGTTAGAGTTGATTAAAGTACAGTGGTACCTCTTGATTCAAACTTAGTTTGTTCTTTCTGGATGTTCAAATTGCAAAAATTCCAATTAGGAAGCAATTTTTACCATTGAAATTAATGTAAAAACATTTAATCCGTTCCAGTTTATTTTGAACAAAAAAAAAAAAAAAAAATACTGCACTCAACCCCAGCTATTGAGAGAAATTGGTCCCTTAACATTGCTGCAATACCTAAAAATGCTAAATGTTAAGAAGCAATGGGAAAAAACACAAAATAGGTCCTGACCCACCAGAGTGGCGGCGGCAACATGATTTAATTAACAAATTGGCACCTTGTTTTCCCCTCATCTCATCATAATTATTCATAGATATCCTTCACATTTTGAGAGTATAAAGTAAACACACACATGAAATGAGTAAAAAAACGGGCATAACAAAAGACTTATTTACTTCGGTGTGAAACTCCCGAGTCCCGATCAACCGATGAAGACTAGACAGGGGCCATCCCCGCCTCCCTCCCTCCCTCCCATGCACTGAATACAGGAACAGATTGCATAGTATCCCCCCCCCTCCCCCTCACTCTGTCCCTATCCACTCCCAGTACATACACAAACAGACCAAATAGTCTGCCTCCCCCCTCCCCCCCCCATTCCCTCCCTTCTTCAGCCACTCCCCATCCTCTCTCCCTCCCCCCCCCCTGTCTCTCTTTCTTATCAAGTAGAATATATTCTCACAGCATCATTTCCAACAGGAATTATTTCAAGAAAAGTATAAATTATTGTACAAAACTACAAATTATTGTATTGTCATAGTTTGCACAAATGACAATGATATTTAACAATTCATTCTTCATTGGTTGTTGAAAGTGTTCAATATATGTTCATTGGTAAATAAGTTTGCCAGTGACCAGCAGAGAAGAAGCTGCATTGACTGGGGTGGTGGGTAGGAGGTAATCAGGGTTGTGGGCCGGAGTAACCAAGGCAACTAAGGGCCACAGTGACTGGAAAGCCGTTCACCAGAGAGAGAGAGAGAGAGAGAGAGAGAGAGAGAGAGAGAGAGAGAGAGGGGAGAGAGGTGTTCACGGCGGAGAAGTAGAAGCGAGACCGGCCGACTGGCGAGAAGGCGCATCCAGGATTAAAAGAATTCTTTTAATCCTGGCGCATCGGCCGCCACATGTTTTTTGTTTGTTTGTTTGTTTGTTTTTGTTTGAATTGAGAAGCTGCGTTTGGATTGGAGGTCAAAATTTGTTCGCCAAATGTGTTGGGATTGGGAAGTGTTGGAGTCACAGGGTGTTCCAATCAAGAGGTATAATAATACACCACTGTACTGGCAGCGCTGCAATAGGTTCGGGAATGTGCTGTGAGTCTGTCCAGTTTTCTCCAAGTCCAGCGAGGTGTGGTGAGCTCCAGAGCTCCAACACACAGTACACTCACTGGCTTGCAGTTGTTTATAGGTGGGGTTTGTGGGTCATTGCTTATGGTGTCTAGATTTCTTTGGTCCAATGACGTGCCACTGCCTCTTAACACCACGAGCTGTGCTATACAGTACGTATTGGTAGGCGGGGCACAGCGGGGCACAGCTGCACTGAGACATCTGTGTGCCTACTCAGTTCAGCCATGGCTGCCACTCAACTCACTTGTGAAGGTTGACAATTGGATTACTGGAAGTCATCACAAAATTTCATTCAAAAGTCGACTTGTGTTATCAGTTTCCGAGGGAACACGGTGTCCCACCAGCAGACATTCAGTGTCCCGTGTCCCCAGTGCCACACGCCTTGGGTGGTCTGGCACTGTGTCTGCCAGGGCAAGGCGTGTTCAGTGTCCCCAGTGCCACACGCCTTGTACACTGGGTGGGTGGTCTGTGCCAGGCCAAGGCGTGTTCAGTGTCCCCAGTGCCACACGCCTTGTACACTGGGTGGGTGGTCTGTGCCAGGCCAAGGCGTGTTCAGTGTCCCCAGTGCCACACGCCTTGTACACTGGGTGGGTGGTCTGTGCCAGGGCAAGGTGTGGTGGAATGGCCACATGCTGTATTCCCTGCACCAGTACATACCTAACTTTTCCCGACGGCTCTAATTGTCCCCGTGGAAGACGCTGAACCTAACCTAACAACGCTGGAGTCGAGGAGGAGGAGGAGGAGGAGGACCCACACCAAGGATCTCCAGCCTCTTGCTAAGGAGGCTAAGGTGTTGTGACTCATCAATTTATACAAGAGGGAGATGTATTGGTGCAGGGTGTATTGCAGGTTAGGTCAGGTTTATTTTAGGTTGGAGAAAGTTAGGTGTTGGCTTAGGTTGCGTTGAATTAGAAGGATGCATCAATGGCTGTATATACCAAGTATACAACTCTAGAGGGCTAATCCCCCCCTTACAACACACTAGATTAGGTTAGGTTAGTGTTGTAGTGGGGTGTCCAGGGGGGGGGGGAGGGGGGAGAACAGCCACCCGGCCTAAAAAAAAAAAAAAAAAAGAGGTATTATTTTTCTTTAACACCAGTCTCAAGTTGGCTTTTCACATGCTTCCCATCTGCTAGAGCTTTCCATACTGAGTAATTTGACCCCCATATGTAACTGGCGCAAATCATTATTATTAGCGATTTTTTAAGATTTAGCGAATTTGCGGGACACGAGTGGGTGCACAGAGCATCCCAGCAGGGCTAGATTTGACCCCCGCCAGGTTAGGTTAGTTGGTGTGGCGATGTTTTAGCTTAGAGCATCGCTGCCGGCCACAAACGGTAGTTTCATCGTAAAGATAAGGTTATGTACTTCATTTTGAAACACTGTGCTAAGGCCGACACTTGCTCCGTTGGCGAGCGTTATCGGTGTTTATTGTTCTCTCATTGGGTGGCGACTGGCGAGGCCCAAACTGATGATTTACCATTAAAATTGATTCTGCGCCAGTTACATATGGGAGTCAAATTACTCAGAAGGGAAAGCTCTAACAGAAGGGAAGCATATGAAAAGCCAACTTGAAACTGGTGTTAAAGCAAAAATTTACCAAGGTCCCTAGGCTTGTTGAAGGAGGGGTGAGGGGGAGGGAGGGGGGTGATGGGGGGGTAGTATTGTATTAAACCCTCAATATACTGTAAATACTGCCGCTTACCTCCACCAATAGATAGGGAACTGCTGGCCCGACCACTTATAGTTCTACTTGTTAAGGGCTGTGAGGGTTCCTTCTGGGTATGCGGTGTGCCCTCCACCTCCTCCTCCCGCCGCTGCTGCTGCTGCTGCTGCTGCTGCGGAAGGAAGGAAGACACACGTGAGTGATGCGGATCGAATTCTAGCCAAGACGGCCCCTAACCACGACGGCCCTCCCCCACGGCCCCGTGTTTGCCAGGACGGCCCCGTGTTTACCAGGACGCCCCGTGTTTACCAGGACAGCCCCTTGTTTGCCAGGACAGCCACATTTTGTAGGACGATAATAATTATTCACACGTATTTATTACATTCTCAATTCTCACACATACGTACCAATTAAAAATAAACAGCAAAATAATATAAATCGGGGCTCCTGTACATGTCCAATCTTCTAGAGAGACGTAAAATACAATAGGAAGTAATAATTTTTTAAAAGATCTAAAATTACACATTTTATTGCATTAAAAATCAATTCACCTAGGCCTACACACCAAGCAGCCTAGAACATTTCCTAAGAAGAGATGTGGATATTTCACCCGTCTCATAACTCTCCTAGAGCTTGAATAGTTTCCCTTCTGTAGTTGTTGTTCTTTTCCTCTTGTATCTTCTTAATTTCCCCTCTCTTGCCAGGCAAAGTTGTTGCAGGGTTACGAGTTGTGCAGCAGCAGGGGGACTAATTTGTAAACTCTCTCTCTCTCTCTCTCTCTGAATGGAATGGGCACACACACACACACACACACACACACACATTGTATTGTAGTGTACGTCTCTCTAGAAGATTGGACTATTATCGTCCTACAAAATGGGGCCGTCCTGGTAAACACGGGGCCGTGGTGGAGGGCTGTCATGGTTAGGGGCCGTCTTGACCTGCTTCCAGGCGGATCACTGCACCACCACCACCACCACCACCAGTGCCCAAATTATTGTACACATCCGTAAAAATATATATATCGTTTCTTGCGCTGCATTATCGCACACTCTATTGGCTAATGGGAAGATCAAACACCAACAACATTCATCTGGCGGTTACTTTTTTCAGTTCTGCAGAATATCACAAAACTGAACAATAGATGGCAGGCAATAAGTAGGTATATATATATATATATATATATATATATATATATATATATATATATATATATATATATATATATATATATATATATGTCAGACGGTTCATATAATACTGTATATTATAGGTTCTGAACTTCTGAGTAGCATTACAGGTATATACTACTTGTATTTTTCTTCTTTGTGACGTGGTCTGCTGTTATCTATACATAGTTATTTGTTTGAGTCGTAACTTTCCTGTATTTGTTGCTTGTGGTATATAATGTTTCGGCCTGGAATGCAATAATACAATCCTAACAAATCTAATCCTGGAATAACAACACACACACACACACACAAATAATAATGACAATCACATAAGTGCATCACAAATCCACTGTTGCTTGACCATACCCATCATTTCATCATACACGTCACCGCCACACAAATGACAGCGGCTGAATTAATTACACAAATGCAGCACATCAATTACTTCACGAGGTATATTATACTCACTTCAGTGGCCCACACCAATGTCCTTAGAGTCCCAGCAGCAGCAGCAGCAGCAGCAGCCGCAGCAGCAGCAGTAGTACACGTACACGCCTGCTGAACTGCTAACCTGCTGCTGCTGCTGCTGCTGCTGCTGCTGCTGCTAAATCCCAACATCCATCTCTCGCCGGTCCATCACAATCCAGCAGCAGCAGCAGCAGCAGTCCACTATAGGGGCTAGGCTGTACCTCCTGCGTCAGTCTGTCAGTCTGCCAACAACAGCATCAACCCTAAGCTTTGCCCGCCCACCCATCATGTGGTCTTCTTCTTCTTCTACACTGCACAGCAATAATATAGTCACGACAGCAAAATGAAGGGACAAACAAACAAACAAACCTGCACAACGAAGTAAGCCCGCCAAGAAGCCCAACACACAGGCAGTGGGTTTACAGCAGCAGCAGCAGCAGCAGCAGCAGGTAGTGGGTAAACAAAATACATCACTGATGAGGACATATATTATGTACATTACAATATAATAAACTATAATATAAAACTATATATATATATATATATATATATATATATATATATATATATATATATATATATATATATGTGTGTGTGTGTGTGTGTGTGTGTGTGTACCCAAATTTTTGCTGCTTCGTCAAAAAAGGGGTATCCAACCATCAAAATAATAATAATAATAATAATAATAATAATAATAATAATAATAATACACCTACCAGTTATTTCTATCAGGTTATCCTTGTTCTCCTATGTTTTCTTGTCTCCACATCATTAGAGTAGAGGCGATAGTCTGCGCTACCTTAAGCAGAAAATATTAGGTATAAAATCTTCAAATATGAATACGATAGCGAAAATTCACCAGATAGTGTAAAATTCTATCTGCTATGATGGCAGGTAACGCGCTACCCTCAGCAGCTGCAGTTTTTCCTCATGGAATGGTTTAAGTGAGGGGAGGTAGAGGCGGCCCAGTGCGCCTATCATCGCTAGGTGGAGGAGGGAGCTGCGCCAGGGGGGGGGGGGGTCAGTGCGCTGTGGCATGGCGGGCTATCGCGCTGGTGCCTTAACTAAGCTTCTTATTTTTATCCACAAACTATCAAAATCGTTGACAATAAGCATTTAGTCATTCTTCTTTCCTGTCAAGGAATATAAATAAATAAATAAATAAAGATAAATAAAAGAAAGATTGCAATCTAGCATTTCATTTTTACACATTATAAACTAACAAACAAACGGAGAGAAACTGAGCTATAGTGTTGAAAGTCATAAGGAAATATATCTCCAGTAGAATTTAAACGGAAATGTTGAAAATACTCCATGCAAACAACATCAAATCAGCCTAATTTGCATGTTTCACACACAAAAAAAAATCAAAATCCAATGCATCAGTGTCTTCCTGAGACTTCTCAGTCAAGTCCATCTCACACATTCCGCATGCCACCAGCTGTTGTCACACAATGCACACTTTATTCTTACTTTAGATCTTGTTTCATATTGACATTTCGCACACAGTTCTCTGTTTATCTTCAATCATTTGCCGGTACTCAGCCCCACTTATTGAATATGGCAATGCTGCCGTAGTCTTTTTCAGTCCCCTTTTCTTCTGAAATAAAGGCAGTGTGAGGTAATCGTCAATTGTTTTGGAGTTTTGGCCTGTGGAAGGTAGTGACTGTGAGGCAGGCTGGGATGTGGAAGGCAGTGACTGTGAGGCAGGCTGGGATGTGGAAGGCAGTGACTGTGAGGCAGGCTGGGATGTGGAAGGCAGTGACTGTGAGGCAGGCTGGGATGTGGAAGGCAGTGACTGTGAGGCAGGCTGGGATGTGGAAGGCAGTGACTGTGAGGCAGGCTGGGATGTGGAAGGCAGGGACTGTGAGGCAGGCTGGGATGTGGAAGGCAGGGACTGTGAGGCAGGCTGGGATGTGGAAGGCAGTGACTGTGAGGCAGGCTGGGATGTGGAAGGCAGGCTGGGATGTGGAAGGCAGGGACTGTGAGGCAGGCTGGGATGTGGAAGGCAGGGACTGTGAGGCAGGCTGGGATGTGGAAGGCAGGGACTGTGAGGCAGGCTGGGATGTGGAAGGCAGGGACTGTGAGGCAGGCTGGGATGTGGAAGGCAGGGACTGTGAGGCAGGCTGGGATGTGGAAGGCAGTGACTGTGAGGCAGGCTGGGATGTGGAAGGCAGTGACTGTGAGGCAGGCTGGGATGTGGAAGGCAGGCTGGGATGTGGAAGGCAGGGACTGTGAGGCAGGCTGGGATGTGGAAGGCAGGGACTGTGAGGCACGCTGGGATGTGGAAGGCAGGGACTGTGAGGCAGGCTGGGATGTGGAAGGCAGGGACTGTGAGGCAGGCTGGGATGTGGAAGGCAGGGACTGTGAGGCAGGCTGGGATGTGGAAGGCAGGGACTGTGAGGCAGGCTGGGATATGGAAGGCAGGGACTGTGAGGCAGGCTGGGATGTGGAAGGCAGGGACTGTGAGGCACGCTGGGATGTGGAAGGCAGGGACTGTGAGGCAGGCTGGGATGTGGAAGGCAGGCTGGGATTTGGAAGGCAGGGACTGTGAGGCAGGCTGGGATGTGGAAGGCAGTGACTGTGAGGCAGGCTGGGATGTGGAAGGCAGGGACTGTGAGGCAGGCTGGGATGTGGAAGGCAGTGACTGTGAGGCAGGCTGGGATGTGGAAGGCAGAAACTGTGGGGCAGGTTGTAAGGTCTTCTCCAACAACACATTTATAGAGCGGATCAACCATGTCATACAGCTCCTCATACCGCTTCATGAATTTCAGAGTAGTTTTTCCAAATAATTTCCTGCCGTTTTCCGCTTTACAAGTCAAACCTGCTCGTGTGTAACATCACGTTTGTTTTCACAATATCATTAAACATACCGAAATGCAGATAGTCTAGAAAGAGAAGACAAAACTAAAGTAAAGTACACTAGCTTAGTCAAGCATTTAGCCTGGGTTGGCGCAGCAGCCTCTATAGGATTTTATGGCGGGTTTATGCGCTACCCACGCAATCTCTTTCTTTGTTGATAATAGGCATGTTTATCCTCAATCAATTGATAGGCATGCATTATAACAATGAATTAATTGACAAGCTATGTTAGTTATGTATCAACATAGTATGTGGCAGTGACTAACAATGACATCCATGTGTGTTAACAAAACAGTTAACAAAGCACAACTTATCTCACAATCTTGGATAGCGCACTGCGTTGTTCCTTCTGGCGAGCACAGAAAAGTGGGAAGGTATTGGCGGGAAAATTTAAACATCATCTCGTCTTTTCTGCTCTCTGCTTCTGCTTATGTGTTATGAGACTGAACGAGGGGGTTAGGGCACAGACCCGCCTAGCGCGCAGACCCTCCAGTACTCTATGTATCATCTTTGCTCTGTGGTGCATTTCTTCATTAAATAACAGCTTTCCCATAATAATGTGGCTCTCATCATCTTCCTCCAGTGTATTCCAATCCTGCAGCAGCAGCACAGCAGTAATGAGTGCCCAGCAGGGATGGGATGGGATGGGCTGAGAGACTGCTGGGATATGATATAAGTGTGCGTTGCTACTGTACCTACCTCTGTCTTGAAACAGTTCAAGTCATAGGCAGGCAGGTGGAAATACAGAAGCAGGGAGAGAGTTCCAGAGGTTACCAGAGAAAGGGATGAAAGACTCGGGATACTGAAGGTTAACTCTTACATTAGAGAGGTGGACAGCAGAATAGGGGTGAGAGGAAGAGAGAGCAGGGGAGGCATGCAGTTACTCTCTCTCTCTCTCTCTCTCTCTCTGCTTCATTCACCACCACCACCACCTCCTCCTGTAACACTCTGGCTGCAGCAGCTCGGACACACTATAATAACCTGCAACAGTGCAACTAGAACTAGCGCCACACACACACACACACACACCACCAGCTGGCAGCAGTCAGTCACCACACCACCACTGTCCCTCCCACCACACACCACCAGTAACAGTGGCGGCGTTTCTACACGTGTGGTAGTGTCCCTTTCACCACCACCCTCACCACCGGCTGTCAGCGAGTGTTTCAGCCTTCACTGCTGCCGTGTTTCCATTCCCACTGAACTGAACTGAACTGAACTGAACTGCTGTTTCCATTCCCACTGAAATGAACTCTAGTAGGTACACTGCACCCCCCACTCACTGCTAATAACTCCTGCTGGCTGCTGGCAGAAAAATTATCACCTTGTTTTATTGCGCCGCTGTCTGCTGGACGGGTGGTGGTGGTGGTGGTGGGTTAGTAACTGTGTGGCGTCCTGCTGCTGCTGCTGCTGCTGCTGCATTTGTACTGGAGTAATTAGACCGCCGTACCTGTCTGTCCCTGTGACTTAGATACTTACCTTTGCCTTTCTGAGATCCCCACCGCACACTGCCTCTGCCACGCCTCTCACCTCCTGACAGGGCAGCGGCTGCCGCGGGGCCCATAGACTAGTGGTCAGGCAATGCTAATACCAACACCAACACGAACCAAACCAGCTCACACCACCACCACCACCACCACCTGCTGGAGAGGGCCAACCTGGAATCTACGTAACTCAGGTAAGTTTGCCGCAAGGGATTGATATGCTAAATTGACAGTTTCTTGAGAGAGAGAGAGAGAGAGAGAGAGAGAGAGACAGCCTTGATCAACCTAACCATTTGTCATTAGTATGTGTTGGGTTTGTTAGGTTAGGTTAATGTCCCATTACAACTCCACCTCCTTAGTTTTTCCTTCCACACCTTTACATGAACCGTTGTGTATATATGTCATAAGATCATAGGACAGGGTGGGAAAATGCCACCACATGTTGTGTAGTGGTGGTGGTACTGTGTGGCATCCTGTATTTGTTGTGCCGCTGTATGGATGGGTTAGGTTAGGTGGTGGTGGTGGTACTGTGTGGCATCCTGTATTTGTTGTGCCGCTGTATGGATGGGTTAGGTGGTGGTGGTGGTGGTGGTGGTGGTGGTGGTACTGTGTGGCATCCTGTATTTGTTGTGCCGCTGTATGGATGGGTTAGGTGGTGGTGGTGGTGGTGGTGGTGGTGGTGGTACTGTGTGGCACCCTGTATTTGTTGTGCCGCTGTATGGATGGGTTAGGTGGTGGTGGTGGTGGT
>CM035220.1:31018827-31034695 GCA_020233015.1 Callinectes sapidus | reverse complement strand
CTCGCTGGTGTTCAGCCCACTCCCTTGGGTTGTTGTTTTGGAATTTCCTGATGTATATTATACTTCATCCTGCTCTTTCTGGCTATTTTGGTGGCTGGTGTATTTTCTGTTTCCCTCTCTTCTACTAGACAGTCTTGTACACCAAAATGCTGGGCCAGGTTGGTGATGGAGGTGTTTTTGCTGGCTCTGCTAGTGTGGTGTTCATGGACCATAGCAATCTTTGGGTTTATGGAGCTCCTGAGGTATTGTGCGGTGCTCACCATCGTGGCTCTGTGTTGGTGGTTTATTCCTGACAGTCCTAAACCTCCCTCCCTCCTTGGCATATAGAGTCTTGGAAGACACTGGTTCCTATGGATGACCCGATGAAGTGTTAGTATCTTTCTTGTTTTAATATCTAATTTATTTATTTCATTTTGTGGCCAGTCTATTATACCAAAGCTGTAGCTTAGCACTGGCATGGCAAGCTGGTTGACGGCAGTTATTTTGTTTTTGTTGGCGAGTTGCGTCTTGCAGATCTTCTTCAGACGACTTAAGTATTCACTGCCAGCCTTCTTCCTCATGTTGGCATGTTGTACGCCGTCATTCTCTTCAGTGCCGAGGTACTTGTAGGGGTCTTGCTCCGTCAGCTCTCTTACGTCTTGGGCCTCGTCCAGCTGGATGTTCTGAGTGGCGGTCTTCTTTCCAGCCCGTGTTGTGCACTTTGCTGCACATTTGTCCAGCCCAAATGTCATTGGACAAGTTAGACACAACCTGGAGGAGTGGATGGAGTTCTGCATGAGAGCTTGCATACAGTTTGAGGTCGTCCATGAACAGCAGCAGGTGGTTTACTGTTCTTGCCGGGGCTTTTTGGCGGGTCTGACTCGGGTTGTATCCATTTTGGGACTTGTTCAGGAGCTTGCTTAGGGGGTCTATGGCCATACAGAAGAGAAGGGGGGATAGGCTGTCTCCTTGAAAAATGCCTCTTTTGATCTTAACTTTGGGGATGGTGACAGTTCCCTTGGTGTGGCGTAGGGAGATGCTGGTCTGCCACATTGGTATCTGGGATGCAAGTGCCCTGGTGATGGTGGGATGTACTCTGTATGTACAGTTCAAGACATTGTATCAACCAGGAGTGTGGCACGCCGTCGAATGCTTTCTGGTAGTCGACCCATGCCACGCTCAGGTTTCTTTGGCGTTTCCTGCAGTCTTATTGTCTTATTAAGCAGGAGCTGGTCTTTAGTGCCAAAGCAGCTTCTCCTGCACCCAGTTTGCTCTTTTTCCAGGTAATTGCCAGGTGACAGGTGGTCGTATGGGCTGTCGGCAATTAATCCCGTGAAGAGTTTGTAGGTGGTAGTGAGGCAGCATATAGGGCGGTACTAGTACACTTGGGAGGTGGGTTTTGGTGGTCTT
Source organism: Callinectes sapidus (assembly GCA_020233015.1). Taxonomy (NCBI): domain Eukaryota; kingdom Metazoa; phylum Arthropoda; class Malacostraca; order Decapoda; family Portunidae; genus Callinectes; species Callinectes sapidus. The sequence goes on along the minus strand of CM035220.1, from coordinate 31,033,306 downwards.
AGGGATAAGGCTTGTGTCCCCTTCCATTAGCCAGGATGGTGCAGTCTCATTTCCCTTCAGTAATTTGTTGAAGCATTTGCTGTAGTGTTGGTGAAGGGCAGTTAATTGCTTCAACCAAAAGGTGGGTATCTTATCAATCCCAGGCTTCTTGTGGTTGGCAAAGTGTTTTAATCTTGTTGTGACCTTTTCTGTGGTGATCGTTGGCTCTGGCATTGATGGTTTTTCTTCATTAATTTCTTTTTTGTCTTCTAGCCACTGTGCTGTTTGGTTGTGTGTTTCATTGCTTTCAAACAGGGGCCTCCAGTAGTCTTCTAGTTGTTGTTTCTCTGGTGGTCTCTCCGCTATGACGGGTTTCCGTATCAAAGTTCGGTACAGGTTTCTGGGGTTTGTGCCGAACTGTTGGTTTTGTGCTTTTGAGTTTTTCTTTTGTTCCTGGTTTTCTTATTCTTTTTGCTAAGGCCAGAATTTTTCCCTCAAGCTCCCTCTTAGTTCATTATTGTCTTTTGTGTGGTATTTGTTGTGAATTCTTTTAATTTTCTTTTGTAATCTTCCCTCTTCATTGGGTGGTCTTAGATGTTGTTTGATTTGGCTGAGCTCTTGTCGGTAGATGTTGATCTGTTTCTGTTTCCACCTTGGTGTTGGTTGGGGAGTTCTAGGCTGTTCTCTTCTACAGGAAACATCTGTGTCTGGGTACAGTTTTTTGACGCAGTATAGGCCAGCAGCATATGTCACCTGATTTAAGTGAGTGAGGGAGACTGAGTCTGGGACCAGCCTCTGTAGGGCTCTGTTCACTTGACAGATCAATGTTTTAGCAGCTTTATTGGCTGGAGATTTTGCCAGGTACGGGCTGTCTTCAAGGCTCATGTTTTGTACAATCTCCATCATATTGCTGAGTTCCTCCTCCACAGTTATTTGCCCCTCACTTTGCTCTTCTGGTGGTGGATCAGAGGGGGAGACGGGTGGAGTTGGTGATGGTGGGGGCCCTGGTGGAGAGGGTGGAGGCATTGGTGGGCTGCCTCTTTGTGGTGGTGGAGAGCCTGGTGGTGATGGTGGGGGCCCTGGTGGAGAGGGTGGAGGCATTGGTGGGCTGCCTCTTTGTGGTGGTGGTGATGGTGGGGGCCCTGGTGGAGTGGGCAGAGGTGGTGGTGGATTACCTTTGTGGTTCTGATTTTCTCTGCTTGTCGGTTGTTTGGTTACATCCCGTGTGAGGTGTTTTAGAGGGTGCAGGTGGTGGTGGCCTCTGGTCCGGGGTTGGTATTGGGTGTTGTAGAGGGTCAAGGTTGTTTAAGATAAGGACCGCTACTTGTTCTTTCATGTTTTCTATGTTTGCATCACTGAAGGATCTGAGGCTGTTATGGCATTGGGTGGTTGGTTGTTTTGGGGGGACCTCACTCTTTGATGGATAAAAGTGGAAGAATATTTCCTTCCAACTTTTTGTGATTTGCCTCTGGGTATTATATTTGGCTTTAGCATATTCTATTGCCCATCTTTCTTCTCTGCTCCATCTTTTCTCGAGGTTCTCTGCTGTTAATTCTGATTTCATTGGACTGTAATCTTCTTCTGCTTCCTTTAGGGCTTTTCTTTTGATTGATGTTATTTGCTCAGATGTTAGATATTTGTCCATCTGGGACACTAGTGAGCATAAATTACCCACTGGTGTTTCTTTCCTTTCTTGGCGAAGGTCTGTCCTGTTTAATCTTAGTTGCAGCATCTTATTTCCACTACTGCTCCATCCCTCAAACCTGGAGTAGTGGTAGCAGTGTTGTAAGACCTTCTTCTCTTCAATGGTCCAATTAGAGGATCTAATATTTCTTGTGTTCCTCTTTGGGACCTTTGCTTGAGATGGAGGCTGGGGGCCAGGATCACTGTCTCAATCTGTTGGCTGTCCCTGCCTGGTTGTTGGCACCTTTCTTGAGCTGGTGCCACAGCTTCAAGGTTTTGCGTCATCGCTTGCCTCTTCCCGCCTGACGCATGAACCAGTTGAGGGGACCTTTTTATGCTGGGCGACGTCCTGCCAGTATGATTTTTGGGTATGGTTCATTTCCATTTAGGTTTCCTCGCTGTCCGCGGCCTCTTATTTGGTATTCGAGGCTGCCCTCACAGTGTAAAACATCTAAAATGTCGCACTGTGAGGGTGTTTCCCTATCCGCAACCCGGGGGAACTGGTGGATGGCCTGAGGAGAAGGCACACCACTTAACACCACTGCTGTGCGTCAGGGTGTGTGTGGTGAGGTGAGACTTTCGGATAAATTTCTTGCCACACTCATAATTCCTGACACCACTGCTGTGTGTGAGGGTGTGTGTGGTGAGGTGAGGTGAGACTTTAGGACAAATTTCTTGCCACACTCATAATTCTTAACACCACTGCTGTGTGTGAGGGTGTGTGAGGTGAGGTGAGGTGAGACTTTAGGACAAATTTCTTGCCACACTCATAATTCCTGACACCACTGCTGTGTGTGAGGGTGTGGTAATGAAGCTCTGTTGTGTCTCCGGTGTGGACAGAGCTGCCTGTCTCCGGGTTATTCTGGCCACCACCACGCCTGCGCCTCACCACTCCTGGGGCTGACTGCTGCCGCTGCCGCTGCCGGCCACCCATGCTGGTGCCAGGGATCACGGCACGTCTCTGGAAGAGTGCATTGCTTTAGGGCAAGGTCAGGGGGAGTGTTGGGTTAGTTAGGGCCAGATTTAGGGGTCAATGGCAGCCATGCTCTGCTGTGCCGCAGCCACAGAGTGGCCGCCCTGTACCACGTGTGTCATCATTCACTGCTTTCTGGCGCGTCTGTCTGGCGGCCCGGGCCTTGCTGAGTCGGGGCACACGCTGGGAGGGAGACCAACATCACGCGCGGCGAGGCAAGGAACGGTAGTAAAGTTAGGTCTGGCGGGGCTTATGATGACCTTCAAGGAATGTATTCTGCCATCCCAAGTCAACAATGACATTTGCACAGCATTTCACCATTGTTCCCATAATAATTGCATTAACCCACACAAGTACAACACAAAGAAGAGTTCTGTATCTAAATAGAATCAGGAAGAACATTATTATGACGGGAGGATTTCAACCTACCACAGTACCTACGCAGCAGTCATCGCTGAGCTCTGTGCAAGCAGCAATGAACACTGGTGAAGGGAAATAATGGTTAGATCACTTCATCAATGGAAGGAAGGATACCAGTGATACCACAACTAGCTCCACAGGAGAGGAAAGGAAGGACACACACACACACACTACCCAGAAATGAATGTTGGTCCCCTGCACATCCTGCTGCTCTAATAACAATAATAGGGATTTTGGCTTTAGGCTGATGAATCAATCATACAGGTTTTCAAAATGGTAAAATGATTTCCATCAGGCATTGGCAGTTAGTTCCTTGTGTCCAATGTGACAGTTGGATGGTAACGGCTACGCATTGCTTCAAGTCAAGTGAGCACAGTAACCCGCGCTTCCCTCCCTCCCTTCCTTGCTGGCTGTTGCTGACATTGTTTTATTGTTTCTTGCTTGTAATTGGTGGCCTTCTTCATAACTTCCTTCCTTCTGAACACTGCTCCATGCCACAGAACAAACAAAAATAATGAAGAAATGGTTCACAGATGATATATCGGTAATACTGTGGCAGGAAATGTGTCTTTTAGTCATACTAACAAATATTAGAAGCCTAATACATCTCTGGGCATTGATTTCTTTTGTGTTGAGTGCATTGGTGATCATGATTATACTTTTTATCCTTACCTCTTATTATCCATTAGACGCTTCCTGTGACTTACATCAGACACACTTCTGAACAGCTCTCAGTAATACTACATCATTTGGTACACAATAGTGCAGGGGATGGCGACCACAAACTTTTGTTCAGCAGGGTTGGGTTGGGCTTTGGGATGATGGTGACACATAATATCATCACAAGGTGGTGGTAGTGGGTACGGACGGCTACACAGAGAGGTTCACTCTAAAAATATTTTCCAAAAATTTGGATTTCTGTTCAAAAATTTCCCTCTGTTGGATTTAGGCCGAGTTGTTTTCATGTACGTATAACTTGGCTATTTTTTCAATTTATGGCAGCATTTTTTGATGGGTCAAATTCTCTCGAATATATACACAATATATACACAATATATATATATATATATATATATATATATATATATATACATGTCACCCTGACCTGAAAAACATTTTCAGCCAAATATATGGGAGAGGCCCTCTTACCACCCATTGTTTAGCCCAAGCAACTCAAAATCCTTGTTTCTCACCTTCCCCATAGTGTTGTGTAGAGTGGAGAAGAAATCTGGGAAAAATTTTTGTGGTTGCCATCTCCTGAAGTGTTACTGAATAATGTATTGCAGATAGCTATTCAGAAGTGGTGCCTAATATAAGCATTAATATATCACCCATTATTCATTCATAAGTTCACAAACAATTTATAAAAGAGATGTTGCTATTTTCCTAAGGATGTCAGGAAACAAGTGCTGTACATGATGGAACTCCCTCCTCAAGGAAGGAGAGAGAGAGAGAGAGAGAGAGAGAGAGAGAGAGAGAGAGAGAGAGAGAGAGAGATGGTGTCACTTGATTTCCATGTGTTTTATTTAGGTAATCATTACAGTCAATTTACAGATTCACCCAACCCCAGAATGATATTATACTCCTCTATGTGCATGTTAGAGTTGATTAAAGTACAGTGGTACCTCTTGATTCAAACTTAGTTTGTTCTTTCTGGATGTTCAAATTGCAAAAATTCCAATTAGGAAGCAATTTTTACCATTGAAATTAATGTAAAAACATTTAATCCGTTCCAGTTTATTTTGAACAAAAAAAAAAAATACTGCACTCAACCCCAGCTATTGAGAGAAATTGGTCCCTTAACATTGCTGCAATACCTAAAAATGCTAAATGTTAAGAAGCAATGGGAAAAAACACAAAATAGATCCTGACCCACCAGAGTGGCGGCGGCAACATGATTTAATTAACAAATTGGCACCTTGTTTTCCCCTCATCTCATCATAATTATTCATAGATATCCTTCACATTTTGAGAATATAAAGTAAACACACACATGAAATGAGTAAAAAAACGGGCATAACAAAAGACTTATTTACTTCGGTGTGAAACTCCCGAGTCCCGATCAACCGATGAAGACTAGACAGGGGCCATCCCCGCCTCCCTCCCTCCCTCCCTCCCCCCCATGCACTGAATACAGGAACAGATTGCATAGTATCCCCCCCCCTCCCCCTCACTCTGTCCCTATCCACTCCCAGTACATACACAAACAGACCAAATAGTCTGCCTCCCCCCTCCCCCCCCCATTCCCTCCCTTCTTCAGCCACTCACCATCCTCTCTCCCTCCCCCCCCCTGTCTCTCTTTCTTATCAAGTAGAATATATTCTCACAGCATCATTTCCAACAGGAATTATTTCAAGAAAAGTATAAATTATTGTACAAAACTACAAATTATTGTATTGTCATAGTTTGCACAAATGACAATGATATTTAACAATTCATTCTTCATTGGTTGTTGAAAGTGTTCAATATATGTTCATTAGTAAATAAGTTTGCCAGTGACCAGCAGAGAAGAAGCTGCATTGACAGGGGTGGTGGGTAGGAGGTAATCAGGGTTGTGGGCCGGAGTAACCAAGGCAACTAAGGGCCAGAGTGACTGGAAAGCCGTTCACCAGAGAGAGAGAGAGAGAGAGAGAGAGAGAGAGAGAGAGGTGTTCACGGCGGAGAAGTACAAGCGAGACCGGCCGACTGGCGAGAAGGCGCATCCAGGATTAAAAGAATTCTTTTAATCCTGGCGCATCGGCCGCCACATGTTTTTTGTTTGTTTGTTTGTTTGTTTTTGTTTGAATTGAGAAGCTGCGTTTGGATTGGAGGTCAAAATTTGTTCGCCAAATGTGTTGGGATTGGGAAGTGTTGGAGTCACAGGGTGTTCCAATCAAGAGGTATAATAATATACCACTGTACTGGCAGCGCTGCAATAGGTTCGGGAATGTGCTGTGAGTCTGTCCAGTTTTCTCCAAGTCCAGCGAGGTGTGGTGAGCTCCAGAGCTCCAACACACAGTACACTCACTGGCTTGCAGTTGTTTATAGGTGGGGTTTGTGGGTCATTGCTTATGGTGTCTAGATTTCTTTGGTCCAATGACGTGCCACTGCCTCTTAACACCACGAGCTGTGCTATACAGTACGTATTGGTAGGCGGGGCACAGCGGGGCACAGCGGGGCACAGCTGCACTGAGACATCTGTGTGCCTACTCAGTTCAGCCATGGCTGCCACTCAACTCACTTGTGAAGGTTGACAATTGGATTACTGGAAGTCATCACAAAATTTCATTCAAAAGTCGACTTGTGTTATCAGTTTCCGAGGGAACACGGTGTCCCACCAGCAGGCATTCAGTGTCCCGTGTCCCCAGTGCCACACGCCTTGGGTGGTCTGGCACTGTGTCTGCCAGGCCAAGGCGTGTTCAGTGTCCCCAGTGCCACACGCCTTGTACACTGGGTGGGTGGTCTGGCACTGTGTCTGCCAGGCCAAGGCGTGTTCAGTGTCCCCAGTGCCACACGCCTTGTACACTGGGTGGGTGGTCTGTGCCAGGCAAGGCGTGTTCAGTGTCCCCAGTGCCACACGCCTTGTACACTGGGTGGGTGGTCTGTGCCAGGGCAAGGCGTGTCCCCAGTGCCACACGCCTTGTACACTGGGTGGGTGGTCTGTGCCAGGGCAAGGTGTGGTGGAATGGCCACATGCTGTATTCCCTGCACCAGTACATACCTAACTTTTCCCGACGGCTCTAATTGTCCCCGTGGAAGACGCTGAACCTAACCTAACAACGCTGGAGTCGAGGAGGAGGAGGAGGAGGAGGACCCACACCAAGGATCTCCAGCCTCTTGCTAAGGAGGCTAAGGTGTTGTGACTCATCAATTTATACAAGAGGGAGATGTATTGGTGCAGGGTGTATTGCAGGTTAGGTCAGGTTTATTTTAGGTTGGAGAAAGTTAGGTGTTGGCTTAGGTTGCGTTGAATTAGAAGGATGCATCAATGGCTGTATATACCAAGTATACAACTCTAGAGGGCTAATCCCCCCCTTACAACACACTAGATTAGGTTAGGTTAGTGTTGTAGTGGGGTGTCCAGGGGGGGGGGGAGGGGGGAGAACAGCCACCCGGCCTAAAAAAAAAAAAAAAAAAGAGGTATTATTTTTCTTTAACACCAGTCTCAAGTTGGCTTTTCACATGCTTCCCATCTGCTAGAGCTTTCCATACTGAGTAATTTGACCCCCATATGTAACTGGCGCAAATCATTATTATTAGCGATTTTTTAAGATTTAGCGAATTTGCGGGACACGAGTGGGTGCAGAGCATCCCAGCAGGGCTAGATTTGACCCCCGCCAGGTTAGGTTAGTTGGTGTGGCGATGTTTTAGCTTAGAGCATCGCTGCCGGCCACAAACGGTAGTTTCATCGTAAAGATAAGGTTATGTACTTCATTTTGAAACACTGTGCTAAGGCCGACACTTGCTCCGTTGGCGAGCGTTATCGGTGTTTATTGTTCTCTCATTGGGTGGCGACTGGCGAGGCCCAAACTGATGATTTACCATTAAAATTGATTCTGCGCCAGTTACATATGGGAGTCAAATTACTCAGAAGGGAAAGCTCTAACAGAAGGGAAGCATATGAAAAGCCAACTTGAAACTGGTGTTAAAGCAAAAATTTACCAAGGTCCCTAGGCTTGTTGAAGGAGGGGTGAGGGGGAGGGAGGGGGTGATGGGGGGGTAGTATTGTATTAAACCCTCAATATACTGTAAATACTGCCGCTTACCTCCACCAATAGATAGGGAACTGCTGGCCCGACCACTTATAGTTCTACTTGTTAAGGGCTGTGAGGGTTCCTTCTGGGTATGCGGTGTGCCCTCCACCTCCTCCTCCCGCCGCTGCTGCTGCTGCTGCGGAAGGAAGGAAGACACACGTGAGTGATGCTGATCGAATTCTAGCCAAGACGGCCCCTAACCACGACGGCCCTCCCCCACGGCCCCGTGTTTGCCAGGACGGCCCCGTGTTTACCAGGACGCCCCGTGTTTACCAGGACAGCCCCTTGTTTGCCAGGACAGCCACATTTTGTAGGACGATAATAATTATTCACACGTATTTATTACATTCTCAATTCTCACACATACGTACCAATTAAAAATAAACAGCAAAATAATATAAATCGGGGCTCCTGTACATGTCCAATCTTCTAGAGAGACGTAAAATACAATAGGAAGTAATAATTTTTTAAAAGATCTAAAATTACACATTTTATTGCATTAAAAATCAATTCACCTAGGCCTACACACCAAGCAGCCTAGAACATTTCCTAAGAAGAGATGTGGATATTTCACCCGTCTCATAACTCTCCTAGAGCTTGAATAGTTTCCCTTCTGTAGTTGTTGTTCTTTTCCTCTTGTATCTTCTTAATTTCCCCTCTCTTGCCAGGCAAAGTTGTTGCAGGGTTACGAGTTGTGCAGCAGCAGGGGGACTAATTTGTAAACTCTCTCTCTCTCTCTCTCTGAATGGAATGGGCACACACACACACACACACACACACACACACATTGTATTGTAGTGTACGTCTCTCTAGAAGATTGGACTATTATCATCCTACAAAATGGGGCCGTCCTGGTAAACACGGGGCCGTGGTGGAGGGCTGTCATGGTTAGGGGCCGTCTTGACCTGCTTCCAGGCGGATCACTGCACCACCACCACCACCACCACCAGTGCCCAAATTATTGTACAGATCCGTAAAAATATATATATCGTTTCTTGCGCTGCATTATCGCACACTCTATTGGCTAATGGGAAGATCAAACACCAACAACATTCATCTGGCGGTTACTTTTTTCAGTTCTGCAGAATATCACAAAACTGAACAATAGATGGCAGGCAATAAGTAGGTATATATATATATATATATATATATATATATATATATATATATATATATATATATATATATATATATATATATATATGTCAGACGGTTCATATAATACTGTATATTATAGGTTCTGAACTTCTGAGTAGCATTACAGGTATATACTACTTGTATTTTTCTTCTTTGTGACGTGGTCTGCTGTTATCTATACATAGTTATATGTTTGAGTAGTAACTTTCCTGTATTTGTTGCTTGTGGTATATAATGTTTCGGCCTGGAATGCAATAATACAATCCTAACAAATCTAATCCTGGAATAACAACACACACACACACACACACACAAATAATAATGACAATCACATAAGTGCATCACAAATCCACTGTTGCTTGACCATACCCATCATTTCATCATACACGTCACCGCCACACAAATGACAGCGGCTGAATTAATTACACAAATGCAGCACATCAATTACTTCACGAGGTATATTATACTCACTTCAGTGGCCCACACCAATGTCCTTAGAGTCCCAGCAGCAGCAGCAGCAGCCGCAGCAGCAGCAGTAGTACACGTACACGCCTGCTGAACTGCTAACCTGCTGCTGCTGCTGCTGCTGCTGCTAAATCCCAACATCCATCTCTCGCCGGTCCATCACAATCCAGCAGCAGCAGTCCACTATAGGGGCTAGGCTGTACCTCCTGCGTCAGTCTGTCAGTCTGCCAACAACAGCATCAACCCTAAGCTTTGCCCGCCCACCCATCATGTGGTCTTCTTCTTCTTCTACACTGCACAGCAATAATATAGTCACGACAGCAAAATGAAGGGACAAACAAACAAACAAACAAACAAACAAACAAACCTGCACAACGAAGTAAGCCCGCCAAGAAGCCCAACACACAGGCAGTGGGTTTACAGCAGCAGCAGCAGCAGCAGCAGCAGGTAGTGGGTAAACAAAATACATCACTGATGAGGACATATATGTACATTACAATATAATAAACTATAATATAAAACTATATATATATATATATATATATATATATATATATATATATATATATATATATATATATATATATATATGTGTGTGTGTGTGTGTGTGTGTGTGTGTGTGTGTGTGTGTACCCAAATTTTTGCTGCTTCGTCAAAAAAGGGGTATCCAACCATCAAAATAATAATAATAATAATAATAATAATAATAATAATAATAATAATAATAATAATACACCTACCAGTTATTTCTATCAGGTTATCCTTGTTCTCCTATGTTTTCTTGTCTCCACATCATTAGAGTAGAGGCGATAGTCTGCGCTACCATAAGCAGAAAATATTAGGTATAAAATCTTCAAATATGAATACGATAGCGAAAATTCACCAGATAGTGTAAAATTCTATCTGGTATGATGGCAGGTAACGCGCTACCCTCAGCAGCTGCAGTTTTTCCTCATGGAATGGTTTAAGTGAGGGGAGGTAGAGGCGGCCCAGTGCGCCTATCATCGCTAGGTGGAGGAGGGAGCTGCGCCAGGGGGGGGGGGGGTCAGTGCGCTGTGGCATGGCGGGCTATCGCGCTGGTGCCTTAACTAAGCTTCTTATTTTTATCCACAAACTATCAAAATCGTTGACAATAAGCATTTAGTCATTCTTCTTTCCTGTCAAGGAATATAAATAAATAAAAAAAAGATAAATAAAAGAAAGATTGCAATCTAGCATTTCATTTTTACACATTATAAACTAACAAACAAACGGAGAGAAACTGAGCTATAGTGTTGAAAGTCATAAGGAAATATATCTCCAGTAGAATTTAAACGGAAATGTTGAAAATACTCCATGCAAACAACATCAAATCAGCCTAATTTGCATGTTTCACACACAAAAAAAAATCAAAATCCAATGCATCAGTGTCTTCCTGAGACTTCTCAGTCAAGTCCATCTCACACATTCCGCATGCCACCAGTTGCTGTTGTCACACAATGCACACTTTATTCTTACTTTAGATCTTGTTTCATATTGACATTTCGCACACAGTTCTCTGTTTATCTTCAATCATTTGCCGGTACTCAGCCCCACTTATTGAATATGGCAATGCTGCCGTAGTCTTTTTCAGTCCCCTTTTCTTCTGAAATAAAGGCAGTGTGAGGTAATCGTCAATTGTTTTGGAGTTTTGGCCTGTGGAAGGTAGTGACTGTGAGGCAGGCTGGGATGTGGAAGGCAGTGACTGTGAGGCAGGCTGGGATGTGGAAGGCAGGGACTGTGAGGCACGCTGGGATGTGGAAGGCAGGGACTGTGAGGCACGCTGGGATGTGGAAGGCAGGGACTGTGAGGCAGGCTGGGATGTGGAAGGCAGGGACTGTGAGGCAGGCTGGGATGTGGAAGGCAGGGACTGTGAGGCAGGCTGGGATGTGGAAGGCAGGGACTGTGAGGCACGCTGGGATGTGGAAGGCAGGGACTGTGAGGCACGCTGGGATGTGGAAGGCAGGGACTGTGAGGCACGCTGGGATGTGGAAGGCAGTGACTGTGAGGCAGGCTGGGATGTGGAAGGCAGGGACTGTGAGGCAGGCTGGGATGTGGAAGGCAGGGACTGTGAGGCAGGCTGGGATGTGGAAGGCAGGGACTGTGAGGCAGGCTGGGATGTGGAAGGCAGGGACTGTGAGGCAGGCTGGGATGTGGAAGGCAGGGACTGTGAGGCAGGCTGGGATGTGGAAGGCAGGGACTGTGAGGCAGGCTGGGATGTGGAAGGCAGGGACTGTGAGGCAGGCTGGGATGTGGAAGGCAGGGACTGTGAGGCAGGCTGGGATGTGGAAGGCAGGGACTGTGAGGCAGGCTGGGATGTGGAAGGCAGTGACTGTGAGGCAGGCTGGGATGTGGAAGGCAGGGACTGTGAGGCAGGCTGGGATGTGGAAGGCAGTGACTGTGAGGCAGGCTGGGATGTGGAAGGCAGTGACTGTGAGGCAGGCTGGGATGTGGAAGGCAGGGACTGTGAGGCAGGCTGGGATGTGGAAGGCAGGGACTGTGAGGCAGGCTGGGATGTGGAAGGCAGGGACTGTGAGGCAGGCTGGGATGTGGAAGGCAGGGACTGTGAGGCAGGCTGGGATGTGGAAGGCAGTGACTGTGAGGCAGGCTGGGATTTGGAAGGCAGGCTGGGATGTGGAAGGCAGTGACTGTGAGGCAGGCTGGGATGTGGAAGGCAGAAACTGTGGGGCAGGTTGTAAGGTCTTCTCCAACAACACATTTATAGAGTGGATCATCCATGTCATACAGCTCCTCATACCGCTTCATGAATTTCAGAGTAGTTTTTCCAAATAATTTCCTGCCATTTTCCGCTTTACAAGTCAAACCTGCTCGTGTGTAACATCACGTTTGTTTTCACAATATCATTAAACATACCGAAATGCAGATAGTCTAGAAAGAGAAGACAAAAATAAAGTAAAGTACACTAGCTTAGTCAAGCATTTAGCCTGGGTTGGCGCAGCAGCCTCTATAGGATTTTATGGAGGGTTTATGCGCTACCCATGCAATCTCTTTCTTTGTTGATAATAGGCATGTTTATCCTCAATCAATTGATAGGCATGCATTATAACAATGAATTAATTGACAAGCTATGTTAGTTATGTATCAACATAGTATGTTGCAGTGACTAACAATGACATCCATGTGTGTTAACAAAACAGTTAACAAAGCACAACTTATCTCACAATCTTGGATAGCGCACTGCGTTGTTCCTTCTGGCGAGCACAGAAAAGTGGGAAGGTATTGGCGGGAAAATTTAAACATCATCTCGTCTTTTCTGCTCTCTGCTTCTGCTTATGTGTTATGAGACTGAACGAGGGGGTTAGGGCACAGACCCGCCTAGCGCGCAGACCCTCCAGTACTCTGTGTATCATCTTTGCTCTGTGGTGCATTTCTTCATTAAATAACAGCTTTCCCATAATAATGTGGCTCTCATCATCTTCCTCCAGTGTATTCCAATCCTGCAGCAGCAGCAGTAATGAGTGCCCAGCAGGGATGGGATGGGATGGGCTGAGAGACTGCTGGGATATGATATAAGTGTGCGTTGCTACTGTACCTACCTCTGTCGTGAAACAGTTCAAGTCATAGGCAGGCAGGTGGAAATACAGAAGCAGGGAGAGAGTTCCAGAGTTTACCAGAGAAAGGGATGAAAGACTCGGGATACTGAAGGTTAACTCTTACATTAGAGAGGTGGACAGCAGAATAGGGGTGAGAGGAAGAGAGAGCAGGGGAGGCATGCAGTTACTCTCTCTCTCTCTCTGCTTCATTCACCACCACCACCACCTCCTCCTGTAACACTCTGGCTGCAGCAGCTCGGACACACTATAATAACCTGCAACAGTGCAACTAGAACTAGCGCCACACACACACACCACCAGCTGGCAGCAGTCAGTCACCACACCACCACTGTCCCTCCCACCACACACCACCAGTAACAGTGGCGGCGTTTCTACAAGTGTGGTAGTGTCCCTTTCACCACCACCCTCACCACCGGCTGTCAGCGAGTGTTTCAGCCTTCACTGCTGCCTGCCGTGTTTCCATTCCCACTGAACTGAACTGAACTGAACTGCTGTTTCCATTCCCACTGAAATGAACTCTAGTAGGTACACTGCACCCCCCACTCACTGCTAATAACTCCTGCTGGCTGCTGGCAGAAAAATTATCACCTTGTTTTATTGCGCCGCTGTCTGCTGGACGGGTGGTGGTGGTGGTGGTGGGTTAGTAACTGTGTGGCGTCCTGCTGCTGCTGCTGCTGCTGCTGCATTTGTACTGGAGTAATTAGACCGCCGTACCTGTCTGTCCCTGTGACTTAGATACTTACCTTTGCCTTTCTGAGATCCCCACCGCACACTGCCTCTGCCACGCCTCTCACCTCCTGACAGGGCAGCGGCTGCCGCGGGGCCCATAGACTAGTGGTCAGGCAATGCTAATACCAACACCAACACGAACCAAACCAGCTCACACCACCACCACCACCACCACCTGCTGGAGAGGGCCAACCTGGAATCTACGTAACTCAGGTAAGTTTGCCGCAAGGGATTGATATGCTAAATTGACAGTTTCTTGAGAGAGAGAGAGAGAGAGACAGCCTTGATCAACCTAACCATTTGTCATTAGTATGTGTTGGGTTTGTTAGGTTAGGTTAATGTCCCATTACAACTCCACCTCCTTAGTTTTTCCTTCCACACCTTTACATGAACCGTTGTGTATATATGTCATAAGATCATAGGACAGGGTGGGAAAATGCCACCACATGTTGTGTAGTGGTGGTGGTGGTGGTGGTGGTACTCTGTGGCATCCTGTATTTGTTGTGCCGCTGTATGGATGGGTTAGGAGGTAGTGGTGGTGGTGGTGGTGGTGGTGGTACTGTGTGGCATCCTGTATTTGTTGTGCCGCTGTATGAATGGGTTAGGTGGTGGTGGTGGTGGTGGTGGTACTGTGTGGCATCCTGTATTTGTTGTGCTGCTGTATGGATGGGTTAGGTGGTGGTGGTGGTGGTGGTGGTACTGTGTGGCATCCTGTATTTGTTGTGCCGCTGTATGGATGGGTTAGGTTAGGTGGTGGTGGTGGTGGT
>CM035220.1:31002891-31012963 GCA_020233015.1 Callinectes sapidus | reverse complement strand
TGTCCCCAGTGCCACACGCCTTGGGTGGTCTGGCACTGTGTCTGCCAGGGCAAGGCGTGTTCAGTGTCCCCAGTGCCACACGCCTTGTACACTGGGTGGGTGGTCTGTGCCAGGCCAAGGCGTGTTCAGTGTCCCCAGTGCCACACGCCTTGTACACTGGGTGGGTGGTCTGGCACTGTGTCTGCCAGGCCAAGGCGTGTTCAGTGTCCCCAGTGCCACACGCCTTGTACACTGGGTGGGTGGTCTGGCACTGTGTCTGCCAGGGCAAGGCGTGTTCAGTGTCCCCAGTGCCACACGCCTTGTACACTGGGTGGGTGGTCTGTGCCAGGGCAAGGTGTGGTGGAATGGCCACATGCTGTATTCCCTGCACCAGTACATACCTAACTTTTCCCGACGGCTCTAATTGTCCCCGTGGAAGACGCTGAACCTAACCTAACAACGCTGGAGTCGAGGAGGAGGAGGAGGAGGAGGACCCACACCAAGGATCTCCAGCCTCTTGCTAAGGAGGCTAAGGTGTTGTGACTCATCAATTTATACAAGAGGGAGATGTATTGGTGCAGGGTGTATTGCAGGTTAGGTCAGGTTTATTTTAGGTTGGAGAAAGTTAGGTGTTGGCTTAGGTTGCGTTGAATTAGAAGGATGCATCAATGGCTGTATATACCAAGTATACAACTCTAGAGGGCTAATCCCCCCCTTACAACACACTAGATTAGGTTAGGTTAGTGTTGTAGTGGGGTGTCCAGGGGGGGGGGGAGGGGGGAGAACAGCCACCCGGCCTAAAAAAAAAAAAAAAAAAGAGGTATTATTTTTCTTTAACACCAGTCTCAAGTTGGCTTTTCACATGCTTCCCATCTGCTAGAGCTTTCCATACTGAGTAATTTGACCCCCATATGTAACTGGCGCAAATCATTATTATTAGCGATTTTTTAAGATTTAGCGAATTTGCGGGACACGAGTGGGTGCACAGAGCATCCCAGCAGGGCTAGATTTGACCCCCGCCAGGTTAGGTTAGTTGGTGTGGCGATGTTTTAGCTTAGAGCATCGCTGCCGGCCACAAACGGTAGTTTCATCGTAAAGATAAGGTTATGTACTTCATTTTGAAACACTGTGCTAAGGCCGTCACTTGCTCCGTTGGCGAGCGTTATCGGTGTTTATTGTTCTCTCATTGGGTGGCGACTGGCGAGGCCCAAACTGATGATTTACCATTAAAATTGATTCTGCGCCAGTTACATATGGGAGTCAAATTACTCAGAAGGGAAAGCTCTAACAGAAGGGAAGCATATGAAAAGCCAACTTGAAACTGGTGTTAAAGCAAAAATTTACCAAGGTCCCTAGGCTTGTTGAAGGAGGGGTGAGGGGGAGGGAGGGGGTGATGGGGGGGTAGTATTGTATTAAACCCTCAATATACTGTAAATACTGCCGCTTACCTCCACCAATAGATAGGGAACTGCTGGCCCGACCACTTATAGTTCTACTTGTTAAGGGCTGTGAGGGTTCCTTCTGGGTATGCGGTGTGCCCTCCACCTCCTCCTCCCGCCGCTGCTGCTGCTGCTGCTGCTGCTGCGGAAGGAAGGAAGACACACGTGAGTGATGCGGATCGAATTCTAGCCAAGACGGCCCCTAACCACGACGGCCCTCCCCCACGGCCCCGTGTTTGCCAGGACGGCCCCGTGTTTACCAGGACGCCCCGTGTTTACCAGGACAGCCCCTTGTTTGCCAGGACAGCCACATTTTGTAGGACGATAATAATTATTCACACGTATTTATTACATTCTCAATTCTCACACATACGTACCAATTAAAAATAAACAGCAAAATAATATAAATCGGGGCTCCTGTACATGTCCAATCTTCTAGAGAGACGTAAAATACAATAGGAAGTAATAATTTTTTAAAAGATCTAAAATTACACATTTTATTGCATTAAAAATCAATTCACCTAGGCCTACACACCAAGCAGCCTAGAACATTTCCTAAGAAGAGATGTGGATATTTCACCCGTCTCATAACTCTCCTAGAGCTTGAATAGTTTCCCTTCTGTAGTTGTTGTTCTTTTCCTCTTGTATCTTCTTAATTTCCCCTCTCTTGCCAGGCAAAGTTGTTGCAGGGTTACGAGTTGTGCAGCAGCAGGGGGACTAATTTGTAAACTCTCTCTCTCTCTCTCTCTCTCTGAATGGAATGGGCACACACACACACACACACACACACACACACACACACACACACATTGTATTGTAGTGTACGTCTCTCTAGAAGATTGGACTATTATCGTCCTACAAAATGGGGCCGTCCTGGTAAACACGGGGCCGTGGTGGAGGGCTGTCATGGTTAGGGGCCGTCTTGACCTGCTTCCAGGCGGATCACTGCACCACCACCACCACCACCACCAGTGCCCAAATTATTGTACACATCCGTAAAAATATATATATCGTTTCTTGCGCTGCATTATCGCACACTCTATTGGCTAATGGGAAGATCAAACACCAACAACATTCATCTGGCGGTTACTTTTTTCAGTTCTGCAGAATATCACAAAACTGAACAATAGATGGCAGGCAATAAGTAGGTATATATATATATATATATATATATATATATATATATATATATATATATATATATATATATATATGTCAGACGGTTCATATAATACTGTATATTATAGGTTCTGAACTTCTGAGTAGCATTACAGGTATATACTACTTGTATTTTTCTTCTTTGTGACGTGGTCTGCTGTTATCTATACATAGTTATTTGTTTGAGTCGTAACTTTCCTGTATTTGTTGCTTGTGGTATATAATGTTTCGGCCTGGAATGCAATAATACAATCCTAACAAATCTAATCCTGGAATAACAACACACACACACACACACACACAAATAATAATGACAATCACATAAGTGCATCACAAATCCACTGTTGCTTGACCATACCCATCATTTCATCATACACGTCACCGCCACACAAATGACAGCGGCTGAATTAATTACACAAATGCAGCACATCAATTACTTCACGAGGTATATTATACTCACTTCAGTGGCCCACACCAATGTCCTTAGAGTCCCAGCAGCAGCAGCAGCAGCCGCAGCAGCAGCAGTAGTACACGTACACGCCTGCTGAACTGCTAACCTGCTGCTGCTGCTGCTGCTGCTGCTGCTGCTGCTAAATCCCAACATCCATCTCTCGCCGGTCCATCACAATCCAGCAGCAGCAGCAGCAGCAGTCCACTATAGGGGCTAGGCTGTACCTCCTGCGTCAGTCTGTCAGTCTGCCAACAACAGCATCAACCCTAAGCTTTGCCCGCCCACCCATCATGTGGTCTTCTTCTTCTTCTACACTGCACAGCAATAATATAGTCACGACAGCAAAATGAAGGGACAAACAAACAAACAAACCTGCACAACGAAGTAAGCCCGACAAGAAGCCCAACACACAGGCAGTGGGTTTACAGCAGCAGCAGCAGCAGCAGGTAGTGGGTAAACAAAATACATCACTGATGAGGACATATATGTACATTACAATATAATAAACTATAATATAAAACTATATATATATATATATATATATATATATATATATATATATATATATATATATATATATATATATATATGTGTGTGTGTGTGTGTGTGTGTGTGTGTGTGTGTGTGTGTGTACCC
Organism: Callinectes sapidus; assembly: GCA_020233015.1. NCBI lineage: Eukaryota > Metazoa > Arthropoda > Malacostraca > Decapoda > Portunidae > Callinectes > Callinectes sapidus. The sequence continues at coordinate 31,009,300 of CM035220.1, read as the reverse complement.
AAATTTTTGCTGCTTCGTCAAAAAAGGGGTATCCAACCATCAAAATAATAATAATAATAATAATAATAATAATAATAATAATAATAATAATAATAATACACCTACCAGTTATTTCTATCAGGTTATCCTTGTTCTCCTATGTTTTCTTGTCTCCACATCATTAGAGTAGAGGCGATAGTCTGCGCTACCATAAGCAGAAAATATTAGGTATAAAATCTTCAAATATGAATACGATAGCGAAAATTCACCAGATAGTGTAAAATTCTATCTGCTATGATGGCAGGTAACGCGCTACCCTCAGCAGCTGCAGTTTTTCCTCATGGAATGGTTTAAGTGAGGGGAGGTAGAGGCGGCCCAGTGCGCCTATCATCGCTAGGTGGAGGAGGGAGCTGCGCCAGGGGGGGGGGGGGTCAGTGCGCTGTGGCATGGCGGGCTATCGCGCTGGTGCCTTAACTAAGCTTCTTATTTTTATCCACAAACTATCAAAATCGTTGACAATAAGCATTTAGTCATTCTTCTTTCCTGTCAAGGAATATAAATAAATAAATAAATAAAGATAAATAAAAGAAAGATTGCAATCTAGCATTTCATTTTTACACATTATAAACTAACAAACAAACGGAGAGAAACTGAGCTATAGTGTTGAAAGTCATAAGGAAATATATCTCCAGTAGAAGTTAAACGGAAATGTTGAAAATACTCCATGCAAACAACATCAAATCAGCCTAATTTGCATGTTTCACACACAAAAAAAAATCAAAATCCAATGCATCAATGTCTTCCTGAGACTTCTCAGTCAAGTCCATCTCACTCACACATTCCGCATGCCACCAGCTGCTGTTGTCACACAATGCACACTTTATTCTTACTTTAGATCTTGTTTCATATTGACATTTCGCACACAGTTCTCTGTTTATCTTCAATAATTTGCCGGTACTCAGCCCCACTTATTGAATATGGCAATGCTGCCGTAGTCTTTTTCAGTCCCCTTTTCTTCTGAAATAAAGGCAGTGTGAGGTAATCGTCAATTGTTTTGGAGTTTTGGCCTGTGGAAGGCAGTGACTGTGAGGCAGGCTGGGATGTGGAAGGCAGTGACTGTGAGGCAAGCTGGGATGTGGAAGGCAGTGACTGTGAGGCAGGCTGGGATGTGGAAGGCAGGGACTGTGAGGCAGGCTGGGATGTGGAAGGCAGGGACTGTGAGGCAGGCTGGGATGTGGAAGGCAGGGACTGTGAGGCACGCTGGGATGTGGAAGGCAGGGACTGTGAGGCACGCTGGGATGTGGAAGGCAGGGACTGTGAGGCACGCTGGGATGTGGAAGGCAGTGACTGTGAGGCAGGCTGGGATGTGGAAGGCAGGGACTGTGAGGCAGGCTGGGATGTGGAAGGCAGGGACTGTGAGGCAGGCTGGGATGTGGAAGGCAGGCTGGGATGTGGAAGGCAGGGACTGTGAGGCAGGCTGGGATGTGGAAGGCAGGGACTGTGAGGCAGGCTGGGATGTGGAAGGCAGGGACTGTGAGGCAGGCTGGGATGTGGAAGGCAGGGACTGTGAGGCAGGCTGGGATGTGGAAGGCAGGGACTGTGAGGCAGGCTGGGATGTGGAAGGCAGGGACTGTGAGGCAGGCTGGGATGTGGAAGGCAGGGACTGTGAGGCAGGCTGGGATGTGGAAGGCAGTGACTGTGAGGCAGGCTGGGATGTGGAAGGCAGTGACTGTGAGGCAGGCTGGGATTTGGAAGGCAGGGACTGTGAGGCAGGCTGAGATGGGGAAGGCAGAGACTGTGGGGCAGGCTGGGATGTGGAAGGCAGAAACTGTGGGGCAGGTTGTAAGGTCTTCTCCAACAACACATTTATAGAGTGGATCATCCATGTCATACAGCTCCTCATACCACTTCATGAATTTCAGAGTAGTTTTTCCAAATAATTTCCTGCCATTTTCCGCTTTACATGTCAAACCTGCTCGCGTGTAACATCACGTTTGTTTTCACAATATCATTAAACATACCGAAATGCAGATAGTCTAGAAAGAGAAGACAAAATAAAGTAAAGTACATTAGCTTAGTCAAACATTTAGCCTGGGTTGGCGCAACAGCCTCTATAGGATTTTATGGAGGGTTTATGCGCTACCCACGCAATCTCTTTCTTTGTTGATAATAGGCATGTTTATCCTCAATCAATTGATAGGCATGCATTATAACAATGAATTAATTGACAAGCTATGTTAGTTATGTATCAACATATGTGGCAGTGACTAACAATGACATCCATGTGTGTTAACAAAACAGTTAACAAAGCACAACTTATCTCACAATCTTGGATAGCGCACTGCGTTGTTCCTTCTGGCGAGCACAGAAAAGTGGGAAGGTATTGGCGGGAAAATTTAAACATCATCTCGTCTTTTCTGCTCTCTGCTTCTGCTTATGTGTTATGAGACTGAACGAGGGGGTTAGGGCACAGACCCGCCTAGCGCGCAGCCCCTCCAGTACTCTGTGTATCATCTTTGCTCTGTGGTGCATTTCTTCATTAAATAACAGCTTTCCCATAATAATGTGGCTCTCATCATCTTCCTCCAGTGTATTCCAATCCTGCAGCAGCAGCAGTAATGAGTGCCCAGCAGGGATGGGATGGGATGGGCTGAGAGACTGCTGGGATATGATATAAGTGTGCGTTGCTACTGTACCTACCTCTGTCTTGAAACAGTTCAAGTCATAGGCAGGCAGGTGGAAATACAGAAGCAGGGAGAGAGTTCCAGAGTTTACCAGAGAAAGGGATGAAAGACTCGGGATACTGAAGGTTAACTCTTACATTAGAGAGGTGGACAGCAGAATAGGGGTGAGAGGAAGAGAGAGCAGGGGAGGCATGCAGTTACTCTCTCTCTCTCTCTGCTTCATTCACCACCACCACCACCTCCTCCTGTAACACTCTGGCTGCAGCAGCTCGGACACACTATAATAACCTGCAACAGTGCAACTAGAACTAGCGCCACACACACACACACACACACCACCAGCTGGCAGCAGTCAGTCACCACACCACCACTGTCCCTCCCACCACACACCACCAGTAACAGTGGCGGCGTTTCTACACGTGTGGTAGTGTCCCTTTCACCACCACCCTCACCACCGGCTGTCAGCGAGTGTTTCAGCCTTCACTGCTGCCGTGTTTCCATTCCCACTGAACTGAACTGAACTGAACTGAACTGCTGTTTCCATTCCCACTGAAATGAACTCTAGTAGGTACACTGCACCCCCCACTCACTGCTAATAGCTCCTGCTGGCTGCTGGCAGAAAAATGATCACCTTGTTTTATTGCGCCGCTGTCTGCTGGACGGGTGGTGGTGGTGGTGGTGGGTTAGTAACTGTGTGGCGTCCTGCTGCTGCTGCTGCTGCTGCTGCATTTGTACTGGAGTAATTAGACCGCCGTACCTGTCTGTCCCTGTGACTTAGATACTTACCTTTGCCTTTCTGAGATCCCCACCGCACACTGCCTCTGCCACGCCTCTCACCTCCTGACAGGGCAGCGGCTGCCGCGGGGCCCATAGACTAGTGGTCAGGCAACGCTAATACCAACACCAACACGAACCAAACCAGCTCACACCACCACCACCCCCACCACCACCTGCTGGAGAGGGCCAACCTGGAATCTACGTAACTCAGGTAAGTTTGCCGCAAGGGATTGATATGCTAAATTGACAGTTTCTTGAGAGAGAGAGAGAGAGAGAGAGAGACAGCCTTGATCAACCTAACCATTTGTCATTAGTATGTGTGGGGTTTGTTAGGTTAGGTTAATGTCCCATTACAACTCCACCTCCTTAGTTTTTCCTTCCACACCTTTACATGAACCGTTGTGTATATATGTCATAAGATCATAGGACAGGGTGGGAAAATGCCACCACATGTTGTGTAGTGGTGGTGGTGGTGGTGGTGGTACTGTGTGGCATCCTGTATTTGTTGTGCCGCTGTATGGATGGGTTAGGTGGTGGTGGTGGTGGTGGTACTGTGTGGCATCCTGTATTTGTTGTGCCGCTGTATGGATGGGTTAGGTTAGGTTAGGTGGTGGTGGTGGTGGTACTGTGTGGCATCCTGTATTTGTTGTGCCGCTGTATGGATGGGTTAGGTTAGGTGGTGGTGGTGGTGGTGGTGGTGGTGGTACTCTGTGGCATCCTGTATTTGTTGTGCTGCTGTATGGATGGGTTAGGTGGTGGTGGTGGTGGTGGTGGTACTGTGTGGCATCCTGTATTTGTTGTGCCGCTGTATGGATGGGTTAGGTGGTGGTGGTGGTGGTGGTACTGTGTGGCATCCTGTATTTGTTGTGCCGCTGTATGGATGGGTTAGGTGGTGGTGGTGGTGGTGGTGGTGGTACTGTGTGGCATCATGTATTTGTTGTGCCGCTGTATGGATGGGTTAGGTGGTGGTGGTGCTGGTGGTGGTGGTGGTGGTGGTACTGTGTGGCATCCTGTATTTGTTGTGCCGCTGTATGGATGGGTTAGGTGGTGGTGGTGGTGGTGGTGGTGGTGGTACTGTGTGGCATCCTGTATTTGTTGTGCCGCTGTATGGATGGGTTAGGTGGTGGTGGTGGTGGTGGTGGTGGTGGTACTGTGTGGCATCCTGTATTTGTTGTGCCGCTGTATGGATGGGTTAGGTGGTGGTGGTGGTGGTGGTACTCTGTGGCATCCTGTATTTGTTGTGCTGCTGTATGGATGGGTTAGGTGGTGGTGGTGGTGGTGGTGGTACTGTGTGGCATCCTGTATTTGTTGTGCCGCTGTATGGATGGGTTAGGTGGTGGTGGTGGTGGTGGTGGTGGTGGTGGTACTGTGTGGCATCCTGTATTTGTTGTGCCGCTGTATGGATGGGTTAGGTGGTGGTGGTGGTGGTGGTGGTGGTGGTGGTACTGTGTGGCATCCTGTATTTGTTGTGCCGCTGTATGGATGGGTTAGGTGGTGGTGGTGGTACTGTGTGGCATCCTGTATTTGTTGTGCCGCTGTATGGATGGGTTAGGTGGTGGTGGTGGTGGTGGTGGTGGTGGTACTGTGTGGCATCCTGTATTTGTTGTGCCGCTGTATGGATGGGTTAGGTGGTGGTGGTGGTGGTGGTGGTGGTGGTACTGTGTGGCATCCTGTATTTGGACTGAAGTAGGTTTCTGTAAATAATTACCACAGGTTCTTTGTTTGCCAAATATGGCCATTTGTCTCCTTAGACTTTGTAGGAAATGCAGAATTTTTTGTGTAATTTCTTATCCTTGACCAACTAAAACTAAATACTTAACATAAGCTAACGTGACACTAAAACTGACCTAAGCTAAGACAATTTAACCTAACCTAAATTTTATGTAGATAATTCTGTTTCTGGTTGTATGATGTGTTGATTTTCTAAAGTATCAATATGAGTCAATAGTTGCCGAGTGCACAAAAACCCCTGCAAGACATGAATGAAGTACTGGTGTAGCTGGTATACTACCACAACATGCACTGGTGAGTGGTGTCAGTCATGCGCTGGTCAACAGTTAGAATGGCTCCCACTCACTCAAAATGGCCTCACCATCACAAGTAAAAATAGTCCTGGTTGAAACCTTTACAGTTCAGTTCACTGAGTAGGGAAGAGTCTGGCATAAAGGCAAGATACATGTAGTATAATATGTATAGTATAATTGGTTACATCCATTGAAGATATTCAAAAGACGGAATTTAAAAGATATTTGAAATGATAAAATTAAAGTATCCAAGCATTGACAGCTTAGCTTAGCATCATAAGTGACTGCTCCTCAATGCAAAGTTTATTGAAAGTCCTTTGGAAATGAAGCCAACCAGTAGTGACATATATGTATACAGTAGCTTTAACACATTTCATTTCAGTTTTGTGTTTACTCATATTTAATAAAAGATGAATTCAGTCATGTAATATTTAAAAGGAATGAATATTAATCCTGATCCAGGCTTTGGTCCATCCATTTTCCCTGAAGAAATTACTTGAAAGAGTCAATGTTTGGGACAAGCCAGTAGGAACAGCTTTGCAGTAATTGGTGAGCTGATTCATATCCAGCAATGCACTGCACTGTGCTGTACTGCACTGTGCTGTACTGTGCTGTACTGTACTGTACTGTGCTGTACTGTACTGTACTGGTGTGCTTCCCAAATGTGACTGACTTTCCCCACAACCTGACCAAGGTACTCTTTTCTTGGCCATCAATGCAATTTATTGTCAGAAACAAGGTGAACAAAGAATCATTTTCCAAATTTAGGCTCTTATATTTTCTTGTCACTCTGTGGCACATTGGTGGGATATGCTGGTGTGGTAGGAATGGAAGTGCCAGTAATTGGCGGCACAGTTTGTGGGTGAGTGTGCCATCATCATTTGTGCCTGCTGGTGGAAAGCTGAGTTCCTGTGTCTTCTGGCGGACACACTGAGAGAGAGAGAG
>CM035220.1:30940042-30954070 GCA_020233015.1 Callinectes sapidus | reverse complement strand
TAGTAATAAAAATTATATATATTTGTTCACTTGTTTGGTAACTTAGTGATCAGACTGTTCATGCATAATGAAATTAGTCTTTGAAAGAAGCAACTCAGAACTTTTGATAGAGAAAACAACAAAAGGAAGATTGATGAATCAAAAAATTTTACTTACATAGTATGAAGATCAATATTTTCAGTAATATGCCATGTGATGAAATTATACAACACGTATGTACATATTCGATAATAATATTTTACATGTGTTTAAACTAAAACGTAGTCATTAATATTTCCAGATTTCCGTATCTCGGCTGGTTTGCAACTGTTAGTTGCAGATAATGTCGCAGGCCAGTGCAGGCTGCTGCATCAGGAGGGTGTTCTATGCCATCACGGAAGTCTCGGCAAGGCATATCAGGTTCCCTACACCAGAAGAGAAGTGTACCCTCATGTAAGCCTTCTCTACCAAAGCAGGCATGCCTGGATGCATGCATATGTTGGATTGACGGAACTTTCATCCCATCAGAGAATGTGGTGGAGATGGTGCTGAGTTTTATCATGGACACAAGCGTTGTTGTAAACTGCCCTGGCAGTGTACATGACTCAAGAATTTTTAATGAGTCTCGCTCCTGCCAGACTATTCAGACCGGCCATCATCGAGGCTTCTTTTTTGGTGATGGTGGCTATCCTTGCCTCTCCTATCTCCTTACTCCATATACCAATCCAAGGGAACCACATGAGGAAAATTCGATCAGACTCGCATAAAAACCCGCAGTTGTACAGAGAGGATGTTTGGAATATTGAAAAAGAGGTTCGGTATTCTAGCAACACCTCTCAGGAATGCCAGTGGAGAAAGGGCCAGAGATCAGAGTAGTGGAAAATGTCCCAGCACCAGACCACCAAGAAACCACAGCATTAGGTAACAGCAGGCAAGGAGAGATTGCAGCATGATTTTACCCCTTAAGTTGTACCTTGCTCCCATTTGTGATGGGATTCCACTTCCACAGCAATGCAATTCTACTTGGAAGTTTGTATTGTGCTGTTCTTTCTCCATTACAAGGTTAGGGGTCATACAGTTTTCAGTTTTAACAGAGGCACCTGTTTTGTCTTGGGAACAAGTGGCCAACTGAGATGTCTTTGTGACCGGACAGAACAGTTTTGGAAGGTGGTATTTTATGAGGGGAAAGGGTTCTGAATTAACTCTTTAAGGACACTAGTCTATGCTTATTTTATTTGTGTTGGTGAGGAAACTGTAATATATATATATATATATATATATATATATATATATATATATATATATATATATATATATATATAACTATATAACTATCTTAATTTTACTGACATTCATATTGGCTGTGAATACTTTTAAGCTTAGTTGTTCTGTTTTACAATGTTAAAAAAGGAAAGCATTCAGTGGAAATAAAAAAAAGGGAATTTCATTAAAATTTTATTTATACAAAAAAAAAAAAAAAAAAAAAAATATTAAAAAATACATTTCCTTTACACACACACACACACACACACACACACACACACACACACACACACACACACACACAAAATATAATACTAAAAGAAAAAGATCACACACATACAACCACCTATTCTTTTCTTTAATTTACACATCACTGAACCATTGATCCTTTAGTCCATTATCCATAATCAAACAATCTAGTTCTTTGCTTAACCCTAATAATTCTGGCATGTAATATTGAGGATGAATTTGCTTGTCATTGTAATGTATGCAAGACCTGGAGCTCATCTCTCTTTTAGTTTATAGATTGAATAATATTGACTACCATCAAATTAACAATAAAAAGCAGTATCATGAAATAACATTCTAGCTTGTTTGTGGTGCTGAAATTAATAAAAAATTGATCATTATAAAAGGAAAAACTAATAAAAAATCTAGATATACAATTGTAAACCAGCTATAAAGAAAGGGAATATTTCCAAATGAGTATAATATAAAACATAGATATACAATCATATGCCAGCTATAAAGAAAGGGAATATTTCAAAATGAGTATAATATAATACATAGATGAAACAAATAACTTGAAAATCAAACATACTTTCTCTTGAAATGGTCCCAGCTTCTTTTGAGATGCTTGGTGGTCCATGGCTCAGGGCCTGCCTGGTAAACAGGCATTGAACCTAGTAGTAATTTCAGCACAGGCCTTGGCTGTCATTCTTGGGAGTTAAGGGTTGGAGGCCTTGGAGGTGAGGATAGCCTCCCTCTCCTGGGTGAGGGCCAGCAGCTGGGACCTTTGCTTCTCCACTAGAGGAAGTGTCTGTAAATTTGTCTATATAGTTATTCTTTACAATTTCAACATTCAATTTAATGTTGTGTAATATGGTGAACTTAGTTTCTTAATAAAGTTTGCTACACATTAAAAAAAAAAAAACTTTTGTTTAGGGTTTTTGCAAATGTTTCATTGTTCCTCTGTCAGGTTACATGTTATTCTATTATATGCACTTTCAGGACAAAGATACTAGGATCTACTGTACATATGCAGACCAATAATAATGGAGTCTACCGTGTATGTGGTGAAGCAAGGGCATCTTATAGTGGACCACCTCTGCTGAACCATTCACTCATTATGAGTTCAACACCATCCTAGTATCCACATAGAATATATCTATAATATTTCTCTGGTGTGGAAGGCAGCAATTGTCTATATGCTTCAAACAAGGCCAATAAATCAAGGGTCTCGCGGCGCCAGCATCGTAGCCTAGTGACGCGGCCCACTTATCTCATAGAAATCTCTGAATGATGAACATTTTCGTTGCCTAAAACATTGTTTAATACGTACCTATATATTCTAGTTTATGTCAATGACTAACATCATTGCTAAATATGAGTAAAAAAACAAGTAAACCTTACCTTAGCAGGAGGTGATGCCATTGCAGACAAATTTCGCGGGAAACTGGAGAGCAATGTTGTGAGCCTCCGGCGTACCAACCACGCTCCTTGTCCTTAACTCGCATATGTTGGTGAACCTGCCTGTCTTCTCCACGGTGGAGCGATTCTTGAATACCCCACCGTCGCAATGTCCACGGTCGGAAAAACCACGCCGTGGTGCACCATCCACGATTCTTGCATACGGGCCATAGTATGGCCGATGGAAGGCAAGTAAGGCCGACGGCGAGCAAGTTAGGGTCGACGGCGGCCATCTTTGTTTATGGAATACGCCGCAAGCTTGAGCAGCTTCCGTGGATTGCCACAGCCTCTTTGACATAGTCAATGGGTGGATCATCATCTACCGTCTGCAAACCTGCAGTCCGGAGCTGGCCGCTTTGAGAATCCACCGTGAACAGCTGCTCAAAGTACTTGCCCAACGAGCCATCTGCTGATGCACTGCTCACACCAGTAAGCGCATGCCCAAATATCAACCTTCACTTATTTGATCACAGCTAACAATTTACTTTAACCTTACCTAAATATTAGAATCAATACCATAAGGGTGACCCACCCATTCTCACTTGTGGGGCTGACGTTAGGCTAGACAAGAATCATTTTCGAAGTAGGCTACACGCCATCCTGCATTATGGAATGATATCTTCGTGGTCAGATTGTCTCAAATTATTTATATCTTCTTGGCAAATAATAGTTATACCGAATATTACGATCTTACTGATATGAGTGCATACATTGTATGCATATACATATTGGTGCATATTGGTGGGTGGATTCTATCCAAGTGAGGAGTGAGTGCCCTCTACCTCCCATAGCTCTCTCCCCCCTCTGTCTCTCCTCATCTGTGCCTTCTCTTCCTCCTTTTAGGCAGCCAGGGATACCAGTGTCCCTGGCAATGCCTCACCAGCTGGTTGGGGTGGGGCTTGCAACCCCTCCCCGTAAAAAATACCCACAACCACCAACAAGATTAGAGGCAGAGGTCGGGGTGGGGGCTTTAGGCGCGGGCGAGCCTCTGGCCACGGCCCCGATCCAAATATGCTGGGGGGTCCGACCGTGCAGACCTTTCGGGTGCCAAGCCACCAGAGGGGCCTGCCTACCGGTATGACGGATGCAGGGGAAAGCCTGCGGGAGCCCTGTGTCCTGAAAGGGGCGGGAGGACCCCCTAGCCCTACTTCTGATTTGGGGGTGCCGGCGGGGCTGCAGATGTGGCGCCTGCACGTTGGACCGCTCCTGGGGTGAACCTTCGAAGGGTTCTGCGTGTGGGCTCCTGGAATGTCCTGAGTCTCTCAGAGGATCACCGACTGCCTCATTTATCAGATGAGCTCAGTAGGCTGAGGGTGGATATGGTGGGGCTCTCTGAGACAAGGAGGCCTGGCAGTGGCGAGACCAGTAGTAAGGGTTTTACTTACTACTGCTCCGGCACGACCAATGGTCACCATGTCAAAGGGTAGCCATAGGCGTCTCCAGCAGACTGCAGCCGTCTGTTGTAGAAGTTACTCCGGTTGATGAGCGTATAATGCGATTAAGGCTGAAGCACAGTTTAGGCTTCATGTCTTGTTGCTGTATATGCTTCTACCGAGGTATGTGAAACTGAAGAAAAATACGAAGAAAACTAAAGTACTTTACCAAATCTAATGAAAATTTTATTGAGAGCCACACACATTAGAAAACTTTTACTACCCAAATTTAAACTCCATATATGAAACGGGAAAAAATATATGAATATTTTTGTGTATTTTAACCCTTTACCATAAATCATTAAGGGGTAAACACAAATGATCAGACTGATTTCATATTTTGCACAGCATTTCTTATTATGTTAATAAAAAAAGTTATATAGCTACTTTTTCATTATTTGGACCTTGAAATGTAATTCAATGGATATGTTGACAAAAATAAAAAGGGCATTTTCCAGCTATATAAAAATTCATAATAATTTAATTTCACTCTAAATGGAAAATGTATTTATATAACTTTGTTGTACACATGGTAACAATTAAAATGACACTACAAGCACGAAAATCGGTCAAAAGATAAGGGAGCCATAGTAACAAGAAGGTTGAAAAATTACAATTTGAGAAAACGACGTCTGAAGTTGGACCATCCCTCAGTAGCTTCCTGCTTCGTAGTCCAGCTCCTTCTGTAGGCTCCTGTTTCTCATCTTCTTTTTCAGAGGGATGTCCATCTTCTTGTCCTTTCTTCTTAGATATTTTTCAACAATGGTGGTAAGAGGAAGTCCCATAGCAAGGTAGATAGTGCTGTCCAGGTGGCCAGTGTTGTACTCACTGGTCGCTTGAGCGACTGCAAACTCCAGCTTCCTTTTTGTAGTGGGGAGATGCTTGGGGCTGTACAACCAAATGCGACTATGAAAAGAATCATTTGGGTTTTGGGTAAATCCTTGTAAACATCTTTTCATCATCACATCTGTTGTCAGGCGTGTGTATACATCCTTCACACGCTGTAGTTGGTCCGGCTCGAGGTTGAAGGACACCTTCATTGTCTTGTGGCTTGCAGGTTCTTGCTCTAAGGATAGGGCCTTCTGCTAAAAACACCATGAATCATTCGTCTTTGGGCAGTAATCATTGCATGGGTTGGAGTCTGAAGATGAACAATGATAAAATGAGGACATGATGTCAGCCCTCATCTCCTCTTCTGATGTGTTTACTTTCCTCTTTATCCCCCGTCGGAAATAAAACTGCAGACGAGTGATGACTTTATCTGTCAGTTTCTTGGCCCCTCAAATTACACTCCTCTTGACAGTCTTTCCACCTTTTGTTTGTACAGTCTGTGTCTCCTTCCTCAGATTCCTCATTCCATTCCCAAGCCACTTGGCTACATGATTTATGCAGTCTGATTTTATGACTGGATGTTCCTTTCCATAGGGCCCTTCTCCTTCATTACAGGAAGTAATTGCTAAGTAACCACTCCTATCTCCGTCACCAACGAAGTTAGTGTATCTCATCTTATGCTCCAATGACCTTGTCCAACATGCCACTGCCTCCGAACGTTCCATCCCCCCCGACGTCCCATCGTAGTTCGCATCACAGTCGGGGGTGTGGTTCTCCATCCACTGTGTAAACTCCTCTTCCGTCACTTCTTTCTTCTTACGGGCTTTCTGGTAACTGCCCACCGAGCATACCTTCGACAGACACTCGTAGTCTAATATCAGTCCAGTATTCTGTTCGATGACCGCACCAGCGCCTAATAATGATGAGTGCCCTCGGGTGTGCCAAGTACCGTCGAAGCTTACATCCACATCCAGGATGCCGTTTTCATCTGGATGCCTGCCAAGTTTTTCAGCATAATACGTAACCACTGCTTTTCTTTGCTTTTCCTTTCAAGTACATCTGTCGCATGCTGAACTGTTTTCTGTCTGATGTAGTTGGCGTAATGCACGTAAATTTGTCGCTTTAAGTGCCGGAAGCTGAGGAGGCCACACAACTTTTCCACACCACTGTAGGCTACACCAAACATCATGGCAATGTAACACAGGATTAGAGTTATACTATGTAAGTTCTTCACCTCCGTTTTCACTTGATTGTGGGGAAACTATTGGCAATGTTACTGCCACACTGGTATCCACATGGTGAGACACTAGGTGACAGGAAACGTCACCCGAGTATTGTTTGCAAGATACATGACGCGTTATCATTTCAAACAAATCTCTCCTTACTATTATATGTTCTGTGTTGCATGAAGGACTCTTTGGAGATGAAGAAAGAACATGTTTCCTCTTAGCAGCACTGGAAATGGCCGGGGAAACAGTGACAGGAGCATCAGGCGGTGTGAGATCAAGGCCCGGATCCACGAAGCTTAACGACGCGCTAGCGACAGGCGTCTGTCGGTATTAACGACAAACGGTATCCACGAACGCAGCGGGTGACGTTAGGACGTCGTTATTAACGTGATTTTCGCGTCGTTAATAACAACACCTCCCGAGGTGTAATAAAGACATCGCTAGCTCTTATATAAATATTTTTGTTCTCAAAATGATCTTTTTTTTACCTCATTCATACTTCACCACTCAAGAAACATGATATTGGGAGGCACAAAATGAAATTTAGCATGCCAAAATAAAGATCGAGAAGAGAGAGCAAATTCGTCGCGGTGAGATACGCGCATATTTGCCACTGTTGTCATCTTCCTCCACTATGGCTGTCATTGCTGCTCATTTTTACCTCCGTGCCCTAAGAAGGGAAAGGCGATTTCGTGATCGCCTGGACACGTTGGCACTAAGGGATGATGAGCTGCTAAGGAAGTATCGTTTCCCCCGGCAGGAGCTAATTCTCTTGTTTGAGGAAATGGAGCCTCATCTGAGACGGAGGACAAGGCGTAGCCAGGCACGGCCTGTGCACACCCAGGTCCTGCTGGCTCTGAGGCTGTTTGCAAGTGGATCCTTTCAAAACGTTATTGGAGACACTGCTGGTAAGATACTTGTGTTCATTGATGTTTTATGCAATTCCGGTAGAGTCCTTTCATTGGCCTTATTACTGGGTCTCTTCTCTGACATTCATTTGCATATATTTTCACATTCACCTAAAACATAAATATAAGTGCCTTCAATGTCCTGTTGTTTGGATGGGACACTTTGCCTTCTTTAGACACCCTTTTTAAGGATAATATAAGTTTACATTACCTAACCTAGTCAAAAATACCTGGGGACTTTGCCTCCTGGATTTTCCCTGAGTGACAGGGGCACTTCTCTCCTAACTTGCATTAATAGTTTAGATGTGTATGAAAATGTAAGAGAGAAGGCCAGTAATGAAGCCACTTTTTTATTAATTTAACATTTAGATTATACAAAAGACATAAATAACTTTAGTTGGTGGATAAACTAATGTTTAACGTTTAGATTAAAGAATAGAAAATATTTAAGTGAAGTGACTTCAGGGTTTCCTTAATTCCTGAATCCTAATCTTAAAAAAGCTTAGCTTAACCTATTTTTTTCCAGCATCTCTCTCTCTCTCTCTCTCTCTCTCTCTCTCTCTCTCTCTCTCTCTCTCTCTCTCTCGTCTCTCTCTCTCTCTCTCTCTCTCTCTCTCTCTCTCTCTCTCTCTCTCTCTCTCTCTCTCTCTCTCTCTCTCTCTCTCTCTCTCTCTCTCTCTCTATATATATATATATATATATATATATATATATATATATATACTATTGCAAGATATAAATACTAAACAAAAACTAATAGCTATTAATCTGCTTTCAGGACTCACTCAATCCACCATAAGCAGGGTCTTCCATAACATTTGCACCATCTTGAGTGGAAAATCAGTGGAAGAGGTCTCCATGCCTCATAACTACTCAGAGTTGAGGAGAACAGCTATCGAGTTTTCTAGGATTAAGAACTTCCCTAGAGTTATTGGGGCCATTGATGGTAAGACATATTCTTTAAAGTATTTGATTCAGTGCCTTTTTATTTCCTCCACATTAATAAAGATTTGTATATAGGTGGCTCATGGCTCATATATGACTAATGTGTATTATGATCAGTTATAATACTCTTTCTTTTATGTACAGGAACCCCACATCGCCCTCAAGGCCCCAACTGTTGAGGTCTTATACGTCAACAAGAAGAGATATCACTCCATGAACATCCAGCTCGTCTGTGATGTGAATGGCGTGATCCTGAGTTATTGCTCAAGATTCCCAGGTATTTTGCTTCTGTGATGCAAGTTTACTTAACCATTGGGTGTCATCAACAAAACTTAACAACAGGCATTTTTTTATGTGATTGCAGTATGAAAAGCCTTAAGGATTGATAAAAAAATAACAGTTAGTTGTTTGAGGTATGTCATCTTCCTCTTTGACAAACTTTTGTATATACTTCTCTACGTGTGTATTTCTTTCTAGGTGCTACACATGATTCTTTCGTGTGGAGCAACAGTGACCTGAAGGAACGGTTCGACAGTGGAGAGTTTGGGGACTATTTGCTTGTTGGTGAGTACTGTACCTACCTTTAATATGTATAAAGGCCTGTGAATATTTGTAACCCATATGTGACATGTGGTAATAGCCAGACCACTCAGCACCTTGTTAAACTTTTTTTTTTTTCTAATTTGTATATCAACTACTAGTGAGTACCTTCATATTTCCATAACAAGAAAACTATGGGGTCATACCAAGCAGACCTACTACATATTTTAATCATAAACATCCTGTAAAGTTATCTTAATTTTGCAGGTGATGGTGGGTACCCCCTTGAGCGTCACCTCATGGTGCCTGTGAGTGACCCACACACCCAGGCAGAGCTTAGATAACAAGGCTCTCACCAAAACAAGAGTGATTGTGGAGCAGACAATTGGCATACTCAAGACTCGCTTCAGGTAATGAGAATAACATTTCTCCCTAGTAACAGGCAGAGTAAAGCTTGCCATTGAAGACCTTAGAATAGTATAAACATTTTTTTTTATAATAAAGAAATTACTGTAAATATGTATATTTTTTTAATTATAAACATGGAATCCTTTCTTCTAGTATAAAATCTTATTTCCATAGGTGTCTGCATTCTCCTGGAGGTGCACTCCAATACAAACCTTTGAAGTGTGCAAGAATTATTAATTCTTGCATACTTCTTCACAATCGCTGTATGAAGCGTGGCATCCCTGTTCCTGCAGATGTGTGTACTTCTTGAATGTAGCAAAGTCCATTCATGAATGTTACATCATGTGTACTGAGTTAATGGAAATAGACAAATGTTTTTACATGCAACAATGTCTCAAAAGTCATTAGGGTTTGGGCTAGTTTTGAAATGTCAGAGTGCTAAATATCAAATTACATGGCTGTTCATCTGGTATAAGATGAACTTCCAACCCATAGACCTGACACAAAAGTCTGTTTAATAATTTTCAGCTTCCACCCCTTCTGAATGAAGAGATGCCACAGGCTGATGAGCAGCAAGCCCCCATGCAGAGAGGTCGGCAGACTCCAGGCAGGCTAGTACAGCAGGATAGTATACAAAATTTCTACCAGCAATAAAGTAAGAGAGATTGGTTTTGCTTAGTAAACCTGTAATGACTCAAAAAAAAAATTTTTTCATATATTTTATGCATGTTTGAAACTTATATAAAAATGAAATGCCTATCAATATTAAGGATGAAAAACAATTAGTTTGAAATATCCTACATATTTATTTCCTCAAAAAAAAAAAAAAAAAAAAAAAAAGTGTCTTTTGTAGACAAGTAGTAAAAAAATATGCGAGCGTCATTTAAATGCTAATGACCTCAGACCTGCCTATCGAGCTCTGAAGAAACTCCGCTCCAAGTCTACTTCTCAGGTGAGTGATATCCGAACAGCAGATGGTTGCCTCGTATCTGCCGCAGATGGGCAGATGGCTCGTTGGGCTGAGTACTTTGAGCAGCTGTTCACGGTGGATCCTCCAAGCGGACAGCTCCGGACGGCAGGGTTGCAGACGCTGGATGCTGATCCACCCATTGACGAAACTGCACCCTCCATTGGCGATGTCAAGGAGGCTGTGGCAAAGTTGAGGGGTGGAAAGGCAGCTGGCATCTGCAACATCAGTGCGGAGCTGCTCAAAGCTGGGGGTGAAGCCATGATCCGTGGGTTGCATGCTGTCTTGACTGCGGTATGGCATTCAGGTACCATTCCCCCTGACTGGAAGAAGGGGTTGGTCGTCCCTATCTGGAAGGGGAAAGGGGACCGTCAAGACTGCAGCAACTACCGTGGAATAACGCTGCTCAGCGTACCAGGCAAGGTGCTTGCCCATTTGCTGCTGACACAGATCCGCACTCACCTGCTGAAGCATCAGAGACCTGAACAGTCAGGGTTCACGCCCGGTAAGTCAACAACTGACCGTATCCTAGCGCTTCGCGTACTAGTGGAGCGCCGGCGTGAGTTTCGACAGGGAATGCTTGCAGCCTATGTCGATCTCAAGAAGGCGTTTGACACTCTGGGATCTTCTGCGTCTCCGTGGGATTCCTGCAAGGATTATTGGTCTATTAACTGGCCTGTACTCCGGGACTGTAAGTGCTGTGAAGTGTGGAGGAGGCGTGTCCAGCTTCTTCCCTGTGAATACAGGTGTGAGGCAGGGCTGTGTGCTTGCTCCATCACTTTTCAACACATGCATGGAGTGGGTACTAGGCAGGGTTTGGAACAAAGTCATTTTGGAGCATCTGTCGGCAACACCAAGATGACAGATCTTGTTTTTGCTGATGATGCACCAATCTTCGCTGAGTCACTGGAGGTTCTGGTAATGGCTCTAGAGGCACTGCACGAGGAGGTGAAGCCCTTGGGACTTAAGGTTTCCTGGCCAAGACCAAGGTCCAGGTGTTTGGAGGCGTGCTGGATGAAACAGTACAGTCTGTCCATGCGTGTGGCGAGGACATTGAGATCTTGAAAAGTTTCACATACCTTGGTAGTGTAGTACATAACGATGGTGGGTCGAGCCAAGAAATCACACGGCGGATTGGCCTGGCCCACGGCGTTATGAATTCGCTCAACACGAGTATTTGGCGTTGTCGATACCTGTGCAGACTGACAAAGATTCGGATCTTCCAAGTCCCTGTCTTACTCTTTGGTTGTGAGACATGGACGCTGAACACCGACCTGAAGAGGCGAATTGATGTCTTTGGTACTAGATGCCTTCGCAGGATCAGGGGATACCGCTGGTATGACTTTGTGTCAAATCAGCGATTGTTCCACGAGACCGATTCGAGGCCTATTACTAGCATAGTCCGTCAGCGCCAACTGCGGCTATATGGGCATGTGGCGCGATACCCGGAGGCCGACCCTGCTTGTCGGGTTGTTTCCGTAAGGGATAACCCAACCTGGAGGAGGCCTAGAGGACGGCCACAGAACTCGTGGCTGCGGCAAGTCGATGCCTCCTGCTGGGAGTTACTCGGTATAGGAAGGGAGCCTCCATGGGGACTCGCGAGGCGTGACCGCCAGGAGTGGCGCCACAGGGTAGGCGAGGCAACGCGCTCCCCGGCGTATACCCCCCATGATTGATTGATTGATTGATTGATTGTATAAGAGGGAAAAAAATAGTTAACCAATGACACCGATGCCGCAGTTCGGCGGAGGGGAGGGAAGGAACAGGAACAAGACGAGTGGCTCCCCCAACACACAATTTCCACCTTAATTTCTAACAAAACAAAGCAAAACATAAAACATGTATATGAAATATTTTTAACTTGGAATTACCTAAAATATTCTATCCTTAAAGTACCGTACTGTATGTAGCTTAACTCACGGAACACACTGTATATTGTAACAGAGCAGGTCTGGGCGTAGACAGGGCCAGCGGAATCGCATTTACGCAGAAGCGTTCAGTTATGAAAGAGAAGGCAGTCGGGAAGGGTGTTTGTCACTTTTGCGCCCCGATCAGACCCGTTTTGTGCCTGTTCTGTGGCTTGGCTATAGAATGGGGTGTAGGGCTATTGAGCGACCTAATTAACGTAAAGAGGAATATTTTAATGGTTTGTCAGGAAGCCCCTGCCCTATTAGATGAAAGCCAAGCTCAGTTTTGAATATATGTTAGGCCGTTAGAAATGGTCTCACGACAGGATTTGGAGGCTGACCGGGGATATAAGTACAACACTATTATTTACCTCAAGGGTGCTGTTTCGGGGAATGTTTTTGGTGGTGTATGTGTATTTGAATTATTTTATGTACTGCATCTAAAAGCTCCTCCACTCTGGGATTGGGCAGGCAGTGGGTAATGGAATATTCGTCTCGACTTCCATATAATGTAGGTTTCAAGTTAACTTTAAGATAATATGGGACATAAGAAATCAACAAAAGAGAAAAGTTCCAGCACGCTATACAAATAATGGTAAAATTGTTGTAAAGTTAAAAACACTAAAATCGGAAACACATCACTGATGCAACTTGCTTATTTCTTAGATAATTAGCCAGTATTCAAGGGTGCTGTAAATACTCATATATACCTAATGTAAAACTATTACAATAAGGATTTTTACAATCCAGTTTCCATATTACTATTCTACCATTGTCACTGTTATTATTAGCAGCTACTCCACAGTTATTACTTTTCTGGACTAATGATGCCATTACAATAATTGTAATGAGTGTCTGCTCAATATTGCTTGTGTATTTTGATTTGGCTATATTGCTGCTCCTCCTCCTCCTCCTCCTCCTCCTCCTCCTCCTCCTCCTCCTCCTCCTACTACTACTACTACTACTACTACTATTCCTATTCCAGTTACTTTTTTTTCTCTGAATATCTGGAGGGGCATAGTTATCCTTATTTACGTCTAATTTATATTATTTACTGTATTTAATAATTCTAGTGTATGTACTGTATTAAGTTCTTATTAGCCTTTATGCTGGGCTTGGAAAACTATATAATTCTCTATATGATCGTCAATTTTCTCATAAAGCTTAAAATATGTTCGAAAAAATTTCACGTCAGCGATATATTAATTCATTTTCTTGAAATTTTAATTTCTAGGACTACATAACAGCTATAGCGTGAATTTGTCGTAACAACTACCTTAATATTATACACATTGATATTTGATCACATGTTGAAATATTTTCTTGTCTGCTAAAATCACCAGATATAACTGCTTTTGCTGAGACTTGGCTTCAAGAACACAACCAACATCTTTATTCATTGGAAGGTTATAATTCATATCACTTAGTTAGAACTGAAAGATAACACAGGGATGACCATCTTAATTAACAAAATGCTAAAGACAGCTATTGAAATTGTTTTTTTACATTAATGAATATATTGAAATCTGCTTTTCCAAATAAACATTGGGGACTTCAAATTTAAATTGTAATTTAAAGGCCAAATTTTAAGCATGTGGGTGTCAATGAATTTACGTTCATCCTAAATGGCTTGTTGAATAACGACAATTTAAAAATTGATAAATCTTTATTTATAAGAACTTAAGTATTTTGTTAGAATTCTCTACTTATGTTTCTACTAATGTTTTCCTAATTCTGTGCCATCTTTAGATTATTTACCCCACATATCCACACCCTTTTTTTTGCGGTACTCCAGAGCTTTGTTAATTAACCTTCTCTGCTTGATCAAGTCTGGATCAATTTTTACACCTCCCACTCTATCGGGTATCTTTATATCTGTATGTGTATGTATCTTTATCTCCTTGTATTTATTAATGTCAATCAGCAGCC
>CM035220.1:30914069-30934942 GCA_020233015.1 Callinectes sapidus | reverse complement strand
AGGATAAAAATGGGTACTTTGTACAGTTTCAGAGAAAGAAAATTTATATAGCGTGTATTTTCTTGTTTTTAATCAAAACATTGAAATCAATAGAAAATTATTAAAAAATGACTTATGGTGTAAAATCATATATTTTTTTCGTAAAAGAGATGGTTTTCCTTAAAAAGTTGTAAATCTCCGAAAAACATTGAAAAATGTGTATTTTATGCAGTTTTAGAGAAAAAATATATTATCGTAAAATAAAGACAAAAGCATATATATAATTAATTTGTGCAATTTTAGAGAAAAAAAATATTGTCGAAAAAATAATGTATATTTTTTATTTTCTTCCACCAACAAGTGAAAATAAGATAAAAACATTGACAAAGTCACTTTTTAGGCAGTATTTTCTTATTTATTCTAATTGTATATACGAAACTTGTAAAAAGGGGTTTTGTTTAAAATGCCGTTAATACTCCTAAAAACGTTGAAAAACACGTCATTTATGAAATTTTTCAGAAAAAAGTATATTGTGGACATATTCAGTGTTTTTTTTTTTTATAATAACAATAAAATAAGCAGAAAATCATCAAAGAAATCACTTTTTCGGTGAAAAGGAACCTTTTTCGTGAAATGGCATATATTCCTTTTTTTTAATTAGAAAAAGATGGTGTTTCTTAGAGTAGATGTTATTTCTCCTATAAACGTTGAAAAAGGGATAATTTTTTGTAATTTTAAAAGAAAAAAATGAATTGCAATAAAAAGTTAATATATTTCTTGCTTTTTCCTTCATTTTCAAAACATTCATATGAAAAAAAAAAAAACTGAAAAATCTTTTTTCTAAAAGATGTATATTTTTTTCCTTGAAATGGCTGGTATTACATTTTATGAAACATGAAAATGGGATTTTCTTAAAAATGTTGTTAAAACCAATAAAGAGGTTTAAATAGGTAAGTTTATGTAACTTTAAAGAGAAAAAAATATAAAACGGATTTTTCATGTTTTAATTAAAACATGGAAATTCAAAGAAAATTTCTGAAAAACTCACTTTTGGAGGTAAAAACATACTTTTTTTTCTCTAGGAAGATGGATTTGTCATAAAAATATTGTAAAACCTTGAAAAACGTTGAAAAATGGATAATTCAAATCGAATATATTACACTTGTAGGAGGAGATTTTGTGTAAAAACCCTTAATACTCTTAAGAACTTTGAAAAAAACGTAATTTATGAAATTTTAGATAAAAAATGTATATTGTAAAATGAAAAAGTTGTTTTCTACAAAATGTTTTTAAACGTCCAAAAAAGGTTAAAAATGGGTACACTGTACAGTTTCAGAGAAAGAAAATGTATGTCGCTTTTATTTTCTTGTTTTTAATGAAAAAAATGGAAATCAATAGAAAATTATTAAAAATTACTTTTGGTGTAAAATCATATATTTTTTTCGTAATAGAGATGGTTTTCCTTGAGAAATAGTAAATCTCCGAAAAACATTGAAAAAAGGGTCATTTATGCAGTTTTAGAGAAAAAATATATTATCGTAAAATACGGATAAAAGCATAAAAATAGGTGATTTGTGAAATTTTAGAAAATAAAATTTTGTCGAAAAAAAGAATGTATTTTTTTTAGGTTTCTTCCACCAACAAATGAAAATTATATAAAAACATTGAATAAGTCACTTTTTTTGGCAGAATTTTCTTCTTTATTGAAATTGCTTATATTATACTTGTAAAACGGAGTTTTGTTTAAAATGCCGTTAATACTCCTAAAAACGTTGAAAAACACGTCATTTATGAAATTTTTCAGAAAATAGTATATTATCGCAATATTCAGCTTTTTTTGTTAATTTTTTTTTATGAAAACAATGAAATAAGGAAAATATCATCGATAAATTCACTTTTCGGTGAAAAAAAACTTTTTTCGTGAAATGGCATATAATCCTTTTTTCTTAACTAAAAAAAACATAGTCTTTCTTAGATAAGATGTTATTACTCCTAAAAACGCTGAAAAGGGTATAATTTATGCAATTTTGAAAGAAAAAAATTAATTGCAATAAAAAGTTAATATTTATCTAGCTTTTTCCTTCATTTTCAATCAACACATGGAAATGAAAAAAGGAACAACAATGAAAAATCCTTTTTCTAAAAGAAATATATTTTTTTCCCTGAAGTGGCTTGTATTATATTTTATGTAATATGAAAAAGAGATTTTCTTAAAAATGATGTTAAAACCAATGAAAAGGTTAAAATAGGGTAGTTTATGTAACTTTAAAGAGATAAAAATATAGCTTATAGTTCATGTTTTTAATTAAAACATGGAAATTAAAAGAAAATTACTGAAAAACTTAATTTTGGAGGTAAAAACTAACTTTTCTTTCTAAGGGAAGATATATATATATATATATATATATATATATATATATATATATATATATAGATATATATATATATATATATATATATATATATATATATATATATATATATATATATATTATAAAAATTTTGTGAAACATCTAAAAACGGTGAAAAATGGATAATTCAAATCGCATACGTTATACTTGTAGGAGTGGGTTTTGTGTAAAATGCCGTTAATACTCTAAAAAAATTTGAAAAAAACGTAATTTATGAAATTTAAGATGAAAAAGTATATTGTAACATGAAAAATTTGTTTTCTACAAAACATTTTTAAACGTCCAAAAAGGTTAAAAATGATACTTTGTACATTTTCAGAGAAAGAAAATGTATATAGTGTTTATTTGCTTGTTTTTAATGAAAACATTGAAATCAATAGAAAATTATTGAAAAATTACTTTTGTTGTAAAATTTTTTTTTTTTTTTCGTAAAAAAGATGTTTTTCCTTGAAAAGTTGTAAATCTCCGAAATACATTGAAAAAAGGGTCATTTATGCAGTTTTAGAGAAAAAAATATATCGTAAAACAAGGATAAAAGCATAACAATAGGTAATTTGTGGAATTTTAGAAAAAAAAATATATTATCGAAAAAAAGAATATATTTTTTTGTTTTTTCCCCACCAAGAAATGAAAATAAGATAAAATTATTTAAAAAGTAACATTTTAGGCAGAAATTTCTTGTTTATTAAAATTGCATATATTATACTTGTAAAAGAGAGTTTTGTTTAAAATGCCGTTAATACTCCTAAAAACATTGAAAATCACGTAATTTTTTATTTTTTTTTCAGAAAAAAAGAATAGTGTCTTAATATTCAGTGTTTTCTGTTTATTTTTTAATGAAAACAATGAAATAAGCAGAATATTATCGAAAACTCACTTTTTCGATGAAAAGGAACTTTTTTCGTGAAATGGCATATATTTCTTTTTTCTTAACTAAAAATTAGATGGTCTTTCTTAGATAAGATATTAATTCACCTAAAAACGCAGAAAAGGGGATAACTTATGCAATTTTGAGAGAAAAAAATGAATTTCAATAAAAAGTTAATATATTTTTTCTTTTTTCTTCATTTTCAATCAAAACATTGAAATGAAAAGAAAAAACTCTGAAAAATCATTTTTGTAAAAGAAATATATATTATTTCCTTAAAATGGCTTGTATTACATTTTATGTAACATAAAAAAAAGATTTTCTTTAAGATGTTGTTAAAACCAATAAAAAGGTTAAAATAGGGTAGTTTATGTAACTTTAAAGAGAAAAAAATATATAGCTTAATTGTTCATGTTTATAATTAAAACATGGAAATTCAAAGAAAATTACAGAAAAACTCACTTTTGAAGGTAAAAACATAATTTTAAAAACCTTTAAAAACCTTTAAAAACGTTGAAAAATGGATAATTCAAATCGCAATTGTTATACTTGTAGAAGGGGGTTTTGTGTAAAATGCCGTTAGTACTCTGAAAATTTTTGAAAAAAAACGTAATTTATAAAATTTTAGATAAAAAAAGTATAATGTAACATGAAAAAGTTGTTTTCTACAAAATGTTTTTAAACATCCAAAAAGTTTAAAAATGGATAGTTTGTACAGTTTCAGAGAAGGAAAATGTATATAGTTTTTATTTTCTTGTTTTTAATCAAAACATTGAAATCAATAGAAAATTATTAAAAAAATGATTTTTGGTGTAAAATCATATATTTTTTAGTAAAAGAGATGGTTTTCCTTAGAAAGTTGTAAATCTCCGAAAAAAACACTGAAAAAAGGGTCATTTATGCAGTTTAGAGAAAAAGATATATATTTTCGTAAAATAAGGAAAAAATTTGTGCAATTTTAATTTAATTTTCAATTTAATTTGTGCAATTTTAGAGAAAAAAAAATATTGTCGAAAAAAACCCCACCATCAAATAAAGATAAGATAAAAACATTGAAAAAAATCAATTTTTCAGCAGAATTTTCTTCTTTATTCAAATTGCATATCTTATAAATGTACAAGTTTTTTTTTTTTCTTAAATGACTTTAATACTCCTAAACACAGAAGGAGTATATTGTCGCAATATTCAATGTTTTTTGTCTATTTCTTTAAATAAAACAATGAAAGAAGCAGAAAATCATCGACATGTTCGCTTTTTCGGTGAACAGGAAGTTTTTTCGTGAAATGGCATATATTCCTTTTTTCTTAACTAAAAAATAAGATGGTCTTTCTTCGATAAGATGTTAATTCTCCTAAAAACGCTGGAAAGGGGATAATTTATGCAATTTTGAGAAAAAAAAATTTCAATAAAAAGTTAATATATTTCTTGCTTTTTAATTCATTTTCAATCAAAAGACGGAAATGAAAAAAGAAAAAGGACTGAAATATCCTTTTTCTAAAAGAAATATATACTTTTTCCATGAAATGGCTTGTATTACATTTTATATAACCCGAATAAGTGATTTTCTTAAAAATGGTGTTAGAACCAATAAAAGGGTTTAAATAGGGTAGTTTATGTAACTTTGAAAAGAAAAAAATATATAGCGTATTGTTCATGTTTTTAATTAAAACATGGAAATTCAAAGAAAATTACTAAAAAACTCACTTTTGTAGATAAAAACATTCTTTTATTCTAAAGGAAGATGTATTTGTCATAAAAATATTGTAAAACCCTTAAAAACGTTGAAAAATGGATAATTCAATTCACATATATTATACTTGTACAAGGTGGTTTTGTGTAAAATGCCGATATTACTCTAAAAAAAACTTTGAAAAAAACCCTAATTTATGAAATTTTAGATACAAAAGTATATTGTAAACTGAAAAAATTGTTTTCTGCAAAATGTTTTTAAACGTTCAAAAAGGTTAAAAATGGGTACTTTGTACAGTTTGAGACAAAGAAAATGTATATAGTGTTTACTTTCTTGTTTTTAATAAAAAAAATTGATATCAAAAGAAAATTATTAAAAAATGAAATTTGGTGTAAAATCATATATTTTTTCGTAAAAGAGATGGTTTTCCTTAAAAAGTTGTAAACCTCCGAAGAACATTGAAAAAAAGGTCACTTATGCAGTTTTAGAAAAAAAAATATATATTATCGAAAAACAAGGACAAAAGCATAAAACTAGGTAATTTGTGCAATTTTAGAGAAGAAAATATTGTCGTAAAAAAGAATGAATTTTTTTGGTTTTCTTCCACCAACAAATTAAAATAAAATAAAAACATTGAAAAAGTCACTTTTTTGGCAGAATTTTCTTTTTTATTCAAAATGCATATATTATCCCTGTTAAAGGTGGTTTTGTTTAAAATGCCGTTAATGCTCCTAAAAACGTTGAAAAACACGACATATATGAAAATTTTAAGAAAAAAGTATATTGTCGCAATATTCAGTGTTTTTTGTATATTTTTAAGAAAACAATAAAATGAGCAGAAAATCATCGAAACATTCACTTTTTCGGTGAAAAGGAACTTTTTTCGTGAAATATCATATATGCCTTTTTTCTTAACTTAAAAATAAAGGTTGTCATTCTTAGATAAGATGTTAATTCTCCTAAAAGCGCTGAAAAAAGGATAACATGCAATTTGGAAGAAAAAATTAATTGCAATAAAAAGTTAATATATTTCTTGTTTCTTCCTTCATTTTCAATCAAAACATGGAAATGAAAAGAAAAAAAAACACTGAAAAATCCTTTTTCTAAAAGAAATATATATTTTTTCCTTGAAATGGATTTTATTACATTTTATGTATTTTGAAAATGGGATTTTCTTAAAAATGTTAAAACCCATAAAGAGGTTTAAATACGGCAGTTTATGTAACTTTAAAGAGAAAAAAATATATAGCGTATTGTTCATGCTTTTAATTAAAACATGGAAATTTAAAGAAAATTATTGAAAAACTCACTTTTCGTGGTAAAATTTTTTTTTTTCTAAGAGAAGATGGATTTGTCATAAAAATATTGTAAAACCCTTAAAAACGTTGAAAAATGGATAATTCAAATCGCATATGTTATACTTGTACAAGGGGGTTTTGTGTAAAATGACGTTAATACTCTGAAAACTTTGAAAAAAACGTAATTTATGAAATTTTAGATAAAAAAATATATTGTAACATGAAAAACTTGTTTTCTACAAAATGTTTTTATACGTCGAAAAAAGTTAAAAATGGGTACTTTGTACAGTTTCAGAGAAAGAATATGTATATAGTGTTTATTTTCTTATTTTTAATCAAAACATTTAAATCAATAGAAAATTATTAAAAAAATGACTTTTGTTGTAAAATCATATATTTTTTTCGTAAAAGAGATGGTTTTCCTTAAAAAGTTGTAAATCTCCGAAAAAAACATTGAAAAAAGGGTCTTTTACGCAGTTTTAGAGAAAAAAATTTATCATCCTAAAATCAGGAAAAAAAGTATAAAAATAGGTCATTTGTGCAATTTAAGAGAAAAAAAATATTGTCGAAAAAAAATGTATTTTTTTGGTTTTCTTCCATCAACAAATAAAAATAAGATAACAACATTGAAAAAGTCACTTTTTAGGCAGAATTTTCTTCTTTATTCAAATTGCATATATTATACCTGTAAAAACAGATTTTGTTTAAAATGCCTTAAATACTCCTAAAAACGTTAAAAAACACGTCATTTATGAAATTTTTCAGAAAAAAGTATATTGTCGCAATATTGAGTGTTTTTTCTTTATTTTTTATGAATACAATGAAATAAGCAGAAAATCATCGAAAAATTCAATTTTTCGGTGAAAAAAAACTTTTGTCGTGAAATGGCGTTTATTTCTTTTTTCTTAACTAAAAAGAGATGGTCTTTCTTAGATAAGATGTTAATTCTTCTAAAAACGCTGAAAAATGGATAATTTATGCAATTTTGAGAGAAAAAAAGTAACTGCAATAAAAAGTTCATATATTTCTTGCTTTTTTCTTCATTTTCAATCAAAATATGGAAATGAAAAGAAAAAAACATTGAAAAATCCTTTTTCTAAAAGAAATATATATTTTTTCCTTGAAATGGCTTGTATTACATTTCATGTAACATGAAAAAAGGATTTAAAAAAAAAATGTTGTTAAAACCAATAAAAAGGTTTGAATAGGGTAGTTTATGTAACTTTAAAGAGAAAAAAATATATAGCGTATTGTTCATGTTTTTAATTAAAACATGGAAATTCAAAGAAAATTACTGAGAAACTCACTTTTGGAAGTAAAAACATATTTTTTTCTAAGTGAAGATGGATTTGTCATAAAAATATTGTAAAACCCCTAAAAACAATGGATAATTCAAATCGCATATGTTATACTTTTAGAAGGGGGTTTTGTGTAAAATGCCGTTAATACTCTTTAAAATTTTGAAAAAACGTAATATATGAAATTTTACATAAAAAAGGTATATTGTAACATGAAAATGTTGTTTTCTACAAAATGTTTTTAAACGTCCGAAAAGGTTAAAAATGGGTACTTTGTACAGTTTCAGAGAAAGAAAATGTATATAGTATTTATTTTCTTGTTTTTAATCAAAACATTGAATCAATCAATCAATCTTGGCGGGCATACGCCTAGGGGCGCGTTGCCTCGCCTACCCTACGGCGCCACTCTTGGCGATCACGCCTCGCGAGTCCCCATGCAGGCTCCCTTCCTATACCGAGTAACTACTAGCAGGAGGCATCGACTTGCCGCAGCCAAGAGTTCTGTGGGCGTCCCCTAGGCCTCCTCCAGGTTGGGTTGTCCCTTACGGAAACAACCCGACAAGCAGGGTCGGCTTCCGGGTATCGTGCCACATGCCCATATACCGCAATTTGCGCTGACGGTCTATGCTAGTAATAGGTGTCGAATCGGTCTCGTGGAACAATCGCTGATTTGACACAAAGTCATTCCAGCGGTATACCATGATCCTGCGAAGGCATCTAGTACCAAAGACATCAATTCGCCTCTTCAGGTCGGTGTTCAGCGTCCATGTCTCACAACCATAGAATAAGACAGGGATCGCCAGGGACTTGAAGATCCGAATTTTTGTCCGTCTGCACAGGTATCGACAACGCCAAATACTCGTGTTTAGTGAATCCATAACGCCGTAGGCCAGGCCAATCCGCCGTGTGACCTCTTGGCTCGACCCACCATCGTTATGTACTACAGTACAAAGGTATGTGAAACTTTTCAAGATCTCAATGTCCTCGCCACACGCATGGACAGACTGTACTGTTTCATCCAGCACGCCTCCAAACACCTGGACCTTGGTCTTGGCCCAGGAAACCTTAAGTCCCAAGGGATTCACCTCCTCGTGCAGTGCCTCTAGAGCCATTACCAGAACCTCCAGTGACTCAGCGAAGATTGCTGCATCATCAGCAAAAACAAGATCTGTAATCTTGGTGTTGCCGATAGATGCTCCACAATGACTTTGTTCCACAACTCTGCTTAGTACCCAATCCATGCAAGTGTTGAAAACTGATGGAGCAAGCACACAGCCCTGCCTCACACCTGTATTCACAGGGAAGAAGCTGGACACACCTCCTCCACACTTCAGAG
Source organism: Callinectes sapidus (assembly GCA_020233015.1). NCBI lineage: Eukaryota > Metazoa > Arthropoda > Malacostraca > Decapoda > Portunidae > Callinectes > Callinectes sapidus. The sequence continues at coordinate 30,926,062 of CM035220.1, read as the reverse complement.
CACTTACAGTCCCGGAGTACAGGCCTGTTAATAGACCTATAATCCTTGCAGGAATCCCACGGAGACGCAGAAGATCCCAGAGTGTCTCTCGATTCACTGAGTCAAACGCTTTCTCGAGATGGACATAGGCTGCAAGCATTCCCTGTCGAAACTCACGACGGCGCTCCACCAGTACGCGAAGCGGTAGGATACGGTCAGTTGTTGACTTACTGGGCGTGAACCCTGACTGTTCAGGTCTCTGATGCTTCAGCAGGTGAGTGTGGATCCGTGTCAGCAGCAAATGGGCAGGCACCCTGTCTGGTACGCTGAGCAGCGTTATTCCACGGTAGTTGCTGCAGTCTTGACGGTCCCCTTTCCCCTTCCAGATAGGGACGACCAACCCCTTTTTCCAGTCAAGGGGAATGGTACCTTAATGCCATACAGCAATCAAGACAGCATGCAACCCACGGATCATGGCTTCACCCCTAGCTTTGAGCAGCTCCGCACTGATGTTGCAGACGCCAGCTGCCTTTCCACTCCTCAATTTTGCCACAGCCTCCTTGACATCGCCAATGGAGGGTGCAGTTTCGTCAATGGGTGGATCAGCATCCAGCGTCTGCAACCCTGCAGTCCGGAGCTGTCCGCTTGGAGGATCCACCGTGAACAGCTGCTCAAAGTACTCAGCCCAACGAGCCATCTGCCCATCTGCGGCCGATACGAGGCAACCATCTGCTGTTCGGATAGCACTCACCTGAGAAGTAGACTTGGAGCGGAGTTTCTTCAGAGCTCGATAGGCAGGTCTGAGGTCATTAGCATTTAAATGACACTCGACATCCTCAGCGAGACTTTTGAAGTACCTCTCCTTGTCTCTTCTCAGAAGAGTTCTAGTCCAACGTGACAGAACCCTGTACTGGTCATGGTCCCCAGCAAGTCTGGCAGCGCGGCTCTCCTCAATACTTTTTAGCGTCTCTACCGAGGTGAAGCCACTCCGTGACCTCGGGCGCTCCCCAAGCATTCCTTGGCAGCTTCAAGAGTCTCACGTTTGAAGGTATCCCATAGCTCCTCCGGGTCCTCAAGGGTGTCGAGTACTCCAAACCGATTGGAGACTGTCACTGCATTCTCTTATGCACATGTCAAGTCCTTCAGCTTCTCAAGATGAAACACAGTGTGGTTGCGTCTTGGAGGCTTTCTGGACTTGATATTAAGCTTGAGTGTAGCAACAACAAGCCTGTGATCGGTCGCAAAGAACTCGGCACTCCGAAAAACCCTGCAGTTCTGGAGGATCCTTTAACGAGTACTGACAAGGATATGATCGATCTCCTTCGCTACCCCTCCGGCATTGCTATACCAAGTCCAGCGGTACAGCGCTGGTCTCTGATACCAGGAACCCGCATTTCTCAGCCTTCTGGATCTTGCAAATGTCAGAAGGGAAGAGCTGTTGTCATTCCTGGCACCAGAACCATGGGGACCAACACATATTTCATAGCCAGCCCTTTCGGTGCCAGTGACAGCATTAAAGTCGCCCAGGACAATGAGTGCATCACGACGGGGACAATGGTCCAGTACAGAGTCGAGCTTTGCATAGAACATCTCCTTCTCTTCAGTTTCACATACATCGGAAGGAGCATATACAGCAACAACAGACATGAAGCCTAAACTGTGCTTCAGCCTTAATCGCATTATACGCTCATCAACCGGAGTAACCTCTACAACAGACGGCTACAGTCTGCTGGAGACGCCTATGGCTACCCCCTTGACCATTGCTCGTGCCGGACCAGTAGTAAGTAAAACCCTTACTACTGGTCTCGCCACTGTCAGGACTCCTTGTCTCAGAGAGCCCCACCATATCCACCCTCAGCCTACTAAGCTCATCTGATAAATGAGGCAGTCGGTGATCCTCTGAGAGACTCAGAACATTCCAAGGACGCACACGCAGAACCCTTCGAAGGCTCACCCCAGGAGCGGTCCAACGTGCAGGAGCGACATCTGCAGCCCCGCCGGCACCCCCAAAATCAGAAGTAGGGCTAGGGGGTCCTCCCGCCCCTTTCAGGACACAGGGCTCCCGCAGGCTTTCACCTGCATCCTCTGGTGCCTGGCACCCGAGAGGTCTGCACGGTCGGACACCCAAGCATACTTGGATCGGGGCCGTGGCCAGAGGCTCGCCCGCGCCTATAGCTCCCACCCCGACCTAATTTTGTTGGTGGCTGTGTGTATTTTTTACGGGGAGGGGTTGCAAACCCCACTCCAACCAACTGGTGAGGCATTGCCAGGGACACTGGTATCCCCGGGTGCCCAAAAAGGAGGAAGATAAGGCACAGATTAGGAGAGACAGAGGGGGGAGAGAGCTATGGGAGGTAGAGGGGACTCACTCCTCACTTGGATAGAATCCACCCACCACCAAACATTGAAATCAATAGAAAATTACTAAAAAATGACTTTTGGTGTAAAATCATATATTTTTTTTCGTAAAATAGATGGTTTTCCTTAAAAAGTTGTAAATCTCCGAAAAACATTGAAAAAAAGGGTCATTTATGCAGTTTTAGAGAAATCAAATATATTATCGTAAAATAAGGAAATAGAATAAAAATAGGTGATTTGTGCAATTTTAGAGAAAAAAAAATATTGTCGAAAAAGAAAAAAAAATTTCGTTTATTTCCACCAACAAACGAAAATAAGATAAAAACATTCAAAAAGTCACTATTTAGACAGAATTTTCTTCTTTATTCAAATTGCATATATAAAACTTGTAAAAGGGGGTTTTGTTTAAAATGCCGTTAATACTCCTAAAAGTGTTGAAAAACATGTCATTTATGAAATTTTTCAGAAGAAACTATATTGTAGCAATATTCAGTGTTTTTTGTTTATTTTTTTATGAAAACAATTAAATAATCAGAAAATCATCGAAAAATTCACTTTTCGGTGAAAAAAAACTTTTTCCGTGAAGTGGCATATATTCCTTTTTTCTTAACTATTGAAAAAGATGGTCTTTATTGGATAAGATGTTAATTCTCCTAAAAAAGCTATAAATTTTGAGAAAAAAAAATGAATGGCCATAAAAAGCTAATATATTTCTTGCTTTTTTCTTCATTTTAAATCAAAACATGGAAATGAAAAGAAAAAACACTAAAAAATCCTTTTTCAAAAAGAAATATATGTTTTTTTCTTGAAAATGCTTGTATTACATCTTATGTAACATGAAAAAGGGATTTTCCTAAAAAATGTTCTTAAAACCAATAAAAAGGTTAAAATTGGGTAGTTTATGTAACTTTAAAGAGAAAAAATATATAGCGTAGAGTTCATGTTTTTAATTAACACATGGAAATTCAAAGAAAATTACTGAAAAATGCACTTTTGGAGGTAAAATCAAACTCTTTTTCTAAGGGAAAATGGATTTGTCATAAAAATATTGTAAAACCCTTAAAAACGTTGAAAATGGATAATTCAAATCGTGTATGTCATACTTGTAGAAGGGGGTTTTGTGGTAAATGCCGTTAATACTCTAAAAAACTTAAAAAAAAACGTAATTTATGAAATTTTAGATAAAAAAAGGATATTTTAACATAAAAAAAGTTGTTTTCTACAAAATCTTTTTAAACGTCCAAAAAGGTTAAAAATGGGTACTTTGTACAGTTTCAGAGAAAGAAAATGTATATAGTGTTTATTTTCTTGTTTTTAGTGAAAACATTGAAATCAATAGAAAAATATTAAAAAAATTACTTTTGATGTAAAATCATATATTTTTTTCGTAAAAGAGATGGTTTTCCTTAAAAAGTTGTATATCTCCGAAAAACATTGAAAAAGGGTAATTTATGCAGTTTTAGAGATAAAATATATATTATCGTAAAATAAGGATAAAAGCATAAAAATAGGTAATTTGTGCAATTTTAGAGAAAAAAATATTGCCAAAAAAAAAAAAAAAGTATTTCTTTGGAGTTCTTACACCAATAAATGATAATAAGATTAAATCGTTGAAAAAGTAACTTTTTAGGTTGAATTTTCTTCTTTATTCAAATTGCATATATTATAGTACTTGTAAAAGTGGGTTTTGTTCAAAATGCCGTTAATACTCCTAAAAACAATGAAAAACACGTCATTTATGAAATTTTACAGAAAACAATATATTGTAGCAATATTCAGTGTTTTTGTTTATTTTTTTATGAAAACAATGAAATAAACAGAAAATCATCGAAAAATTCACTTTTTCGGTGAAAAGGAACATTTTTCGTGAAATGGCATATATTCCTTTTTTCCAAACTAAAAAGAAGATGGTCTTTCTAAGATAAAATGTTAATTCTCCTAAAAACGCTGGAAAGGGGATAATTAGTGCAATTTTGAGAGAAAAAAATGAATTGCAATAAAAAGATAATATATTTCTTGCTTTTTCCTTCATGTTCAATCAAAACATGGAAATGAAAAGAAAAAACACTGAAAAGTCCTTTTTATAAAAGAAATAATTTTTTTTTCCTTGAAATGGCTTGTATTACATTTTACATAACATGAAAAAGGGTTTTTCTTCAAAATGTAGTTAAAACCAATAAAAAGGATTGAATAGGGTAGTTTTTGTAATTTTAAAGAGAAAAACAATACGCTGTAGCGCTTTGTTCATGTTTTTAATTAAAACATGGAAATTCAAAGAAAATTACTGAAAAACTCACTTTTGGAGGTAAACACATACTTTTTTTTTCTAAGGGAAGATGGATTTTTCATAAAAATATTGTAAAATCCTTAAAAACGTTGAAAAATGGATAATTCAAATCGCATATGTTATATGTTGTAAAAGAAGGTTTTATGTAAAATGCCGTTGATACTCTTAAAATCTGAAAAAAACGTAATTTATGAAATTTTTAGATAGAAAAAGTATATTGTAACATGAAAAAAGTTGTTTTCTACAAAATGTGTTTAAATGTCCAAAAAAGTTAAAAATGGGTACTTTGTACTGTTTCAGAGAAAGAAAATGTATATAGTGTTTATTTTCTTGTTTTTAATCAAAACATTGAAATCAATAGAAAATTATTAGAAAGTGACTTTAGGTGTAAAATCATATTTTTTTCGTAAAAGAGATGGTTTTACTTTAAAAGTTTTAAATATCCGAATATATTGATAAAAGGGTCATTTCTGAAAATTTATAGAAAAAAATATATATTATCGTAAAATAAATATAGAAGCATAAAAATAAGTAATTTGTGCAATTTTATAGAAAGAAAATATTTTCGAGAAAAAGGATGTATTTTTTTGGTTTTCTTCTACCAACAAATGAAAATAAGAAAAAAAACATTGAAAAAGTCACTTTTTAGGCAGAATTTTTTTCTTTATTCATATTGCATATATTATACTTATAAAAGGAAGTTTTGTTTGAAATGTTGTTAATACTCCTAAAAACGTTGAAAAACACGTCATTTATGATTTTTTTTAGAAAAAAGTATATTTAAGCAATATTCAGTGTTTTTTGTTTATTTTTTTAGAAAAACAATTAAATAAGCAGAAAATCATGGAAAAATTCACATTTTTGGTGAAAGATCTTTTTTCGTGAAATGGTATATATATATTTTTTTTTAACTAAAAAAAAGATGGTCTTTCTTAGATGAGATGTTTTTTGTGAGAAAAAAATGATTTGCAATAAAAATGTAAAATATTTCTTGCTTTTTCCTTAATTTTCATTTTATTTATGGAAAAGAAAAGAAAAAACACTGAAAAATCTTTTTTCTAAAAGAAATATATTTTTTTATCCTGCAAATGGCTTGTATTACATTTTATGTAACATGAAAAAGGGATTTCCTTCAAAATGTTGTTAAAAGAAATAAAAAAGGTTTAAATAAGGTAGTTTATGTAACTTTAAAGGGAAAAAAATATATAGCGTATTGTTCATGTTTTTAATTAAAACGCGGAAATTCATAGAAAATTATTGAAAAACTCACTTTGGAGGTAAAAACATACTTTTTTTCTAAGGGAAGATGGATTTGTCAAAAAAATATTGTAAAACCGTTAAAAACGTTGAACAATGGATAATTCAAATCGCATATGTTTTACTTTTAAAAGGGGGTTTTGTGTAAAATGCCGTTAATATTCTTAAAAATTAAAAAAAAATTCAATTAATGAAATTTTAGATAAAAAAAAGTTGTTTTCTACAAAATATATTTTATCGTTAAAAAATGTTAAAAATGGGTACTTTTTACAATTTTTAGAGAAAGGAAATGTATATAGTGTTTATTTTCTTGTTTTTAATCAAAACATTGAAATCAATAGAAAATTATTAAAACATGACTTTTGGTGTAAAATCATATTTTTTTTCGTAAATTAGATGGTTTTCCTTGACATTTTGTAAATCGAAAAACATTGAAAAAAAGGTCATTTACGCAATTTTAAAGAATTTTTTTTTATCGTAATATAAGGATAAAAGCATAAAAATAGGTAATTTGTGCAATTTAAGAGAAAAAAATATATAGTCGAGAAAAATAATGTATTTTTTTGGTTTCCGTCTACCAACAAATGAAAATAAGAAAAAAAAACATTGAAAAAGTTACTTTTTAGGCAGAATTTTATTCTTTATTCAAATTGAATATATTATACTTGTAAAAGGGGGTTTTGTTTAAAAAGCTGTTAATACTCCTAAAAACGTTGAAAAACACGTCATTTATTATTTTTTTCAGAAAAAAAGTATATTGTTGCAATATTCAGTTTTTTTTATATATATATATATATATAAACAATGAAATAAGCAGAAAATCATCGAAAAAATCACTTTTTCGGTGGAAAGGAACTTTTTTCGTGAAATGGCATATATTCCTTTTTTCTGAACTAAAAAAAAAGATGCCTTTTCTAAGATAAGATGTTAATTCTCCTAAAAACGCTGGAAAGGGGATAATTTATGCAATTTTGAGAGAAAAAAATGAATTGCAATAAAAAGCTAATATATTTCTTGCTGTTTTCTTCATATTCAATTAAAACATGGAAATGTAAAGAAAAAACATTGAAAAATCCTTGTTCTAAAAGAAATATATTTTTTCATTGAAATAGCTTGTATTACATTTTAGGTAACATGAAAAAGGGATTTTCTTCAAAATGTTAAAACATCTAAAAAGGTTTAAATAGGGTGTTTTATGTAACTTTAAAGAGAAAACCAATACTCTATAGCGTATTGTTCATGTTTTTAATTAAAACATGGAAATTCAAAGAAATTACTGAAAAACTCACTTTTGGAGGTAAAACCATACTTTTTTTTCTAAGGGAAGATGGACTTTTCATAAGAATATTGTAAAACCCTTAAAAACTTTAAAAAATCGCATATATTTTACTTGTAAAAGAGGGTTTTGTGTAAAATGCCGTTAATACTTTTAAAAATTGAAAAAAACCTAATTTATAAAATTTTAGATAAAAAAAAGTATATTGCAACATGAAAAAGTTGTTTTCTACAAAATGTTTTTAAACGTCCAAAAACGTTAAAAATGGGTACTTTGTACAGCTTCAGAGAAAGAAAATATATATAGTGTTTATTTTCTTGTTTTTAATCAAAACATTATAATTAATAGAAAATTATGAAAATGACTTTTGGGGTAAAATCATATATTTTTTCGTAAAAGAGATGGTTTTCCTTGAAAAGTTTCAAATCTCCGAAAAACATTGAAAAAATAGTCATTTATGTAGTTTTTAGAGAAAAATATATATTATCGTAAAATAAGGATAAAAGCATAAAAATAGGTAATTCGTGCAATTTAAGAGAAAAAAATATTTACGAGAAAAAGAATGTATTTTTTTTGGTTTTCTTCCACTAACAAATAAAAATAAGAAAAAAACATTGGAAAAGTAACTTTTTAGGCAGAATTTTCCCCTTTATTCATATTACATATATTATACTTCTAAAGGGGGGTTTTCTTTAAAATGCTGTTAATACTCCTAAAAACGTTGAAAACACGTTATTTATTTATCTTTTTTCAGAAAAAAAGTATATTGTCGCACTATTCAGTGTTTTTTGTTAATTTTTTATGAAAACATTGAAATACGCAGAAAATCATCGAAAAGTTCACTTTTTCGGTGAAAAGAAATTTTTTCGTGAAATGGCATATATTCTTTTTTCTGTATTAAAAAATATGGTCTTTCTTAGATAAGATGTTAATTCTCCTAAAAACGCTGGAAAGGGTATAATTTATGCAATTTTGAGAGAAAAAAATAAATTGCAATAAAAAGTTAATATATTTCTTTCGTTTTCCCTTTCTTTTTTTGTTAAAACCAATAAAAAGGTTTAAATTGGGTAGTATATGTGACTTTGAAAGGAAAAAAAATATAAAGCGTATTATTCATATTTTTAATTAAAACATGGAAATTAAAAGAAAATGACTGAAAAACTCACTTTTGGAGGTAAAAACACTTTTTTTTCTAAGAGAAGATGGATTTGTCATAAAAATATTGTAAAACCCTTTAAAACTTTGAAAAATGGATAATTTAAATCGCATATGTTATACTTGTTTTGTGTAAAATTCCGTTAATACTATTAAAAACTGAAAAAAGCCTAATTTATGAAATTTTAGATAAAAAAAAATTATATTGTAACATGAAAAGTTGTTTTCAACAAAATGTTTTTAAACGTGCAAAAAGGTTAAAAATGGGTACTTTGTACAGTTACAGAGAAACAAAATGTATATATCGTTTATTTTCTTGTTTTTAATTTACATATTAAAACCAATACAAAATTATCAAAAAATGACTTTTGGTGTAAAATCACATATTTTTTCGCAAAAGACATGGTTTTCTTTGAAAAAAATGGAAATCTCCGAAAAAAAAACATTGAAAAAGGGGTCGTTTATGCAGTTTTTTAGAGAAAAAAATATATTATTGTAAAATAAGGATAAAAGCATAAAAATATGTTATTTGTGCAATTTTAGAGAAAAAAAGTATTGTCGAGAAAAAAAATGTATTTTTTTTTTGTTTTCTTCCACCAACAAATGAAAATAAGAAAAAAAAAAAACATTGAAAAAGTGACTTTTTGAACAGAATTTTCTTATTTATTCAAGTTGCATTTGTTAGACTTGAAGAAGGGGGTTTTGTTTAAAATGCCCTTAATACTCCTAAAAACGTTGAAAAACTTGTCATTTATGATTTTTTTCAGAAAAAAAGTATATTGTCCCGCAATATTCAGTGTTTTTTGTTTATTTTTTATGAAAACAATGAAATAAGCAGAAAATCAATGAAAAATTCACATTTTCGGTAAAAAGAAACTTTTTTCGTGAAATAGCATATATTCCTTTTTTTCTGAACTAAAATAAAGATGGTCTTTCTTTGGTAAGATGTTAATTCTCCTAAAAACGCTAAAAAATGGGGCTAATTTATGCAATTTTCAGAGAAAAATGTGAATTGAAATAAAAAGTTAATATATTTTTCGCTTCTTCCTTCATTTTAATATAAAAAATAGAAATGAAAATAAAAAACACTGAAAAATCCTTTTTCTGAAAGAAATATATAATTTTTCCTTAAAATGACTTGTATTTCATTTTATGTAACATGAAAAAGGGATTTTCTTCAAAATGTTGTTAAAACCGATAAAAAGGGTATATTATGTAACTTTAAAGAGAAAAAAAAAATATAGCGTATTGTTCATGTTTCAATCAAAACATGGAAATTCAAAGATAATTACTGAAAAAAAAGAGGTAAAAATATACTTTTTTTCTAAGGGAAGATGGATTTGTCATAAAAATATTGTAAAACCCTTAAAAACGTGGAAAAATGGATAATTGAAATCGTATATGTTATACTTTTAAAAGGAGGATTTGTGTAAAACGCCGTTAATACTCTTAAAAGCTGGAAAAAACGTAATTTATAAAATTTTAGATAGAAAAAGTATATTGCAACATGAAAAAGTTGTTTTCTACAAAATGTGTTTAAACGTCCAAAAAGGTTAAAAATGGGGACTTTGTACTGTTTCAGAGAAAAAAAAATGTATATAGTGTTTATTTTCTTTGTTTTTAATCAAAACATTGAAATCAATAGAAAATGATTAAAAAGTGACTTTTGGTGTAAAATCATAGTTTTTTCGTAAAAGAGATGGTTTTCCTTTAAAAGTTGTAAATATCCGAAAAAAACATTGAGAAAAGGGTCATTTATTTAGTTTCAGAGAAAATAAAATATATTATCGTGGAATAAGGATAAAAGTATAAAAATTGGTAACTTGTGCAATTTTAGAGAAAAAAATATTGTTGAGAAAAAGGATGTATTTATTTGATTTTCTTCCACCAACAAATGATGCCTAGTATCGGACGCAGATGGGCAGATGGTTCGTTGGGCTGAGTACTTTGAGCAGCTGTTCACGGTGGATCCTCCAAGCGGACAGCTCCGGACTGCAGGGTTGCAGACGCTGGATGCTGATCCACCCATTGACGAAACTGCACCCTCCATTGGCGATGTGAAGGATGCTGTGGCAAAGTTGAGGGGTGGAAAGGCAGCTGGCAACTGCAACATCAGTGCGGAGCTGCTCAGAGCTGGGGGTGAAGCCATGATCCGTGGGTTGCATGCTGTCTTGACTGCTGTATGGCATTCAGGTACCATTCCCCCTGACTGGAAGAAGGGTTGGTCGTCCCTATCTGGAAGGGGAAAGTGGACCGTCAAGACTGCAGCAACTACCGTGGAATAACGCTGCTCAGCGTACCAGGCAAGGTGCTTGCCCATTTGCTGCTGACACGGATCCGCACTCACCTGCTGAAGCATCAGAGACCTGAACAGTCAGGGTTCACGCCCGGTAAGTCAACAACTGACCGTATCCTAGCGCTTCGCGTACTGGTGGAGCGCCGACGTGAGTTTCGACAGGGAATGCTTGCAGCCTATGTCGATCTCAAGAAGGCGTTTGACTCAGTGCATCGAGAGACACTCTGGGATCTTCTGCGTCTCCGTGGGATTCCTGCAAGGATTATTGGTCTATTAACTGGCTTGTACTCCGGGACTGTAAGTGCTGTGAAGTGTGGAGGAGGCGTGTCCAGCTTCTTCCCTGTGAATACAGGTGTGAGCATGGCTGTGTGCTTGCTCCATCACTTTTCAACACATGCATGGATTGGGTACTAGGCAGAGTTGTGGAACAAAGTCATTGCGGAGTATCTGTCGGCAACACCAAGATTACAGATCTTGTTTTTGCTGATGATGCAGCAATCTTCGCTGAGTCACTGGAGGTTCTGGTAATGGCTCTAGAGGCACTGCACGAGGAGGTGAAGCCCTTGGGACTTAAGGTTTCCTGGGCCAAGACCAAGGTTCCAGGTGTTTGGAGGCGTGTTGGATGAAACAGTACAGTCTGTCCATGCGTGTGGCGAGGACATTGAGATCTTGAAAAGTTTCACATATCTTGGTAGTGTAGTACATAACGATAGTGGGTCGAGCCAAGAAGTCACACGGCGGATTGGCCTGGCCCACGGCGTTAGGGATTCGCTCAACACGAGTATTTGGCGTTGTCGATACTTGTGCAGACGGACAAAGATTTGGATCTTCATGTCGCTGGTGATCCCTGTCTTACTCTATGGTTGTGAGACATGGACGCTGAACACCGACCTGAAGAGGCGAATTGATGTCTTTGGTACTAGATGCCTTCGCAGGATCATGGGATACCGCTGGTATGACTTTGTGTCAAATCAGCGATTGTTCCACGAGACCGATTCGAGGCCTAGTACTAGCATAGTCCGTCAGCGCCAACTGCGGCTATATGGGCATGTGGCACGATACCCGGAAGCCGACCCTGCGTGTCGGGTTGTTTCCGTAAGGGACAACCCAACCTGGAGGAGGCCTAGGGGACGCCCACAGAACTCTTGGCTGCGGCAAGTCGATGCCTCCTGCTGGGAGTTACTCGGTATAGGAAGGGAGCCTGCATGGAGACTCGCGAGGCGTGGCCGCCAGGAGTGGCGCCGTAGGGTAGGCGAGGCAACGCGCCCCCTGGCGTATGCCCCCCATGATTGATTGATTGTTTACCCCCCCCTTTTCTTTTCTTCTTCACACCCTCTCTCTGCCCTCAGCAGCACGTCTCAGGCCACAGGGTTCACCCAGGCCTC
>CM035220.1:30882977-30914049 GCA_020233015.1 Callinectes sapidus | reverse complement strand
GATGAAACAGTACAGTTTGTCCATGCGTGTGGCGAGGACATTGAGATCTTGAAAAGTTTCACATACCTTGGTAGGGTAGTACATAACGATGGTGGGTCGAGCCAAGAAGTCACACGGCGGATTGGCCTGGCCCACGGCGTTATGGATTCGCTCAACACGAGTATTTGGCGTTGTCGATACCTGTGCAGACGGACAAGATTCGGATCTTCAAGTCGCTGGTGATCCCTGTCGTACTCTATGGTTGTGAGACATGGACACTGAACACCGACCTGAAAAGGCAAATTGATGTCTTTGGTACTAGATGGCTTCGCAGGATCATGGGATACCGCTGGTATGACTTTGTGTCAAATCAGCGATTGTTCCACGAGACCGATTCGAGGCCTATTACTAGCATAGTCCGTCAGCGCCAACTGCGGCTATATGGGCATGTGGCGCAATACACGGAAGCCGACCCTGCTTGTCGGGTTGTCTCCGTAAGGGACAACCCAACCTGGAGGAGGCCTAGGGGACGCCCACAAAACACTTGGCTGCGGCAAGTCTATGCCTCCTGCTGGGAGTTACTCGGTATAGGGAGAGAGCCTGCATGGAGACTCGCGAGGCGTGGCCGCCAGGAGTGGCGCCGTAGGGTAGGTGAGGCAACGCGCCCCCTGGCGTATGCCCCCCATGATTGATTGAAGAAATGAAAATAAGAAAAAAACATAGAAAAAGTCACTTTATAGGCAGAACTTTCTTCTTTATTCAAGTTGCATTTATTATACTTGTAAAAGGGGGTTTTGTTTAAAAAGCTGTTAATACTAAAAACGTTGAAAAACACGTCATTTATGGGTTTTTTTCAGAAAAAAGTATTTTGTCGCAATATTCTGTTTTTTTTTTTTTTTTATGAAAGCAATGAAAGAAGCAGAAAATCATCGAAAAATTCACTTTTTCGACGAAAAGGAATTTTCGTGAAATGGCATATATTCCTTTTTTCTAAACTAAAAAAAAAAGATGGTCTTTCTTAAATAAGATGATAATTTTCCTAAAAACGCTGGAGAGGGGATAAATTATGTAACATTGAGAGAAAAAAAGAATTGCTATTAAAAGTTAATATATTTTCTGCTTTTTATTTCATTTTAAATCAAAGCATGGAAATGAAAAGAAAAAAACACTGAAAAATCCTTTTTCTAAAACAAATATATATTTTTTTTTCTTGAAAAGGCTTGTATTACATTTTATGTAACATGAAAAAGGGATTTTCTTCAAAATATTGTTAAAACCAATAAAAATATTTAAATTGGGTAGTTTATGTAACCTTAAGGAAAAAAATAATACGCCATAGCGTATTGTTCATGTTTTTAATTAAAACATGGAAATTCAAAGAAAATTAATAAAAAAACTCAGTTTTGGAGGTGAAAGCATATTTTTTTTTTTCTAAGGGAAGATGGATTTGTCATAAAAATATTGTGAAACCCTTAAAAACGTTGAAATATGGGTAATTCAAATCGCATATGTTATACTTGTAAAAGGGAGTTTTCTGTAAAATGCCGTTAATACTCTTAAAAACTGAAAAAAAAAACTTTATTTGTGAAATTTAGGATAGAAAAAGTATATTGTAACTTGAAAAAGTTGTTTTCGTTAAAATGTGTTTAAACGTCCAAAAAGGTTAAAAATGGGTACTTTGTACAGTTTCAGAGAAAGGAAATGTATATAGTGTTTATTTTATTGTTTGTAATCAAAACATTGAAATCAATAGAAAATTATTAAAATGCGACTTTTGGTGTAGAATGATTTTTCTTTTCGTAAAAGAGATGGTTTTCCTTTAAAAGTTGTAAATCTCCGAAAAACATTGAAAAAAGGGTCATTTATGCAGTTTTAGAGAAAAAAATATATTATGGTAAAATAGGGATTAAAGCATACAGAAAAACAATGTGTATATAGTGTTTATTTTTTTGTTTTTAATCAAAAGCACTAAAATACGTAGTTTGTGCAATTTTAGAGAAAAAAAATATTGTCGAGAAAAAGAATGAATTTTTTTTATTTTCTTCCACCAATAAATGAAAATAATATTAAAACATAGAAAAGTAACTTTTTAGACAGAATTTTCTTCTTTATTCAAATTGCATATATTAGACTTGGAAAAAGTGGTTTTATATAAAATGCCGTGAACACTCCTAAAAAACGTTGAAAAACACGTCGTTTATGATTTAAAAAAGAAATAAAGTATATTGTCGCAATATTCAGTGGTTTTTGTTTATTTTTTTGTGAAAACAATGAAATAAGCAGAAAATCATGGATAAGTTCACTTTTTCGGTGAAAAGGAACTATTTTCGTGAAATGGCATATATTCCTTTTTTCTGAACTAAAAAAAAGATGGTCTTTCTTAGATAAGATGTTAATTCTCCAAAAAACGCAGGAAAGGGGATAATTTATGCAATTTTGAGAGAATTAATTAATTGCAATAAAAATTTTATATATTTTATACTTTTTCCTTCATTTTCAATTAAAACGTGGAAATGAAAAGAAAAAACACTGAAAAATCCTTTTTCTAAAAGAAATAAATATATTTTTTCCTTGAAATGGCTTGTATTACATTTTATGTAACAAAAAAAAAAGGATTTTCTTCAAAATATTGTGAAAACCAATAAAAAGATTAAAATAGGGTAACTTATGTAAATTTAAAGAAAAAAAACAATACGCTATAGCGTATTGTTCATGTTTTAAATTAAAACATAAAATTCAAAGAAAATTACTGAAAATTTCAATTTTGTTGGTAAAAACATACTTTTTTTTCTGAGGGAAGATGGATTTGTCATAAAGATATTGTAAAACCCCTAAAAACGTTGAATAATGGATAATTCAAATCGCAAATTTTATACTTGTAAAAGAGGTTTTGTGTAAAATGCCGTTAATACTCTTAAAAACTTAAAAAAAAACGAATTAATGAATGAAGGTATTGTAACATGAAAATGTTGTTTTCTACAATGTTTTTAAACGTCCAAAAAGGTTAAAAAAGGGCACTTTGTACAGTTTCAGGGAAAGAAAACGTATATAGTTTTTATTTTCTTGTTTTTAATCAAATTATTAAAATCTATCGAAAATTATTAACAAATGATTTTTGGTGTAAAATCATATTTTTTTCCTAAAAGAGATGGTTTTCATTGAAAAGTTGTAAATCTCCGAGAAACATTATAAAAATTAAAAAAAAAGAAATATTATCGTAAAATAAGGACAAACGCGTTAAAAAAGGTAATTTGTGCAGTTTTAGTGAAAGAAATATATAGTCGAGAAAAAGCATGTATTTTTTTAGTTTTCTTCCACCAACAAATGAAAATAAAAAAAAAGCACTGAGAAAGTCACTTTTTAGGCAGAATTTTCTTCTTTATTCAAATTGCATATATTAGACTTGTAAAAGAGGGTTTTGTTTTAAATACCGTTAATACTCCTAAAAACGTTGAAAAACACGTCATTTATTATTTTTCAGTAAAAAGTATATTGTCTCAATATTCTATGTTTTTTGTTTATTTTTTGATGAAAACAATGAAATAAGCAGAAAATCATCGAAAAATCCACTTTTTCGGTAAAAAGGAACTTTTTCGTGAAATGGCATATATTCCTTTTTTCTGAACTAAAAAAAAACATGGTCTTTCTTAGATAAGATGTTAATTCTCCTAAAAACGCTGGAAAGGAAAAAATTATGCAATTTTGATAGAAGAAAATGAATTGCAATAAAAAGTTAATATATTTTTTGCTTTTTCATTCACTTTCAATCAAACTATGTAAACGAAAAGAAAAAAACTCTTAAAAATCCTTTTTCTAAAAGATATATTTTTTTTCCTTGAAATGGCTTGTATTACATTTTATGTAAAATGAAAAAATGGATTTTCTTCAAAATATTGTTTAAACCAGTAAAAAGGTTTAAATAGGGTAGTTTATGTAACTTTAAAGAGAAAAACAATACGCTATAGCTTATTGTTCATGTTTTTAATTAAATCATGGAAATTCCAAGAAAATTACTGAAAAACTTAATCCTAGAGGCAAAAACATCCTTTTTTTTCTAAGGGAAGATGGATTTGTTATAAAAATATTGTAATACGCTTAAAAACGTTGAAAAATGCATAATTCAAATCGCAAATGTTATACTTGTATAAGGGGGTTTTATGTAAAATGCCCTTAAAACTCTTCAATACTGAAAAAAAAGTAATTTATGAAATTTTAGATATAAAAAGTATATTGTAACATGTAAAAGTTTTTTTTTTTATATAATATGTTAAAACGTCGAAAAAGGTTAAAAATCGGTACATTGTACAGTGTCAGGGAAAAAAATGTATATAGTGTTTATTTTCTTGTTTTTAATCAAAATATTGAAATCAATAGAAAATTATTAAAAAATGACTTTTAGTGTATATTAAATTTTTTTTCGTAAAAGAGATGGTTTTCCTTTAAAAGTTGTAAATCTCCGAAAAAACATTGAAAAAAAGGTCATTTATGCAATTTTTAAAGAAAAAAATATATTATCGTAAAATAAAGATAAAAGCATAAAAATAGTTAATTTGTGCAATTTTAGAGAAAAAAAGTATTGTGTAGAAAAAGCATGTATTTTTTTTGGTTTTCTTCCACCAACAAATAAAAATAACAAAAAAACATTGAAAACTCATTTTTTAAGCAGAATTTTCTTATTTATTCAAATTGCATATATTAGACTTGTAAAAGGGGGTTTTGTTTAACATGCCCTAAAAACATGCTCCTAAAAACGTTGAGAAACCCGTCATTTATGATTTTTTTCAGAAAAAAGTATATTGTCGCAGTATTCAGTGTTTTTTCTTTACTTTTTGATGAAAACAATGAAATAAGCAGAAAATCATCGAAAAATTCACTTTTTCGGCGAAAAGGAACTTTTTTTCGTGAAATGGCATATATTATTTTTTTCTGAACTAAAAAAAAAAACTGGTCTTTCTTAAATAAGTTTTTAATTCTCCTAAAAAACGCTGGAAAGGGGATAATTTATGAAATTTTGAGAGAAAAAAATGAATTGCTATAAAAAATCAATATATTTTTTTGCTTTTTCCTTCATTTTCAATGAAAACATGGAAATGAAATAGAAAAAAAAAATTGAAAAAACCTTTTTCTAAAACAAATTTATATTTTTTTCCTTGAAATGGCTTGTATTACATTATATGTAACATGAAAAAGGGATTTTCTTCAAAATATTGTTGAAACCAATATAAAGGTTTAAATAGGGTAGTTTATATAAATTTAAGGAGAAAAACAATACGATATACCGTATTTTTCATGTTTTTAATTAAAACAAGGAAATTCAAATAAAATTACTGAAAAACTCACTTTTGGAGGTAAAAACATACTTTTTTTTCTAAGGAAAGATGCATTTGTCATAAAAATATTGTAAAACCCCTAAAATCGTTGAAAAATGGATGTTTCAAATTGCATATGTTATACTTGTTAGATGGTTTATGTAAAATGCCGTTAATACTCTTAAAAACTTTAAAAAACGTAATTTATGAAATTTGAGATAAAAAAAGTATATTGTTACATGAAAAAGTTGTTTTCTACAAAATGTTTTTAAACGTCCAAAAAGGTTAAAAATGGGTAATTTGTACAGTTTCAGAGAAAGAAAATGTATATAGTGTTTATTTTCTTGTTTTTAATCAAAACATTGAAATCAATAGAAAATTATTAAAAAATGACTTTTGGTGTAAAATCTTTTTTTTTCGTAAAAGAGATGATTTTCCTTGAAAAGATGTAAATCTCCGAAAATAATTGAAAAAAGGGTCATTGATGCAGTTTTAGAAAAAAATATATATCATCGTAAAAGAAGGATAAAACCATAAAAATAGGTAATTTGTGCAATTTTAGAGAAAAAAATATCGTCGAGAAAAAAAAAATGTATTTTTTTGGTTGTCTTCCACCAACAAATGAAAACAAGAAAAAAAACATTGAAAAAGTCACTTTTTAGGCAGAATTTTCTTCCTTATTAAATTGCATATATTATACTTGTATAATAGGATTTTGTTTAAAATGCTGTTAATACTCCTAAAAACGTTGAAAAACACGTCATTTATGATTTTTTTTCAGGAAAAAAGTATATTATCGCAATATTCGGTGTTCTTTGTTTCTTTTTGATGAAAACAATGAAATAAGTAGAAAATCATCGAAAACTTCACTTTTTTGGTGAAAAGGAACTTTTTTCGTGAAATGGCATATATTCCTTTTTTCTGAACTAAAAAAAGATTGTCTTTCTAAGATAAGATGTTAATTCTCCTAAAAACGCTGGAAAAAGGATAATTTATGCTATTTTGAGGGAAAAAAATGAATTGCAATAAAAAGTTAATATATTTCTTGCTTTTTCCTTCATTTTCATTCAAAACATAGAAAAAAAAGAAAAAACACTGAAAAATCGTTGTTCTAAAACAAATATTTTTTTCCCTTGAAATGGCTTGTATTACATTTTATGTAACATGAAAAAGGGATTTTCTTCAAAATGTTGTTGAAAAATGTATTTTAACGTCCAAAAAGATTAAAAATGGGTACTTTGTACAATTTCAGAGAGAACAAATGTATATAGTGTTTATTTTCTTGTTTTTAATCAAAATATTGAAATCAATAGATAATTATTAAAAACATGACTTTTGGTGTAAAATTATATTTTTTTTTCGTAAAAGAGATGGTTTTCCTTGAAAAGTTGTGTATCTCCGAAAAAAACATTGAAAAAAAGGGTCACTTATGCAGTTTTAGAGAAGAAAATATATTATCATAAAATAATGATAAAAGCATAAAAATAGGTAATTTGTTCCATTTTAGAGAAAAAATATATTGTTGATAAAAAGAATGTATTTATTTGGTTTTCTTTCACCAACAAATTAAAATAATAAAAAAAACATTGAAAAGGTAACTTTTTAGGCAGAATTTTCTTCTTTATTCAAATTGCATATTATATACTTGGAAAAGGGATTTTTGTTTAAAATGCCGTTAATACTCCTAAAAACCGTGAAAAACACGTCATTTATGATTTTTTTTTCAGAAAAAAGTATATTATCGCAAATTTCACTGTTTTATGTTGATTTTTTGATGAAAAAAATAAAATAACCAGAAAATCATCGAAAAATTTAAAAATTTTGGTGAAAGAAACTTTTTTCGTGAAATTGCATATATTCCTTTTTTTCTGAACTAAAAAAAAGGTGTTTTTTCTTAGATAAAATGTTAATTCTCCTAAAAACGCTGGAAAAGGGATAATTTATGCAATTTTGTGAGAAAAAATTAATTTCAATAAAAATTAATATATTTCTTGCTTTTTCCTTCATTTTCATTCAAAACATGGAAATGAAAAGAAAAAACACTGAAAAATCCTTTTTATAAAAGAAATATATATTTCTTTCTTGAAATGGATTGTATTACATTTTACTTAAAATGAAAAAAGGATTTTCTTCAAAATGTTGTCAAAACCAATAAAAAATGTTTAAATAGGGTAGTATACGTAACTTTATAGAGAAAAAAAATATATCGCGTATTGTTCATGTTTTTAATTAAAACATGGAAATTCAAAGAAAATTACAGAAAAACTCTCTTTTGGAGAAAAAAACATACTTTTTTTTCTACGAGAAGATGGATTTGTCATAAAAATATTGTAAAACCTTTAAAAACGTTAAAAAAAGATAATTCAAATATTATATGTTATACTTGTAAAAGAGAGTTTTGTGTAAAATTCCGATAATACTCTTAGATAGTCAAATATAAAAAAAGTATATTGAAACATGAATGAAAAGGTTGTTTTTAAAAGTCCAAAAAGGTTAAAAATGGGTACTTTGTACAATTTCAGAGAAAGAAAATTCATATAGAGTTTATTTTCTTGTTTTTAATCAAAACATTGAAATCAAAAGAAAATTATTAAAAATTACTTTAGGTGTAAAATCTTTTTTTTTCGTAAAAGAGATGGTTTTCCTTGAAATGTTGTGAATCTCCGAAGTACATTGAAAAAAGGGGCATTTATGTAGTTTTAAAGAAAAAATATATATATTATCGTAAAATAAGTATGATCCATAAAAATAGGTAATTTGTGCAATTTTAGAGAAAAAAAATTTTGTCGAGAAAAAGAATGTATTTTTTTGGTTTTCTTCCACCAACAAATGAAAATAAGAAGAAAACATTGAGAAAGTCACTTTTTAGGCAGAATTTTCTTCTTCATTTAAATTGCATATATTATACTTGTACAAGGGTGCTTTGTTTAAAATGCCCATAATACTCCTAAAAACATTGAAAACACGTCATTTATGATTTTTCACAAAAAAGTGTACTGTCGCAATATACAGTGTTTATTTTTTTTTTTATGAAAACAATGAAATAAGTAAAAAATCATCGAAAAATTCACTTTTTCGGTGAAAAGAATTTTTTTCGTGAAATATTCCTTTTTTCTGAACTAAAAAAAAGATCGTTTTTATTAGATAAGATGTTATTTCTCCAAAAAATGCTGGAAAAGAGATAATTTATGCAATTTTGAGAGAAAAAAGTGAATTGCAATAAAACTTAATATATTTCTTGCTTTTTCCATCATTCTCATTCAAAACATGGAAATGAAAAGAAAAAACCCTGAAAAACTATTTTTGTAAAACAAATAGATTTTTTTTCCTTTGAAATCGCTTGTATTACATTTTATGTAACATGAAAAACGGATATTCTTCAAAATGTTGTTAAAACCAATAAAAATGTTTAAATACGGTATATTATGTAATTTTGAAGAGGAAAAAAATATAAAGCGTATTGTTCGTGTTTTTATTACAAACATGGAAATTCAAACACAATTACTTAAAAACTCACTTTTAGAAATAAAAACATACTTTTTTTATAAGGGAAGATGGATTTGTCTTAAAAATATTGTAAAACTCCTAAAAACGTTAAGAAATTGATAATTTGCATCGAATATGTTAAACTTATAAAAATGGGTTTTGTGTAAAATGCCGTTAATACTCTTAAAAACTGAAAAAAAATCTAATTTATGAAATTTAAGATAAAAAAAAGTATATTTTAACATGAAAAATTTGTTTTCTACAAAATGTTTTTAAACGTCCAAAAAGGTTAAAAATGGGTACTTTGTACATTTTCAGAGAAAGAAAATGTATATAGTGTGTATTTTCTTATTTTATTCAAAACATTGAAATCAATAAAAAAAATTATTAAAAAGCGACTTTTGGTGGAAAATCTTATTTTTTTTCGTAAAAGAGATGGTTTTCCTTTTAAAGTTGTAAATCTCGGAAAAACATTGAAAAAAGGGTCATTTATGTAGTTTTAGAAAAAAAAAATTATATATATATATATATATATATATATTATCGTAAAATAAGGATAAAAGCATAAAAATAGGTAACTTGTGCAATTTTAGAGAAAAAAATAGTGTCGAGAGAAAGAATGTATTTTTTTGGTTTTCTTCCACCAACAAATGCAAATAAGAAAAAAAAACATTGAAAAAGTCTCTTTTTATACAGAATTTTCTTCTTTATTCAAGTTGCATATATTGTACTTGTAAAAGGGGGTTTTGTTTAAAGTGCCGTTAATACTCCTGAAAACGTTGAAAAACACGTCATTTTTTATTTTTTTCAGAAAAAAAGTATATTGTCGCAATATTCACTGTTTTTTGTTGATTTTTTGATGAAAACAATGAAATAAGCAGAAAATCATCGAAAAATTCACTTTTTCGGTGAAAAGGAACTTTTTTCGGGAAATGGCATATATTCCTTTTTTCTGAACTAAAAAAAGATGGTCTCTCTAAGATAAGATGTTAATTCTCTTAAAAGAGCTTGAGAGGGAATATTTTATGCAATTTTGAGAGAAAAAATTAATTCCAATAAAAAGTTAATATATTTCTTGCTTTTACCTTCATTTTCAATCAAAATATGGAAATGAAAAGAAAAACACTGAAAAATCTTTTTTCCAAAAGAAATATATATTTATTTCCTTGAAATAACTTGTATTACATTTTATGTAACATTAAAAAGGGATTTTCTTATAAATGTTGTTAAAACCAATAAAAAGGTTTAAATAAGGTAGTTTATGTAACTTTAAAGCGAAAAACAATATACTACAGCGTATTGTTTATGTTTTTATCAAAACATGGAAATTGAAAGAAAATTATTGAAAAGCTCACTTGTGGAGATAAAAACATACTTTTTTTTCTAAGGGAAGATGAATTTGTCCTAAAAATATTGTAAAACTCTTAAAAACGTTGAAAAATTCAAATCGCATATGTTATACTTGTAAAAGGATGTTTTGTCTAAAATGCCGTTAAAACTCTTCAAAACTGAATAATACGTAATTTATGAAATTTTAGATAAAAAAGTATATTGTAACATGAAAAAATTGTTTTCTACAAAATGTTTTTAAACGTCCAAAAAGGTTAAAAATGGGTACTTTGAACAGTTTCAGAGAAAGAAAATGTATATAGTGTTTATTTTCTTGTTTTTAATCAAAACATTAAAATCAATAGAAAATTATTAAAAAATGACTTGTGGTGCACAATCATATTTTTTGTCGTAAAAGAGATGGTTTTCCTTGAAAAGTTGTAAATCTCCGAAAAAATTGAAAAAAGGTTCATTTATGCAGTTGTAGAGATAAAAAATACATTATCGTAAAATAAGGATAAAAGCATAAAAATAGGTAATTTGTGCAATTTTAGAAAAAAAAATGTTTTCGACAAAAAGGATGTAATTTTTTGGTTTTCTTCCACCAACAAATGAAAATAAGAAGAAAAAAAACATTGAAAAAGTCACTTTTTAGGCAGAATTTTCTTCTTTATAGAAATTGCATATTTTAGACTCTTATGTAAAAGGGGGTTTTGTTTAAAATGCCGTTAATACTCCTAAAAACGTTGAAAAACAAGTCATTTGTGATTTTTTTTTCAGAAAAAAGTATATTGTCGAAATATTCATTGTTTTTTGTTTATTTTTTTTATGAAAACAATGAAATACGCAGAAAATTATCGAAGAATTCACATTTTCGGTGAAAATGAGCTTTTTTCGTGAAATGGCATATATTCCTTTTTTCTGAACTAAAAAAATATGGTCTTTCTAAGATAAGATGTTAATTCTCCTAAAAACGCTGGAAAGGGGATAATTTATGCAATTTTGAGAGAAAAAAATGAATTGCAATAAAAAGTTAAGATATTTCTTGCTTTTTCCTTCATTTTCAATGAAAACATGGAAATGAAAAGAAAAATCACTGAAAAATCATTTTTTAAAAGAAATATATTTTTTTCCTTGAAATGGCTTGTATTATATTTTATGTAACATGAAAAACGAATTTTCTTCAAAATGTTGTTAAAACCAATAAGAAGTATTAAATAGGGTAGTTTATGTAACTTTAAAGAGAAAAAAATACGCTATAGCGTATTGTTCATGTTTTTAATTAAAACATGGAAATTGAAAAAAAATTACTGAAAAACTCACTTTTGGAGGTAA
This sequence comes from Callinectes sapidus, assembly GCA_020233015.1. Taxonomy (NCBI): domain Eukaryota; kingdom Metazoa; phylum Arthropoda; class Malacostraca; order Decapoda; family Portunidae; genus Callinectes; species Callinectes sapidus. Next base: position 30,902,611 of record CM035220.1, on the reverse strand, counting down.
AAACATACTTTTTTTTTGTAAGGAAAGATGGATTTGACATAAAAATATTGGAAAACCTATGAAAACGTCGAAAAATGGATAATTCAAATCGCAAATGTTATACTTTTAAAAGGGGGTTTTATGTAAATGCCGTTAATATTCTTAAAAACTGAAAAAAAACCGTAATTTATGAAATTTTAGATAGAAAAAAGTATATTATGTCGCACACGCACCCCTATTCAAACTCACCGCCTTTTCCTTGATACGTCTTCACAGCTCGTATCAGGGGAGGTGAAAGATTATAATTTCAAAGAACCAAGTCCTGGGCGTGTGCTTGAGAAAATAATCAAATGTAAGTACACTTACTTACAATTTATTAACAAAATATTTACAACGGATCTGACTGCCTGAAAGGCCACTGAACTAACTGATAAATATAAAAGATAACAAAACAAAACACAGGATTACGAGTAAACACCACTCCACAAACACCACAAACACAAAAAAATATCGCGACACACAAAAACTCAAATGATGATAAAAAATGCTTAGCTGGCTAGCATAAATAAAACTCAAATTGGTCCACAGTGAAAGGAAAATCACACAAGTGAACACAGAAAATAAAAACACACAAAAACAAAACACAAACACATAAAAACAGAAAAAAAAAACACAAAAGAAATGAGAGAGAGAGAGAGAGAGAGAGAGAGAGGGTGGGGACGTCACCCGGACACCAAAATAAAAGAAAATGAAAAGATCCAACCCTCTTCCACAGATACGTTAAAATTAACACTACACCAGTAGTGTTAACAAAACCCATCCAGGGTAAAGGAAATGTGTGAAGCAAAATTGGTGGAATAATTCCACCCACAAACGTACTGTGAAAGTAAACACACACAAAAAAGGGAAGGACAAAATAGTGATCAACGAGGCAGCAGCCTCCTCAAAAATCACTCCAATAAAACGTAAAATATCTGGGCGGCGCTCCTAACCTCACCCCAAAGAATCACGTTAAAACATATTAACCTACTCCTGAAATGTAAGAACTACACATAAATACCTTACATAGTAGTAAGACGCTCGAACGCGACCTTCACCTCCGTGACCTGGACTCGTTAAGAGTGAATGACCGAGTGAGGCTGACCTCACCTGCTCGGAGGCTTATATTGCTCCGAGCCCTGCTCTGACTGCCGTGGTCGCCTACCCACGTGGTTACACCACAACACAAAGAAAACACTACCTAACAAATCAAATATTGTTCATATAGTGGTATTTACGTGTAGGTAGTATAAAAAAAGATATCCTCTCCAAAATTCAAGAGGGAAAACTGAGAGGTAAACGAGTTACAGGCCAAAAAGGTAAAAATGCCCTAACTCTATGTAATACGAACATGAAAAAATTATAAAAATTACCTATTATACAAAATAAAAACAATTTGCTATATAACTTACATAACAAAAGGTATAATAAGTTTTCCTCCTCCCCAGGGCGACTCCGGAAACGTACAGAATTTCTAAACCGAGAGAACAAGGTGCCCCAACTTCCACCCTTGCTATAGTGACTCAAAAAAACAATTAAACTTGAATTAAAACATGAACTGTACATAATAAAGAGAAATAAAGTGACCTTCAAATGGTAACAAAACAAGGGGTGGTGAGAGATGTACGGCTGACCTCTCGTCATCCCCCACTGACCCATTAACCCCCCATTCCTGACCTGCGTTGGCTCGCGGCGCCAACCGCCACAAGGTCGAACTGAACAGCACAAAGGGGAAGGAAAAAAAGAAATATATGTACACAAATAAAATAAAATTTGTGTACCACGTCCGTGACAGTCCTCCCTTACCAAAAAAAAAAAAAAAAAGAAAATGGGTGACATACATAAGATATCGCACATTTTTTTTAAACAAGGTTAGTATTGTGAAAGCAATTGAAAAGACAATTCAGCTGCTTAAAAAAAAAAGTTCTTTCACAATATGATAAAAATAAATAGTAACCTTGGGAATGTAATCTACTCCTAATGCATGTGGCTCAGAAAACTAGATGGCACGTTTGAAAGACAAAAAGGGGGAGACAGAACTGCTGGCAACCGTCCCCCTTGGGAACCTGTACAATGGGTGAGGAACACTCATTTTCCCCTGGATGTCTAAGGTTCATACGCATTTGAGCTTCAATTTTCCCCTGAATAATGGGAACCTGTCGAGGGTGCACACGGTAAGGCGATTGTTTGATGGGCGCCGCGTCGCCCCCGTCTATGTCGTGGACTACCTTAATAGTTCGCCCAGGGCTGTTTCTACAAACACTCGGGTACTGGTCCAAAACAGAGAGGAAGCTGGAGCGCTGCTCTTTTGCCAAATGGCCCAGTCCCCCTTCCAAACGGCTCGCGACCCCATTCTCCTGCCCCGCCCCTATTGAGGACGTCGGCAAGGAATTAGCCACGGCCACTTCCTCCTCTCCTTCTTCCTGAGGACAAAACCTCGTGAGACAGATGGGTGTCCTCGACAAAGTGGGCTCTACAAATCCCTTGGGCATATTAAAATCACATAGACGCTGCTGGCGGCGACACCCTGGCGTGGACACCACATAGTTGGCGTCACTCACCTTCCTGAGCACTTCGTACGGTCCCAAATTGACCTCAAGAGTATTAGGACTCTGTCGCTTGGAACAAACTCTTGTTGTACAGCCCTTCTGTCAAACCAGGGCTCAGCCCGGGACCGAGACTCGTCCAGATGTTCTGTCGCGAGCTCCCAATATCTCAACAACTTAGAAAGAACCTGACTGAAGCCAGTGCTCTCTGAAGGAGAGTCTCTAAGAACAAATAAAAAATAAGGAAGGTTACCTTCCAAATCAGTTCCAAAATGGAGAGCAAATCTCTTTAAAACACCTTTCAGGGTTTGGTGGCTGCGGTCCACCGTACCTTGAGTTTGAGGATAGCAAGAACTGCCTACGGCGTGGTTAAACCCTAGTAATGTACAAAAATTACCAAAAATTCCCCCTACAAAATAGCTTCCAGCATCAGAATGCGGCCTATAAGGAACTCCATTCAGATTTCCACAAATGACATCTGCAGGGACAGCATCCACATACCTCGATGTAACGTCAACTATGGTGAGCAGATATTCGTTCCTTACAACGTCCACTGGGATGGTGGTGGAAGGTTCCAGCAGGTGGGGAACCTTAACCAGAGGAGCTGCTTTAATACTCTGGTCCGTAAGGTACTGCTTGCAATGCCTGGCCACATTTGCCGTAATCCCTGGCCAGAAGTAGAGGCGGGTTAGTTTTTCCAAGGTTTTTCGGACCCCCATGTGGCCCGCGAACCGTCCGTCATGCGCTACCTCCAACAGGGCCTGATGGTACTTGGTCGGTACCAAAAGCTGCTCCACCGAGGCCCACTCAGCGTCCTTCTGCTGGGAGGTGGGGGGCAACCATCTCCTAAACAACACTCCGTCCTTCAGGAAGTACGTGGTGGTGGGCCCAACATCCCTCCGCCGCATCTGCGCCTGTTCCATCATAGCTGCGAGGCTCTCGTCCTCCTTCTGGGCGGCAATCAAAGCTTTCCTTCCCTGACGCACCTCATATGTGGACAAACAAGAACTGGCCGAAGCGGGCTCGGCAAACAAAAGTGAAATATCGAGGTCATTTTCCTCGCCCCCTTGGGTGGAGGTTTGGGGCTCGGGATCATCTGGAGGGAAAACTCTATGGGTCATGCTCCGGGTCACAGCGCAAAAAGGAAAAACATGGGGCATATCTGTCTCCAGTTGCTTTAAATCGGCAGGGGCACTCGGCACTTCCTGGACTACCGGGGGAGGGACTCCTCCCATTCTCTCCCCGGCCAAATCATTCCCAAAATTAAATCAACGCCTGGGACAGGTAACTCAGGCAAAACAGCAACTGGGGCATCACCCACAAAACAGTCCGAGTTTAGGTGGACTCGGACCAAAGGCGCTGTACTCCGACCCCCTCCGGAATATAAAACAACACACTCTCCAGTCTTCTCTCCCGTAACCACACCTACCCTTAGCAAGGTCTGGAGGGCCCCAGAGTCCCTTAAAATGTTTACAGGGCGTGTTAAGCCGGACCCTGTTATTGCTCCCTTTGAGAGGAACGCCTGATACCTGGCGTCCGGTTGGCTCTCCTTATCAACTTGGTGGTGGCTCACACCTCTTACGGAAGGGGACACACAACCCACCGTCACCGTCTCTTGGCCTGAAATCCTTTGTGTTGTCATAACTGTCTTTGCTGGCTCCTTTGGCTGGAGCCTGCGCCAACAATACTCGAACTCGGCTTCGAACTGCCCTTGCCCTGAGGGAGAGGGGCCAAGGGACGCTGATGCGTCATCTTCCCACGAGGTGGAGGTAGATTAGACCAGTGAACAAATGTGTGGCTCTCCTTCCTTGCCAATACGTAATTATCGGCCACTGTGGCCGCTTCCTCCACAGTTTTCACACGTTTCTGAGCTAGATAGGATGCCACATATGAAAGCTTCCCTCTTCGTCCTGGCTAGCTCGAGGTGGCTTTGCTCCACAGTCTTCCTCAAACTCCAAAATTTCCACAGTCTTCCTCAAACTCCAAAAAAAGATATGAAAGCTTCCCTCTTCGCCCTGGCTAGCTCGAGGTGGCTTTGCTCCAGTCTTCCTCAAACTCCAAAATTTTTGCCTGTAAGCTTCTGGCACCAGAGAATAGGCCTGAAGGACCTGTTTCTTGACCCTGTCATAAGAGCAGGCGTCTACATCACTAAGCGCCATATACGCTTTCAGTGTCTTGCCCTTAAAACTCTGTTGCAATACCAAGGTCAACTGGTCTCTGGGCCAAGAGAGACGAGTTGCAAGCCTCTCAAAACTACTAAAGAAGGCATCTACACAACCTTCGTTAAAAGTGGGAATTAGCCTCACCGCTTTCCCTAAATCAAAGATATTAGTATCCCTGCTCGCCCCAAGCTCAGCTAAACGCAGCTACGTTTCGAGGGAGCGGTTCCTGGCTTCCTCTAGCTTAATCTGTAGCTCGAACCGCCTCAACTCTGCGTCGGCCTTAGGCTGGTCCCTAAGGAAGGCAGCCGCGTCCTCGTCACTCACGATAGGCATGGTGGCGTAAGATCACGGAAAACACAAAAATATGGTGTAGCGTTATACTCATGATCCTGGCGAGGTCGCCACTGTCACACACGCACTCCCACTCAAACTCACCGCACCTTCCTTGATACGTCTTCACAGCTCGTATCAGGGGGGGTGAAATATTATAATTTCAAAAAACCAGGTTCTGGGCGTGTGCTTGAGAAAATAAACAAATGTAAATACACTTACTTACAATTTATTAACAAAATATTTACAACGGATCTGACTGCCTGAGGGGCCACTGAACTAACTGATAAATATAAAAGATAACAAAACAAAACACAGGATTACGAGTAAACACCACTCCACAAACACCACAAACGCAAAAAAATATCGGGACACGCAAAAACTCAAACGATAATAAAAAATCCTTAACTAGCTAGCATAAATAAAACTCAAACTGGTCCACAATGAAAGGAAAATCACACAAGTGAACACAGAAAATAAAAACACACAAAAACAAAACACAAACACAGAAACACAGAAAAAAAAAGAAATGAGAGAGAGAGAGAGAGAGAGAGAGAGAGAGAGAGAGAGAGAGAGAGAGAGAGAGAGAGAGAGAGAGAGAGAGAGAGAGAGAGAAAGAGAGGGAGGAGACGTCACCCAGACACGAAAATAAAAGAAAATGAAAAGATCCAACCCTCTTCCACAGTTACGTTAAAATTAACACTACACCAGTAGTGTTAACAAAACCCATCCAGGGTAAAAGAAATGCGCGAAGCAAAATTGGTGGAATAATTCCACCCACAAACGTACTGTGAAAGTAAACACACACAAAAAAGGGAAGGACAAAATAGTGATTAACGAGGCAGCAGCCTCTTCAAAAATCACTCCAATAAAACGTAAAATATCTCGACGGCGCTCCTAACCTCACCCCAAAACATATTAACCTACTCCTAAAACCTAAGAACCACACAACAATACCTTACATAGTAGTAGGACGCGCAAACGCGACCTTCACCTCCGTGACCTGGACTCGTGGAAGAGTGAATGACCGAGTGAGGCTGATCTCACCTGCTCGGAGGCTTATATTGCCCCGAGCCCTGCTCTGACCGCCGTGGTCGCCTACCCACGTGGTTACATTACAACACAAAGAAAACACTACCTAACAAATCAAATATTGTTCCCATAGTGGTATTTACGTGTAGGTAGTATGAAAAAAGAAATCCTCTCCAAAATTCAAGAGGGAAAACTGAGAGATAAACGAGTTACAGGCCAAAAAGGTAAAAATGCCCTAACTCTATGTAATACGAACATGAAAAAATTATAGAAATTACCTATTACACAAAATAAAAACAACTTGCTATATAACTTACATAGCAAAAGGTATAGTAAGTTTTCCTCCTCCCCAGGGCGACTCCGGAAACGTACACAATTTCTAAACGGAGAACAAGGCTTCCGCCCTTGCTATAGTGACTCAAAAAACAATTAAACTTAAATTAAACCATCAAATGTACATAATAAAGAAAAATAAAGTGACCTTCAAATGGTAATAAAACAAGGAGTGGTGAGGGAGGTAGCCTACGGCTGACCTCTCCTCATCCCCCACTGACCCATTAACCACCCATTCCTGACCTGCGGTGGCTCGCGGCGCCAACCGCCACAAGGTTGAATTGAACAGCACAAAAGGGAAAGAAAAAAACAAATATATGTACACCAATAAAATAAAATATGTATACCACGTCCGTGACAATTGTAAAATTAAAAAGTTGTTTTCTACTAAATGTGTTTAAACGTCCAAAAAGATTAAAAATGGCTACTTTGTACTGTTTCATAGAAAGAAAATGTATATTGTGCTTATCTTCTTGTTTTTAATCAAAACATTGAAATCAATAGAAAATTATTAAAAAGTGACTTTTGGTGTAAAATTATATATTTTTTCGTAAAAGAGATGGTTTTCCTTTAAAAGTTGTAAATCTCCGAAAAACATTGAAAAAAGGATCATTTATGCAGTTTTAGAGAAAAAATGTACATATAATCGTAAAATCAGATAAAAGCATTAAAATAGGTAATTTGTGCAATTTTAGAGAAAAAAAATATTGTCGAGAAAAAGAATATATTTTTTTGGTTTTCTTCCACCAACAAATAATAACAAGAAAAAAAAAAACATTGAACAAGTCACTTTTTAGGCAGAATTTTCTTCTTTATTCAAATTGCATATATTAAACTTGTAAAAGGGGGTTTTGTTAAAAATACCGTTAATAATCCTAAAAACGTTGAAAAACATATCATTTATGATTTTTTTCAGAAAAAAGAAAATATTCGCAATATACAGTGGTTTTGTTTATTTTTTTTATTTTTATGAAAACAATTAAATAAGCAGAAAATCAAAAAATTCACTTTTTCGGTGAAAAGGAACTTTTTTCGAGAAATAGAATATATTCCTTTTTTTCTGAACTAAAAAAAAGATGGTCTTTCTAAGATAAGATGTTAATTCTCATGAAAACGCTGGAGAGGGGATAATTTATGAAATTTTGAGATAAAAAAATGAATTGCAATAAAAAGTTACTATATTTCTTGTTTTTTCGATCATTTTCATTCAAAACAAGAAAATGAAAAGAAATAAACACTGAAAAATTATTTTTCAAAAAGAATTTTTTTTTTTCCTTGAAATAGTTTGTATTACATTTTATGTAAAATTAAAAAAAGGATTTTCTTTAAAATGTTGTTAAAACCAATAAAAAGGTTTAAACAGGGTGGTTTATTTAACTTTAAGGTGAAAAAAACATATAGCGTATTGTTCATGTTTATAATTAAAACATGGAAATTCAAAGAAAATTACAGAAAAACTCACTTTTGGAGGTAAAAACATACTTTTTTTTTCTAAAGGATGATGGATTTGTCATAAAAATATTGTAAAACCTTTAAAAACGTTGAAAAATGGATAATTCAAATCGCATATGTTATACTTGTAAAAAGAGGTTTCGTGTAAAATGCCGTTAATACTCTTAAAAACTGAAAAAAACGTAATTTATGAAATTTTAGAAAAAAAAAAATTATATTGTAATATGAAAAAAAATGTTTTCTACAAAATGTTTTTAAACGTCCAAAAAGATTAAAAATGGGTACTATGTACAGTTTCAGAGAAAGAAAATGTATAAAGTGTTTATTTTCTTGTTTTTAATAAAAATATTGAAATCAATAGAAAATTATTAAAAAATGACTTTTGGTGTAAAATCTAATTTTTTTTCGTAAAAAAGATGGTTTTCCTTGAAAAGTTGTAAATCTCCTAAAAACATATAAAAAAGGGTCATTTATGCTGTCTTAGAGAAAAAAATATATTATCGTAATATAAGGATAAAAGCAAAAAAATTGGTAATTTGTGAAATTTTAAAGAAAAAAAATAATGTCGAGAAAAACAATGTATTTTCTTGGTTTTCTTCCACCAACAAGTGAAAATAAGAAAAAAAATATTGAAAAGTCGCTTTTTAGGCAAAATTTTCTTTTTTATTCAAATTACTTATATTATACTTGTAAAAGCGGGTTTTGTTTAAAATGCCGTTGATACTCCTAAAAACGTTGAAAAACACGTCATGTATAATCTTTTTTTCAGAAAAAAAAAGTATATTGTTGCCATATCCAGTGTTTTTTGTTCATTTTTTTGGTGAGAACAATGAAAAAAACAGAAAATCATCGAAAAAATTCACTTTTTCGGTGAAAAGGAACTTTTTTCGTGAAATGGCATATATTTTTCTTGCTTTTTCCTTCATTTTCATTCAAAACATGGAAAAGAAAAGAAAAAACACTGAAAATTTTTTTTCTTAAAGAAATATATATATTTTTTCCTTGAAATTGCTTGTATTACATTTTATGTAACATGAAAAAGGGATTTTCTTCAAAATGTTGTTAAAACCAATAAAGAGGTTTAAATAGGATAGTTTATGTAACTTTAAAGAAAAAACAATACGCTATAGCGTATTGTTCATGTTTTTAATTAAAACATGGAAATTCAAAGAAAATTACTGAAAAACTCACTTTTGAAGGTAAAAACATACTTTTTTTTCTAATGGAAGATGGATTTCTCATTAAAAAATTGTAAAACTCCTAAAAACATGGAAAAATGGATAATTCAAATCGCATATGTTATACTTGTAAAAGGCGGATTTGTGTAAAATGCCGTTAATAATCTTAAAAATTGAAAAAAACGTAATTTATGAAATTTTAGGTAAAAGAGTATAATATAACATGAAAAAGATGTTTTCTAGAAAATGTATTTTAACGTCCAAAAAGGTTAGAAATGGGTACTTTGTACAATTTCAGAGAAAACAAAAGTATATAGTGTTTATTTTTTTGTTTTTTAATCAAAACATTGAAATCAATAGAAAATTATTAAAACATGACTTTTGGATTAAAGTCATATTTTTTTCGTAAAAGAGATGGTTTTCCTTGAAAAGTTGTAAATCTTTGAAAAACATTGAAAAAATGGTCATTTATGCAGCTTTAGAGAAAAAATATATATTATCGTAAAATGACGATAAAAGCATAAAAATAGGTAATTTGTGCAATTTTAGAGAAAAAAAAATATTGTCGAGAAAAAGAATGTATTTTTTTGGTTTTCTTCCACCAACAAATGAAAATAAGAGAAAAACATTAAAAAAGTCACTTTTTAGGTTAAATTTTCTTCTTTATTCAAATTGCATATAATATACTTGTAAAAGGTGGTTTTGTTTAAAATGCCGTTAATACTCCTAAAAACGTTGAAAAACAAGTAATTTATGATTTTTTTTCCAGAAAAAAGTACATTGTCGCAATATTCAGTGTTTTTTGTTTATTTTTTGATGAAAACAATGAAATAAGCAGAAAATCATCGAAAAATTCACATTTTCGATGAAAATGAACTTTTTTCGTGAAATGGCACCTATATTCCTTTTTTCTGAACTAAAAAAAAAGATGGTCTTTCTTAAATAAGATGTTAATTCTCCTGAGAACGATGGAAAGAGATAATTTATGCAATTTTGAGAGAAAAAAATTAATTGTAATAAAAAGTTCATATATTTCTTGTTTTTTCCTTCATTTGCATTCAAAACATGGAAAAGAAAAGAAAAAATACTGAAAATGTCTTTTTCTAAAATAAATATTTTTTTTTCCTTGAAATAGCTTGTATTACATTTTATGTAACATGAAAAAGGGATTTTCTTCAAAATGTTGTTAAAACAAATAAAAAGGTTTAAATAGGGTAGTTTATGTAACTTTTAAGAGAAAAACAATATGTTATAGCTGATTGTTCATGTTTTTAATTAAAACATGGAAAATCAAAGAAAATTACAGAAAAACTAACTTTTGGAGGTAAAAACATACTTTTTTTTTCTAAGGGAAGATCAATTTGTCATAAAAATATTGTAAAACTCTTAAAAACGTGCAAAAATGGACAATTCAAATCGCATATGTTATATTTGTAAAAGGAGGTTTTGTGTAAAATGCCAATAATAATCTTAAAAACTGAAAAAAAAACGTAATTAATGAAATTTTAGATAAAAAAGTATAATATAACATGAAAAGTTGTTTTCTACAAAATGTATTTTGACGTCCAAAAAGGTTTAAAATGGGTACTTTGTACAATTTCAGATGAAAGCAAATGTACATAGTGTTTATTTCCTTGTTTTTAATCAAAACATTGAAATCAATAGGAAATTATTAATATATAACTTTTGGTTTAAAATCATGTTCTTTTTTCGTAAAAGAGATGGTTCTACTTGAAAAGTTGTAAATCTTCGAAAAACATTGAAAAAGGGTCATTTATGGAGTTTTAGAAAAAATATATATATATATTATCGTAAAATAAGGATAATAGCATAAATATAGGTAATTTGTGCAATTTTAGAGAAAAGAAAAATTGTCGAGGAAAAGAATGTATATTTTTGGTTTTCTTCCACTAACAAATGAAAATAAGAAAAAAAGCATAGAAAAAGTCATTTTCTAGGCAGAATTTTCTTCTTTTTTCAAATTACATATAACATACTTGTAAAACGGGGTTTTGTTTAAAATGCCGTTATTACTCCCAAAAGAGATAGTTTTCCTTGAAAAGTTATAAATCTTCGAAAACATTGAAAAAAGGGTCTTTTATGCAGTTTTAGAAAAAATATATATATTATAGTAGAATAAGCATAATAGCATAAAAATAGGTAATTTGTGCAATTTTACAGAAAAGAAAAATTGTCTAGAAAAAGAATGCATCTTTTTCGTTTTCTTCCACCAACAAATGAAAATAAGAAAAAAACATTGAAAAAGTCACTTTTTAGGCTGAATTTTCTTCTTTTTTCAAATTGCATATAACATACTTATAAAAGGGGGTTTTGTTTAAAATGCTGTTAATACTCTTAAAACCGTTGAAATACACGTCATTTATGATTTTTTTCAGAAAAAAGTATATTCAGTATTTTATGTTTATTTTTTTATGAAAACAATGAAATAAGCAGAATATCATCGAAAAATTCACATTTTTGGTGAAAAGGAACTTTTTTCATGAAATGGCATATACTCCTTTTTTCTGAATTTAAAAAAAGATGGTCTTTCTTAGATAAAATGTTTATTCTCCTAAAAACGCTGGAAAAAACATAATTTATGCATTTTTTAGAGAAAAAAAATGAATTGCAATAAAAAGTTAATATATTTCTTGCTTTTTCCTTTATTTTCATTTAAAACATGGAAAAGAAAAGAAAAAACCTTTAAAAATTTTAAAGAAAATCCCTTCTTCATGTTACATAAAATGTAATACAAGCCATTTCAATGAAAAAATATATATTTCTTTAAGAAAAAGGATTTTTCAGTGTTTTTTCTTTTCATTTCCATGTTTTGAGTGAAAATGAAGGAAAAGGCAAGAAATATATATAAATTTTCATGGCAATTCATTTTTTTCTACAAAATTGCATAAATTATCCCGCTTCAAGCGTTTCTTGGGAATTAACATCTTATCTGAGAAACACCATCTTTATTTAAGTTAAAGAAAAAAAGAATATATACCATTTCACGAAAAAAGTTTCTTTTCACCGAAAAAGTAAATTTTTTGATGATTTTCTCCTTATTTCATAGTTTTCATCAAAAAATAAACAAAAAACACTGAATATTGCCACAATATACTTTTTTTTTCTGAAAAAAAAATCATAAATGACGTGTTTTTAAACATTTTTAGGAATATACTAGGAGTACACTAGAGCATATTGTTTTTCTCTTTAAAGTTACATAAACTACTCTATTTAAACCTTTTTATTGGTTTTAACAACATTTTGAAGAAAATCCTTTCTTCATGTAACATAAAATGTAATACATGCCATTTGAATGAAAAAATTTACATTTTTTTAAGGAAAAGGATTTTTCGGTGTTTTTTCTTTTCATTTCCATCTTTTGAGTGAAAATGAAGGAAAAGGCAAGAAATATATTAAATTTTCATGGCATTTCATTTTTTTCTCACAAAATTGCATAAATTATCCTGTTTCCAGCAATTCTTGGAGAATTAACATTTTATCTAAGAAAGACCATCCTTATTTTCGTTCAGAAAAAACGAATATATGACATTTCACGCAAAAAGTTTCTTTTTACCGAAAAATTTAATTTTTCGATGATTTTCTGCTTATTTCATTCTTTTCATAAAAAATAAATAAAAAACACTGAATATTGCCAGAATATACTTTTTTTCTGAAAAAAATCATAAATGACGTGTTTTTAAACATTTTTAGGAGTATTAACGGCATTTTAAACAAAACCCCCTTTTTTAAGTATAATATATGCAATTTGAATAAGGAAGAAAATTCCGCATAAAAAGTGTCTTTTCCAAGGTTTTTTTCATATTTTCATTTGTTGGTGGAAGAAAACCAAAAAAATACATTCTTTTTCTCGACAATACTTTTTTTCTCTAAAATTGATCAAACTACCTATTTTTATGCTTTTATCTTTATTTTACGACGACATATTTTTTTCTCTAAAACAGCATAAATGATCCTTTTTTCAATGTTTTTCGGAGATACTACTTTTAAAGAAAAACCACCTCTTTTACAAAAAAAAAAAAAAAAAAAAAATCTTTTTACCCTAAAAGTCACTTTTGTAATAATTATCTATTGATTTCAATAGTTTGATTAAAAACAAGAAAATAAACACTATAAACATTTTCTTTCTCTTAAACTGTACAAAGTATCCATTTTTAACCTTTTTGGACGTTTAAACACATTTTGTAGAAAACAACTTTTTCATATTATAATATACTTTTTCTATCTAAAATTTCATAAATTTCAATTTTTTTCTTTTTTAAGAGTATTAACGGCATTTTACATAAAACCCCCTTTTACAAGTATAACATATGCGATTTGAATTATCCTTTTTTCAACGTTTTTAAGAGTTTTACAATAATTTTATGACAAATCACCACTATTTAAACCTTTTAATTGGTTTTAACAACATTTTGAAGAAATACTCTTTTTCATGTTACATAAAATGTAATACAAGCCATTTCAATGAAAAAATATATATTTCTTTAAGAAAAAGCATTTTTCAGTGTTTTTTGTTTTCATTTCCATGTTTTGAGTGAAAATGAAGGAAAAAGCAAGAAAAATATTGACTTTTCATGAGAATTCTTTTTTTTTTTCTCAAAATTGCTTATATTATAACGTTTCCAGCGTTTCTTGGAGAATTAACATCTTATCTAAGAAAGACCATCTTTATTTTAGTTCAGAAAAAAAGAATATATACCATTTCACGAAAAAAGTTTCTTTTCACCGAAAAAGTGAGTTTTTCGATTATTTTCTGCTTATTTTATTGTTTTCATCAAAAAATAAACAAAAAACACAGAATATTGCCACAATATACTTTTTTCTGAAAAAAAAAAAATGACGTGTTTTTCAACGTTTTTGGGAGTATTAATGACATTTTAAACAAAACCCTCTTTTATAAGTATAATATATGCAATTTGAAAAAAGAAGAAAATTTTGCCTAAAAAGTAACTTTTTCAAGTTTTTTTTCTTATTTTCATTTGTTGGCGGAAGAAAAACAAAAAATTACATTCTTTTTCTCGCCAATACTTTTTTTCTCTAAAATTGATCAAATTACCTAGTTTTATTCTTTTATCTTTATTTTACGACAATATATAATTTTTTCTCTAAAACCGCATAAATGACCCTTTTTTCAATGTTTTTCAGATATTTACTATTTTTAAAGGAAAACCATCTCTTTTACGAAAAAGAATATAATTTTACACCAAAAGTCACTTTTTCATAATTTTCTATTGATTTCAATGTTTTGATTGAAAACAAGAAAATAAACACTATATATTATATTTTCTTTATCTTAAATTATGCAAAGTATCGATTTTTAACCTTTTTGGACGTTTAAACACATTTTGTAGAAAACAACTTTTTCATGTTACAATATACTTTTTCTATCTAAAATTTCATAAATTACATTTTTTTCAGTCTTTAAGAGTATTAACGGCATTTTACAAAAAAAACCCTTGTACAAGTATAATATATGCGATTTAAATTATCCATTTTTCAACGTTTTTTAAAGGGTTTACAATATTTTTATGACAAATCCATCTTCCCTTAGATAAAAAGTATGTTTTTACCTCCAAAAGCGAGTTTTTAAGTAATTTTCTTTAAATTTTCATGTTTTAATTAAAAACAAGAACAATACGCTATAGCGTATTGTTTTTCTCTTTAAAGTTACATAAACTACCCTATTTAAGCTTTTTTATTGCTTTTAACAACATTTTGAAGAAAATGCCTTCTTCATGTTACATAAAATGTAATACAAGCCATTTCAATGAAAAAATATATATTACTTTAAGAAAAAGAATTTTTCAGTGTTTTTCTTTTCATTTCCATGTTTTGAGTGAAAATGAAGGAAAAAGCAAGAAATATATTGACTTTTCATGGGAATTCATTTTTTTTTCTCAAAATTGCTTATATTATAACGTTTCCAGCGTTTCTTGGAGAATTAACATCTTATCTAAGAAAGACCATCTTTATTTTAGTTCAGAAAAAAAGAATATATTCCATTTCACGAAAAAAGTTTCTTTCCACCGAAAAAGTGAGTTTTTCGATGATTTTCTGCTTACTTTATTGCTTTCATCAAAAAATAAACAAAAAACACAGAATATTGCCACAATATACTTTTTTTCTGAAAAAAATCATAAATGACGTGTTTTCAACGTTTTTAGGAGTATTAACGACATTTTAAACAAACCCCCTTTTACAAGTATAATATATGCAATTTGAATAAAGAAGAAAATTTTGCCTAAAAAGTAACTTTTTCAAGGTTTTTTTTCACATTTTCATTTTTTGGTGGAAGAAAACCAAAAAAATACATTCTTTTTCTCGACAATACTTTTTTTCTCTAAAATTGATCAAATTACCTATTTTTATGCTTTTATCCTTATTTTACGACATTATATTTTTTTTTCTCTAAAACCGCATAAATGACTCTTTTTTCAATGTTTTTTTTTCGGAGATTTACTATTTTTAAAGGAAAACCATCTCTTTTACGAAAAAGAATATGATTTTACACCAAAAGTCACTTTTTCATAATTTTCTATTGATTTCAATGTTTTGATTGAAAACAAGAAAATAAACACTATATACATTTTCTTTCTCTTATACTATGCAAAGTATCGATTTTTAACCTTTTTGGACGTTTAAACACATTTTGTAGAAAGCAACTTTTTCATGTTACAATATACTTTTTTAATCTAAAATTTCATAAATTACATTTTTTTCAGTCTTTAAGAGTATTAACGGCATTTTACAAAAAAAAAAAACCTTTTACATGTAAAACATATGCGATTTAAATTATCCATTTTTTAACGTTTTTAAGGGGTTTACAATATTTTTATGACAAATCCATCTTCCCTTAGAAAAAAAAGTATGTTTTTATCTCCAAAAGTTAGTTTTTAAGTAATTTTCTTTGAATATCCATGTTTTATTTAAAAACATGAACAATACGCTATAGAGTATTGTTTTTCTCTTTAAAGTTACATAAACTACCCTATTTAAACCTTTTTATTGGTTTTAACAACATTTTGAAGAAAATCCCTTCTTCCTGTTACATAAAATGTAATACAAGCCATTTCAATGAAAAAATATATATTTTTTAACGAAAAAGCATTTTTCAATGTTTTTTCTTTTCATTTCCATGTTTTGAGTAAAAATGAAGGAAAAGGCAAGAAATATATATAAATTTTCATGGCAATTCATTTTTTTCTCTCAAAATTGCATAAATTATCTCGTTTCCAACGTTTCTTGGGGACTTAACATCTTATCTAAGAAAGACCATCTTTATTTTAGTTAAAGAAAAAAGGAATATATGCCATTTCACGAAAAAAGTTTCTTTTCACCGAAAAAGTGAATTTTTCGATGATTTTCTGCTTATTTCATAGTTTTCATCAAAAAATAAACAAAAAACACTGAATATTGTCACAATATATTTTTTTTCTGAAAAAAAAAAAATATAAATGACGTGTTTTTCAACGTTTTAGGAGTATTAACGGCATTTTAAACAAAACCCCTTTTTACAAGTATTATATATGCAATTTGAATAAAGAAGAAAATTCTAACTAAAAAGTGTCTTTTTCAAGGTTTTTTTCATATTCTCATTTGTTGGTGGAAGAAAACCAAAAAAATACATTTTTTTTCTCGACAATACATTTTTTCTCTAAAATTGCACAAACTACCTATTTTTTATGCTTTTATCCTTATTTTACGACGACATGTTTTTTTTCTCTAAAACCGCAAAAATGACCCTTTTTTCAATGTTTTTCAGTGATTTACTACTTTTAAAGGAAAACCATCTCCTTTACGAAAAAAAAAAAAGTTTTTACCCCAAAAGTCACTTTTTTAATAATTTTCTATTGATTTCAATGTTTTGATTAAAAACAAGAAAATAAAACCTATATACATTTTTTCTTTCTCTAAAAGTACAAAGTATCCATTTTTAACCTTTTTCGACGTTTAAACACATTTTGTAGAAAACAACTTTTTCATGTTACAATATTTTCTATCTAAAATTTCATAAATTACGTTTTCTTCAATTTTTAAGAGTATTAACGCCATTTTACATAAAACCCCCTTTTACAAGTATAACATATGAGATTTGAATTATCCATTTTTCAACGTTTTTAAGGGTTTTACAATATTTATATGACAAATCCTTCTTCCCTTAGAAAATAAAGTATGTTTTTACCTCCAAAAGTGAGTTTTTAAGTCATTTTTTTTTAATTTCCATGTTTTAATTAAAAACATGAACAATACACTAGAGCTTATTGTTTTTCTCTTTAAAGTTACATAAACTACCCTATTTAAACCTTTTTATTGGTTTTAACAACATTTTGAAGAAAATCCTTTCTTCATGTAACATAAAATGTAATACAAGCCATTTGAATAAAAAAAAATTAAATTTTTTTAAGGAAAAGGATTTTTCGGTGTTTTTTCTTTTCATTTCCATGTTTTGAGTGAAAATGAAGGAAAAGGCAAGAAATATATTAAAGTTTCATGGCATTTCATTTTTTTCTCTCAAAATTGCATAAATTATCCTGTTTCCAGAAATTCTTGGAGAATTAACATTTTATCTAAGAAACACCATCTTTATTTTAGTTCAGAAAAAAGGAATATATGATATTTCACGCAAAAAGTTTCTTTTAACCGAAAAAGTTAATTTTTCGATGATTTTCTGCTTATTTCATTCTTTTCATAAAAAATAAACAAAAAACACTGAATATTGCCAGAATATACTTTTTTTTCTGAAAACAATCATATATGACGTGTTTTTAAACATTTTTAGGAGTATTAACGGCATTTTAAACAAAACCCCCTTTTTTCAAGTATAATATATGCAATTTGAATAAAGAAGAAAATTCTGGATAAAAAGTGTCTTTTCCAAGGTTTTTTTCATATTTTCATTTGTTGGTGGAAAAAAACCAAAAAATACATTCTTTTTCTCGACAATACTTTTTTTCTCTAAAATTGCACAAACTACCTATTTTTATGCTTTTATCCTTATTTAACGATGACATTTTTTTTTCTCTAAAACAGTATAAATGACCCTTTTTTCAATGTTTTTCGGAGATAGTACTTTTAAAGAAAAACCACCTCTTTTACAAAAAAAAAAAATGTTTTTACCCTGAAATTCACTTTTGTAACAATTTTCTATTGATTTTAATGTTTTGATTAAAAACAAGAAAATAAACACTATAAACATTTTCTTTCTCTTAAACTGTACAAAGTATCCATTTTTAACCTTTTTGGACGTTTAAACACATTTTGTAGAAAACAACTTTTTCATATTATAATATACTTTTTCTATCTAAAATTTCATAAATTTCAATTTTTTTCAATTTTAAGACTATTAACGGCATTTTACATAAAACCCCCTTTTACAAGTATAACATATGCGATTTGAATTATCCTTTTTTCAACGTTTTTAAGAGTTTTACAATAATTTTATCACAAATCCATCTTCCCTTAGAAATAAAAGTATGTTTTTACCTCCAAAAGTGAGTTTTTAAGTAATTTTCTTTGAATTTCCATGTTTTAATTAAAAACATGAACAATACGCTATAGCGTATTGTTTTTTTCTTTAAAGTTACATAAACTCCACTATTTAAACCTTTTTATTGGTTTTAACAACATTTTGAAGAAATAGTCTTTTTCATGTTACGTAAAATGTAATACAAGCCATTTCAATGAAAAAATATATATTTCTTTTAGAAAAAGCATTTTTCTGTGTTTTTTCTTTTCATTTCCATTTCATTTCCAATGAAGGAAAAAGCAAGAAATATATATACTTTTCATGGGAATTCATTTTTTTTTCTCAAAATTACTTATATTATAACGTTTCCAGCGTTTCTTGGAGAATTAACATGTTATCTAAGAAAGACCATCTTTATTTTAGTTCAGAAAAAAAAGAATATATGCCATTTCACGAACAAAGTTTCTTTTCACCGAAAAAGTGAATTTTTCGATGATTTTCTGCTTATTTCATAGTTTTCATCAAAAAATAAACAAAAAACACTTAATATTGCCACAACATATTTTTTTCTGAAAAAAAAAAAAATTATAAATGACGTGTTTTTCAACGTTTTAGGAGTATTAACGGCATTTTAAACAAAACCCCCTTTTACAAGTATAATATATGCAATTTGAATAAAGAAGAAAATTCTGCCTAAAAAGTGTCTTTTTCAAGGTTTTTTTCATATTTTCATTTGTTGGTGGAAGAAAGCCAAAAAAAATACATTATTTTTTCTCGACAATACATTTTTTTTCTAAAATTGCACAAACTACCTATTTTTTATGCTTTTATCCTTATTTTACGACGAAATATTTTTTTTCTCTAAAACCGCTAAAATGAACCTTTTTTCAATGTTTTTTCAGTGATTTACTACTTTTAAAGGAAAACCATCTCTTTTACGAAAAAAATTTTTTTTACCCCAAAAGTCACTTTTTTAATAGTTTTCTATTGATTTCAATGTTTTGATTAAAAACAAGAAAATAAAACCTATATACATTTTCTTTCTCTGAAACTGTACAAAGTATCCATTTTTAACCTTTTTGGACGTTTAAACACATTT
>CM035220.1:30844186-30854944 GCA_020233015.1 Callinectes sapidus | reverse complement strand
ATATATATATATATATATGACTTTACACGAAAAGTATTTTTTTGTGATTTGCTTTTTATTTCAATGTTTTGATTAAAAACAAGAAAATAAACACTATATACATTTTCTCTCTATGAAACTGTACAAAGTACCCATTTTTGAACGTTTAAAAACATGAAAAAAGAAACTTTTCCATGTTACAATATACTTTTTTATCTAAAATTTCAAAAATTATGTTTCTTAAAGGTTTTTAGGAGTATCTACGGCATTTTAGAAGAAACACACCTTTTACAACTATAACATATGCAATTTGAATGAAGAAAAAAAAATTCTGCTGAAAAGTGAGTTTTTTAAAGTTTTCCATGTTATTTTCATTGGTTGATAGAAGAAAAGCAAAAATTTAATTGTTTTTTACGACAATAATTTTTTTCTCTAAAAATGCAAAAATCATCCTTTTTTCAACGTTTTTGGGGAGATTTCAAACTTTTCAAGGAAACCGCTCTCTTTTAGAAAAAAAAAAGGTTGATTTTACTCCAAATCAATGATTTTCTATTAATTTCAATGTTTCGATTAAAAACAAGAGAAAAAACACGTTATACATTTCCTTTCTCTGAAAGTACATAAACTACCAAATTTTAATCATTTTGGACGTTTTTTTTTTTTTAAGAAAAAAAGTTTTTCATGTTACAAAAAATGTAATATATATATATACCATTCAAGAAAGAAAATATTTCTTTAAAAAAAAAGGATAATTTAAATGTTTCTATTCAAATTTCCATGTTTTGATTGAAAAGGAAGGAAAAATCAAGAAATCCATTTAGTTTTTATGGCAAAATATTTTCTTTCCTTAAAATTCCATAAATTAACCATGTTTCAACGTTTTTCAGAGTATTAACAATATTTTAAAATAAACCCTCTTTTTCTAATAAATATTTTTTTTAATATATGCAATTTAACCCCCAAAAAAGTATATTTTCTACCCTATTTTTTCCCATTTTAGGAGTTTTAACAATATTCTGAGGAAAAATCTTTTTAATTTAAATAAAAAGTATGCCACTGCAAGGAAAAAACAAATTTATGTCAAATATGTCTCTGTTTCTCTTTTTCTATCCATATTTTCATTGAAAATGAAAGAAAAAGACACTTAAATTTTATAATAGTACACTTTTTTCATCAGTATTGCATAAATTACCACTTTTTCATTGTTTTTTAAGAGTATTAACAACATTTCAAAGAAAACACTCAGTTTTAGTTAGTTATTTTAGTTTTTACCTCCAGAAGTGAGTTTTTTTCAGTAATTATTTTTCAATTTCAATGTTTTAATTAAAAACAAGAAAAAAACACTATATATATTTTTTTATCTTTAAAGTTATATAAACTACCCTATTTTAACCTCTTCATTGGTTTTAACAGAATTTTAATTTTTAACTACCCTATTGGTTTTAACAACATTTTGAGGAAAATCCCTTTTTCTTGTTACATAAAATGAAATACAAGCCATTTCAAGAAAAAAATTTATATTTCTTTTAGAAAAAAAAATTTACAGTATTTTTCTTTTCATTACCATGTTTTGATTGAAAATGAAGGAAAAAGCAAGAAGTATATTGACTTTTTATAGCAATTCATTTTTTTTCTCTCAAATTTGCATAAATTATCCCCTTTTCAGCGTTTTTAGGAGAATTAACATCTTATTTAAGAAAGACTATCTTTTTAGTGAAGAAAAAAGAAATATATGCCTTTTCACGAAAAAATTCCTTTTCACCGAAAAATTCAATTTCTCGATGTTTTCTGCTTCTTTCATTGTTTTCATAAAAAAATAACTTTTTATTTCCATGTTTTGATTGAAAATGTAGGAAAAAGCAATAAATATATTAACTTTTTAGAGCAATTCATTTTTTTCTCTAAAAAATTGAATAAATTATCCCGTTTTTCGCGTTTTTAGGAAAATTAACATCTTATCTAAGAAAGACCATCTTTATATGTAAAGAAAAAAAGAAAAATATGCCATTTCACGAAAAACAAAGTTGCTTTTCACCGAAAAAGTGATTTTTTCGATGATTTTCTGCTTTTTTTGTTTTCATAAAAAAAACATTTTATTTCCATATTTTGATTGAAAATGAAGGAAAAAGCAAGAAATATATAGACTTTTTATTGCAATTCATTTTTTCTCTCAAAATTGCATAAATTATCCCCTTTTCAGCGTTTTTAGGAGAATTAACATATTATCTAAGAAAGACCATCTTTTTTTGTGAAGAAAAAAGGAATATATGCCATTTCACGAAAAAAGTTCCTTTTCACCGAAAAAGTGAATATTTCGATGATTTTCTGCTTATTTCATTGTTTTCATAAATAATAAACAAAAAAACAATGAATAATGCGACAAAATAGTTTTTTCTCAAAAATGTCATAAATGACGTTTTTTTCAACGTTTTCAGGAGTATTAACGGCATTTTACACAAAAACGTCCTTTTACAAGTGTATTATAGTCAATTTGAATAAAGAAAAAAACTCTGCCTAAAAAGTGACTTTTTTCAATGTTTTTATCTTATTTTCATCTGTTGGTGGAAAAGAAGCAAAAATACATTCTTTTTTTCGACAATATATATTTTTTCTCTAAAATAATTTTCTTTTGATTTCAATGTTTTGATTGAAAACAAGAAAATAAACATTATAACCATTTTCTTTCTCTGAAACTGTACAAAGTACCCATTTTTCAACTTTTAAAAATATGTAAAAAGAATATTTTTCATGTTACTATATACTTTTTTGTCTAAAATTTAAAAAGTGATGTTTTTTAAACGTTTTTATGAGTATTTACGGCATTTTACACGAAACCCCCCTTTTACAATTATAATATATGCAATTTGAATTAAGAATAAAAACAATTATGCCGAAAAGTGACTTTTTTAATGTTTTCCATGTTATTTTCATTGGTTGTTAGAAGAAAAGCAAAAAAAATATTGTTTTTAACAATATTTTTTTTCTCTAAAAATGCATAAATCATCCTTTTTTCAACGTTTTTTTGGAGATTTAAAACTTTTCAACGAAGCCGCTCTCTTTTAGAAAAGAAGATAATTTTACTCCAAATCAATGATTTTCTATTGATTTCAATGTTTTGATTAAAAACAAGAGAAAAAACACTTGATACATTTCCTTTCTCTGAAAGAATGTAAACTACCAAATTTTAACCTTTTTGGACGTTTTAACATTTTGACGAAAAAACTTTTTTCATAATATGAAAAATGTTATATATATATATATATATATATATACCGTTCAAGAAAGAAAATATTTCTTTAAAAAAAGTAGATAATTTAAATGTTTCTCTTTTAATTTCCATGTTTTGATTGAAAAGAGAGGAAAATAAAGAAATCCATGTTGTTTTTATAGCAAAACATATTCTTTCCTTAAAATTCCATAAATTACCCGTGTTTCAACGTTTTTCAGAGTATCAACTATATTTTAAAGAAAACCCTCTTTTTTACATAAATATAATTGTAATATATGCAATTTAACAAAAAAAAAGTGTATTTTCTATTCTTTTTAACCTTTTTAAGAGTTTTAACAATATTTTGAGGAAAAATCTTTTTAATTTAAATAAAAAGTAAGCCATTTCATAAAAAAAACTAACTTGCTTTGTTTCTCTTTTTCTATCCATGTTTTGATTGAAAATGAAGGAAAAAGACACTTAAATTTTATAGCAGTACATTTTTTTTCCATCAATATTGCATAAATTACCTATTTTTAATCGTTTTTAAGAGTATTAACAACATTTAAAAAAAAACACTCAGTTTTAGTAAGTTAGTTTAGTTCTTAACTCCAAAAAAAAGTTTTTTTCAGTAATTATCTTTCAATTTCAATGTTTTAATTAAAAACAAGAAAAATACACTATATATATTTATATTTTTCTTTTTAAAGTTATATAAACTACCCTATTTTAACCTCTTCATTGGTTTTAACAGAATTTTAAAGAAAATCCCTTTTTCTTGTTACATAAAATGTAATACAAGCCATTTCAAGGAAGAAATATATATTTCTTTTAGAAAAAGGATTTTACAGTAGTTTTCTTTTCATTTCCATGTTTTGATTGAAAATGAAAGAAAAAGCATGAAATATATTGACTTTTTATAGCAGTTCATTTTTTCTCTCAAAATTGCATAAATTATCCCTTTTGCAGCGTTTTTAGGGGAATTAATATCATATCTAAGAATGACCATCTTTTTTAGTGAAAAAAAAGGAATATATGCCATTTCACGAAAAAAGTTCCTTTTCAACGAAAAAGGGAATTTTTCGATGGTTTTCTGCTAATTATGGTAATTTTTTAATAATTTTCTTTTGATTTCAATTTTTTGATTAAAAGCAAGAAAATAAACAATATTTACTTTCTTTGAAACTGTACAATATACCCATTTTTGAACTTTTAAAAACATGTAGCAAGAAACTTTTTCATGTTACAATATAGTTTTTTTATTTAAAAACAAGAGAAAAAGCACTTTATACATTTCCTTTCTCTGAAACTATATAAACTACCAAACTTTAACTTTTTTGGACGTTTTAACAACATTTTGAGAAAAAAAAAACTTTTTAATGTTAAAAAAAAATATAATATATATATACCGTTTAAGAAAGAAAATATTTCTTTAAAAAAAATAGATAATTTTCATGTTTCTATTTTAATTTCCATGTTTTGATTGAAAAGGATGAAAAAATCAAGATATCCATATAGTTTCTATGGCAAAACATATTCTTTCCTTAAAATTCCATAAATTACCCTTGTTTCAACGATTTTCAGAGTATTAACAATATTTTAAAGTAAACACTCTTGTTTATATATATATTTTAGAGTATTTTTCTTATCATTTCCATGTTTTGATTGAAAATTAAGGAAAAAGAGAAAAATATATTTATTTTTTATAGCCATTCATTTTTTTTTCCTTCAAAATTGCATAAATTATCCCCATTTCAGCGTTTTCAGGAGAATTAACATCTTATCTAAGAAAGACCACCTTTTTTAGGAAAGAAAAAAAGAATATATGCCATTTCACGAAAAAAAGTTTTTTTCAACGAAAATGTGAATTTTTTTTATGGTTTTCTGCTTATTTCATTGTTTTCATGAAAAAATATTTTTTTATTTCCATGTTTATTGAAAATGAAGGAAAAAGCAAGAAGAATATTGACTTTTTATTGCAATTCATTTTTTTCTTTCAAAATTGCACAAATTATCCCCTTTTCATCGTTTTAAGGAGAAATAACATCTTATCTAAGAAAGACCATCTTTTTTAGTGAAGAAAAAAAATATATGCCATTTAACGAAAAAAAAGTTGCTTTTCACCGAAAAAGTTATTTTTTCGATGATTTTCTTCTTATTTCATTGTTTTCATATAATATAACTTTTCATTTCCATGTTTTGATTTAAAGTGAAGGAAAAAGCAAGAAATATATTGACTTTTTATTGCAATTCATTTTTTTTCTTTCAAAATTGAATAACTTATCCCCTTTTCAGCGCTTTTAGGAGAATTTACATCTTATCTAAGAAAGAACATCTTTTTTAGTGAAGAAAAAAGGAATATATGCCATTTCACGAAAAAACTTCTTTTTTACTGGAAAAGTGAAAATTTTGATGATTTTCTTATTATTTCATAGTTTTCATAAATAATAAACAAAAAATAATGAATATTGCGACAATATAATTTTTTCTCAGAAATTTCATAAATGACGTGTTTTTCAACGTTTTTAGGAGTATTAACGGCATTTTACACAAAACCCCTTTTTTACAAGTGTAATATAAGCAATTTGAATGCAAATAAAATTTCTGCCTAAAAAGTGACTTTTTCAATGTTTTCATCTTATTTTCATCTGTTGGTGGAAAAATTGCAAAAATACATTCTTTGTTTCGACAATATACTTTTTTCTCAAAAAATGCATAAATGACCCTTTTTCAATGTTTTACGTAGATTTACAACTTTTCAAAGAAAACCCTCTCTTTTACGAAAAAAATATGATTTTACACGAAAAGTCATTTTTTAATAATTTTCTTTTGATTTCAATGTTTTGATTAAAAACAAGAAAATAAACACTATTTTCTTTCTCTGAAACTGTACAAAGTACCCATTTTTTAACGTTTAAAAACATGTAGAAAGAAACTTTTCATGTTAAAATATACTTTTTTATTTAAAATTTCAAACATTACGTGTTTTTTAAATGTTTTTAGGAGTATTAACTGCATTTTACACGAAACACACCTTTTACAATTATAACATAATTATACAATTTGAATTAAGAAAAAAAAATTCTGAAAAGTGACTTTTTTATGTTTTCCATGTTATCTTCATTGGTTGATAAAGTAAAGGTAAAGTGGGGGGCTTACGCTGAGTCAGCGCGTAGCTGCGGGCGCTCATCTCCCGTCTCCTTTGCCTTTGAGCCTGTGGTGGAATAGTCCCTTACCCCGGGACATGGGGCCAGCATGAAATCCGGGTTTCCACAGTTTACCTTCCCTAGGTTGCCCTAGGTACCCATTTATCGACCAGTGAAGGATGAAAACCTGGGTGAGGTCCGCGCCGTCCTCGTCCGGGATCGAACTCGGGCCCACGGATTCGTAGCCAGACGCGCTAACCACTGCACCGTGGTTGATAGAAGAAAAGCAAAAAATGAATTGTTTTTTATGACAATATTTTTTTCGCTAAAAACGCATAAATCATCCTTTTTTCAACGTTTTTTTCGAGATTTAAAACTTTTCAAGGAAGCCGCTCTCTTTTAGAAAAAAAGGATGATTTTACTCCAAATCAATGATTTTCTATTGATTTCAATGTTTTGATTAAAAACAAGAGAAAAATACTTTATACATTTCCTTTCTCTGAAAATATATAAACAACCAAACTTTTAACTTTTTGGACGTTTTAACAACATTTTCAAGAAAAAATCTTTTTCATGTTACAAAAAATGTAATATATATATACCATTCAAGAAAGAAAATATTTTTTTCAAAAAAATTTATAATTTGAATGTTTTTATTTTAATTTCCATGTTTTCAATGAAAAGGAAGAAAAAATCAAGAAAAATATGAAGTTTTTATAGCAAAACATATTCTTTCCTTAAAATTCCATAAATTACCCGTGTTTCAACGTTTTTCAGAGTATTAAATATATTTTAAAGTAAACCCTCTTTTTTACATAAATATAATTGTAATATATGCAATTTAACCAAAAAAAAGTGTATTTTCTACCTTATTTTAACCTTTTTAGGAGTTTTAACAATATTTTGAGGAAAAATATTTTTAATTTAAATAAAAAGTATGCCGTTTCATAGAAAAAAAACAAATTTTCTTTGTTTTTCTTTTTCTATCCATGTTTTGATTGAAAATGAAGGAAAAAGACACTTAAATTTTATAGCAGTTTATTTTTTTTAATCAATACTGCATAAATTACCTCTTTTTCATCGTTTTTAAAAGTATTAATAACATTTCAAAGAAAAACACTCAGTTTTAGTTAGTTAGTTTAGTTATTACCTCCAAAAGTAATTTTTTTTCAGTAATTATCTTTCAATTTCAATGTTTTTATTAAACAAGAAAAATACACTATATATTTCTTTTCTCTTTAAAGTTACATAAACTACCCTATTCTAGCCTCTTCATTGGTTTTAACAGCATTTTGAAGAAAATCTCTCTTTCTTGTTACATAAAATGTAATACAAGCCATTTCAAGGAAAAAATATATATTTCTTTTAGAAAAAGGATTTTACAGTTTTTTTTTTTCTTTTTATTTCCATGTTTTGATTAAAAATGAAGGAAAAAACAAGAAATATATTGACTTTTTATAGCAGTTCATTTTTTTGTTTCAAAAATTCATACATTATCCCCTTTTTAGTGTTTTTAGAAGAATTAACATCTTATCTAAGAAAGACCATCTTTTTTAGTGTAGAAAAAAGGATTATATGCCATTTCACGAAAAAAGTTCCTTTGCAACGAAAAAGTGAATTTTTCGATGGTTTTCTGCTTATTTCATTGTTTTCATAAAAAATAACTTTTCATTTCCATCTTTTGATTTTGATTTTGAAGGAAAAAGCAAGAAGTATAATGACATTTTACTGCAATTCATTTTTTTCTCTCAAAATTGCAGCGTTTTCAGTAGAATTAACACCTTATTTAAGAAACACAATATTTTTTAGTGTAGAAAAAAAGAAATATATGCCATTTTACGGAAAAAAAATTGCTTTTCACCGAAAAAGTTATTTTTTCGATTATTTTCTGCTTATTTCATTGTTTTCATATAAAATAACTGTTCATTTCCATGTTTTGATTGAAAAGGAAGAAAAAAATCTAGAAATCCATGTAGATTTTATAGCAAAACATATTCTTTCCTTAAAATTCCATACATTACCCGTGTTTCAACGTTTTTCAGAGTATTAACAATATTTTAAAGTAAACCCTCTTTTTTACATAAATATAATTGTAATATATGCAATTTAACCAAAAAAAGTGTATTTTCTACCCTATTTTAACATTTTTAGGAGTTTTAACAATATTTTGAGGGAAAATCTTTTTAATTTAAATAAAAAGTATTTCATTTCATAGAAAAAAACAAATTTTCTTTGTTTTTCTTTTTCTATCCATGTTTTGATTGAAAATGAAGAAAAAAGACACTTAAATTTTATAGCAGTACATTTTTTTCTAAGCGCCGCCATGGTGCAGTGGCTAGCGCGTCTGGCTACGAATCCGTGGGCCCGAGTTCGATCCCGGACGAGGACGGCGCGGACCCATCTAGGTTTTCATCCTTCACTGGTCGATAAATTGGTACCGAGGGCAACCTAGGGAAGGTAAACTGTGGAAACCCGGATTTCATGCTGGCCCCATGTCCCGGGGTAAGGGACTATTCCACCACAGGCTCAAAGGCAAAGGAGACGGGAGATGAGCGCCCGCAGCCACGCGCTACTACAGCGTAAGCCCCCCACTTTACCTTTACCTTTTACATTTTTTTCATCAATATTCCATAAATTACCTCTTTTTCATCGTTTTTAAGAGTAATAACAACATTTCAAAGAAAAACACTCTGTTTTAGTTAGTTAGTTTAGTTCTTACCTTCAATGTTTTAATTAAAAACAAAAAAATATACTATATATATATTTTCTTCTATTTAAAGTTACATAAACTACCCTATATTAACGTCTTCATTGGTCTTAACAGCATTTTGAAGAAAATACCTTTTCTTGTTACATAAAATGTAATAAAAGCCATTTCAAGGAAAAAATATATATTTCTTTTAGAAAAAAGATTTTACAGTATTTTTCTTTTCATTTCCATGTTTTGATTAAAAATGAAGGAAAAATCAAGAAATATATTGATTTTTTATAGCAATTCATTATTTTGTCTCAAAATTGCATAAATTATCCCCTTTTCAGCGTTTTTAGGAGATTTAATATTTTATCTAAGGAAGACCATCTTTTTTAGAGAAGAAAAAAGGATTATGTGCCATTTCACGAAAAAATTCCTTTTCAACGAAAAAGGGAATTTTTCGATGGTTTTCTGCTTATTTCATTGTTTTCATAAAAAATAACTTTTCATTTCCATGTTTTGATTGAAAATAAAAGAAAAAAGCAAGAAGTATATTGACTTTTTATTGCAATTCATTTTTTTTCTCTCAAAATTGCATAAACTATCCCCTTTTCAGCGTTTTTAGAAGAATTAACACATTATTTAAGAAAGACCATCTTTTTTAGTGTAGAAAAAAAGAAATATTTCACACAAAAAAAAATGCTTTTCAACGAAAAAGTTATTTTTTCGATGATTTTCTGCTTATTTCATTGTTTTCATATAAAATAACTTTTTCCTTTCCATGTTTTGATTGAAAATGAAGGAAAAAGCAAGAAATATATTGACTTTTTATTGCAATTCATTTTTTTCTCTCAAAATTGCATAAATTATCCCCTTTTCAGCGTTTTTAGGAGAATTAACATCTTATTTAAGAAAGAACATCTTTTTTTAATAAAGAAAAAAGGAATATATGCCATTTCACGAAAAAAGTTCCTTTTCACCGGAAAAGTAAAAATTTCGATGATTTTTTTCTTATTTCATTGTTTTCATAACTAATAAACAAAAAACAATGAATATTGCGACAATATAATTTTTTCTCAAAAATTTCATAAATGACGTGTTTTTCAACGTTTTTAGGAGTATTAACTGCATTTTGCACAAAACCCCTTTTTTACAAGTGTAATATAGGCAATTTGAATAAAGATAAAAATTCTGCCTAAAAAGTGACTTTTTCAATGTTTTTATCTTAATTTCATCTGTTGGTGGAAAAAATTGCAAAAATACATTCTTTTTTTCGACAATATTTTTTTTTCTCTAAAACTGCATAAATGACTCTTTTTTTTCAATGTTTTACGGAGATTTACAACTTTTCAAAGAAAACCCTCTCTTTTACGAAAAAAATATGATTTTACACGAAAAGTAACTTTTTAATAATTTTCTTTTGATTTCAATGTTTTGATTAAAAACAAGAAAATAAACACTATTTTCTTTCTATGAAACTGTACAAAGTACCCATTTTTGAACGTTTAAAAACATGTAGAAAGAAACTTTTCATGTTATAATATACTTTTTTTTATCTAAAATTTTAAAAAAATACATGTTTTTAAACGTTTTTAGGAGTATTATCGGCATTTTACACGAATCCAACCTTTTACAATTATAACACATGCAATTTGAATTAAGAAAAAAACAATTCTGAAAAGTGACTTTTTTATGTTTTCCATGTTATTTTCATTGGATGATAGAAGAAAAGC
>CM035220.1:30831281-30843686 GCA_020233015.1 Callinectes sapidus | reverse complement strand
ACACTGGCCACCTGGACAGCAATATCTACCTTGCTATGGGACTTCCTCTTACCACCATTGTTGAAAAATATATAAGAAGAATGGACAAGAAGATGGACATCCCTCTGAAAAAGAAGATGAGAAACAGGCGCCTACAGAAGGAGCTGGACTACGAAGAAAAGTTTTAAAACTCCAAAAAAAAAACGTTGAAAAAAGGATTTATGCGTTTTTAGCGAAAAAAATTATTGTTGTAAAAAACAATTACTTTTTTGCTTTTCTTTTATCAACCAATGAAAATAACATGGAAAACAAAAAAAGTCACTTTTCAGAATTTTTTTTTTCTTATTTCAAATTGCATGTTGTAATTGTAAAAGGTGGGTTTCGTGTAAAAGGCCGTTAATACTCCTAAAAACGTTTAAAAACACGTATTTTTTGAAATTTTAGATAAAAAAGTATATTGTAACTAGAAAAAGTTTTTTTCTACATGTTTTTAAACGTTCAAAAATGGGTACTTTGTACAGTTTTAGAGAAAGAAAATAGTGTTTATTTTCTTGTTTTAATCGAAACATTGAAATCAAAAGAAAATTATTAAAAATTGACTTTTCGTGTAAAATCATATTTTTTTCGTAATAGAGAGGGTTTTCTTTCAAAAGTTGTAAATCTCCGTAAAACATTGAAAAAAGGGTCATTTATGCAGTTTTAGAGAAAAAAAATATATTGTCGAAAAAAATGTATTTTTGCCATTTTTCCAAAAATAGATGAAAATAATATAAAAACATTGAAAAAGTCAGTTTTTAGAAAGAATTTTTTATCTTTATTCAAATTGCCTATTTTACACTTGTAAAGAAGGGGTTTTGTGTAAAATGCCGTTAATACTCCTAAAAACGTTGAAAAACACGTCATTTATGAAATTTTTGAGAAAAAAGTATATTGTCGCAATATTCATTGTTTTTTTGTTTATTAGTTATGAAAACAATGAAATAAGAAGAAAATCATCGAAATTTTCACTTTTCCGGTGAAAAGGAACTTTTTTCGTGAAATGGCATATATAGAAACATTTAAATGGTCTATTTTTTTGAAAGCAATATTTTCTCTTTTGAACGGTATATATATATATTACATTTTTTGTTACATGAGATAGGTTTTTTCTTAAAAATGTTGTTAAAACGTCCAAAAAGGTTAAAATTTGGTAGTTTATATACTTTCAGAGAAAGGAAATGTATAAAGTGTTTTTTCTCTTGTTTTTAATCAAAACATTAAAATCAATAGAAAGTCATTGATTTGGAGTAAAATCATCCTTTTTTTTCTAAAAGAGAGCGCCTTCCTTAAAAAGTCTTAAATCTCCGAAAAAAAACGTTGAAAAAGGATGATTTATGCATTTTTTGCGAAAAAAAATATATTGTCGTAAAAATAATTAATTTTTTGCTTTTCTTTTATCAACCAATGAAAATAACATGGAAAACATAAAAAAAGTCACTTTTCGGATTTTTTTTATTTAATTCAAATTGCATATGTTATAATTGTAAAAGGTGGGTTTCGTGTAAAATGCCGTTAATACTCCTAAAAACGTTTAAAAAACACGTAATTTTTGAAATTTTAGATAAAAAAGTAAATTGTAACATGAAAAAGTTTCTTTCTACATGTTTTTAAACGTTCAAAAATAGGTACTTTGTACAGCTTCCGAGAAAGAAAATAGTGTTTATTTTCTTGTTTTGAATCAAAACATTGATATCAAAAGAAAATTATTAAAAAATTACTTTTCGTGTAAAACCATATTTTTTTTCGTAAAGGAGAGGGTTTTCTTTGAAAAGTTGTAAATCTCCGTAAAACATTGAAAAAAGGGTCATTTATGCAGTTTTAGGGAAAAAAAATATTATCGAAAAAAAGAATGTATTTTTGCCATTTTTCCACCAACAGATGAAAATAATATAAAAACATTAAAAAAGTAACTTTTTAGGGAGAATTTTTATCTTTATTCAAATTGCCTATATTACACTTGTAAAAAAGGGGTTTTGTGTAAAATGCCGTTAATACTCTTAAAAACGTTAAAAAACATGTCATTTATGAAATTCTTGAGAAAAAAGTATATTGTCGCAATATTCATTGTTTTTTTTTTTTTTAGTTATGAAAACAATGCAATAAGAAAATGTTTGAAATTTTAACTTTTCAGGTGAAAAGGAACTTTTTTCGTGAAATGGCATAAATTCCTTTTTTCTTCATTAAAAAAGATGTTCTTTCTTAGATAAGATGTTAATTCTCCTAAAAATGCAATTTTGAGAGAAGAAAATGAATTGCAATAAAAAGTCAATATATTTCTTGCTTTTTCCTTCATTTTCAATCAAAACAAAGAAATGAAAAGTTAGTTTATATGAAAACAATGAAATAAGCAGATAATCATTGAAAAAAGAACTTTTTCGATGAAAAGCAACTTTTTTTCGTGAAAGGGCATATATTTTTTTTTTCTACACTAAAAAAGATGGGGTTTCTTAAATAAGGTGTTAATTCACCTAAAAATGCTGAAAAGGGGATAATTCATGCAATTTTGAGAGAAAAAAAATGAATTGCAATGAAAAGTCAATATACTTTTTGCTTTTTCATTCATTTTCAATCAAAACGTAGAAATGAAAAGTTATTTTTTTATGAAAACAATGAATTAAGCAGAAAACCATCGAAAAATTTACTTTTTCGTTGAAAAGGAACTTTTTTTTCGTGAAATGGCATATAATCCTTTTTTCTTCACTAAAAAAGATGGTCTTTCTTAGATAAGATGTTAATTCTAGTAAATACTCTGAAAAGGGGATAATTCATGCAATTTTGAGACAAAAAAAGTAATTGCTATAAAAAGTCAGTATATTTCTTGCCTTTTCCTTCATTTTTAATCAAAACATGGAAATGAAAAGAAAAATACTGTAAAATCCTTTTTTCTAAAAGAAATATATATTTTTCCTTGAAATGGCTTGTATTACATTTTATGTAACAAGAAAAAGGGATTTTCTTCAAAATGGTGTTAAAACCAATGAAGAGGTTAAAATAGGGTAATTTATGTAACTTTAAGGAGAAAAAAAAAAAATATATATATAATGTATTTTTCTTACTTTTAATTAAAACATTGAAATTGAAAGATAATTACTGAAAAAAAATTATTTTTGGAGGTAAGAACTAAGCTAACTAACTAAAATTGAGTGTTTTTCTTTGAAATATTTTTAATACTCTTAAAAACGATGAAAAAGAGATAATTTATGCAATATTGATGAAAAAAAGGTACTGCTATAAAATTTAAGTGTCTTTTTCCTTCATTTTCAATCAAAACATAGATAGAAAAAGAAAAACCAAGAAATTTTTTTTCTCTATGAAATGGCATACTTTTTATTGAAATTTAAAAGATTTTTCCTCAAAATATATTTAAAACTTCTAAAAAGGTTAAAATAGGGTAGAAAATACACTTTTTTTTTGCTTAAATTGCATATATTACAATTATATTTATGTAAAAATGAGAGTTTACTTGAAAATTTTGTTAATACTCTGAAAAACGTTAAACCCCGGGTAATTTATGGAATTTTAAGGAAAAAAATATGTTTTGCCATAAAAACTACATGGATTTCTTGGTTTTTCCTTCCTATACAATCAAAACATGGAAATTAAAATAGAAACATTTAAATTATCTATTTTTTTGAAAGAAATATTTTCTTTCTTGAACGGTATATATATATATATATATATATATATATATATATATATATATATATATATATATATATATATCTATATATATATATATATATATATATATATATATATTACATTTTTTAATGTTTTTAATCAAAACATTGAAATCGAAAGAAAAATATTAAAAAATGATCGTGTGAAATCATATTTTTTTCGTAAAAGAGAGGGTTTTCTTTGAAAAGTTGTAAATCTCCGTAAAACATTGAAAAAAGGGTCATTTATGCAGTTTTAGAGAAAAAAAAATAGTGTCGAAAAAAAGAATGTATTTTTGTTATTTTCCACCAACAGATGAAAATAACATAAAAACGCTGAAAAGGGGATAATTTATGCAATTTTGAGAGAATAAAATGAATTGCTATAAAAAGTCATTATATTTTTTTCTTTTTCCTTCATATTCAATCAAAACGTGGAAATGAAAAGAAAATACTGTAAAATCCTTTTTCTAAAAAAAATATATTTTTTTCCTTGAAATGGCTTGTATTACATTTCATGTAACAAGAAAAAGGTATTTTCTTCAAAATGTTGTTAAAACCAATGAAGAGATTAAAATAGGGTAGTTTTTGTAACTTTAAAGAGAGAAAATATATAAATATAGTGTATTTTTCTTGTTTTTAATTTAAATGTTGAAATTGAAAGATAATTACTGAAAAAACATACTTTTGGAAATAAGAACTAAACTAACTAACTAAAACTGAGTGTTTTTCTTTAAAATGTTGTTAAAACTTTTAAAAACGATGAAAAAGAGGTAATTTATGCAATATTGATGAAAAAAAAACTTACTGCTATAAAATTTAAGTGTCTTTTTCCTTCATTTTCAATCAAAACATGGATAGAAAAAGAGAAACAAAGAAAATTAGTTTTTTTATGAAATGGCATACTTTTTATTAGAAAATACACTTTTTTTGGTTAAATTGCATATATTACAATTATATTTATGTAAAAAAGTGGGTTTACTTTAAAATATTTTTAATACTCTAAAAAACGTTTAAACACGGGTAATTTATGGAATTTTAAGGAAAGAATATGTTTTGCCATAAAAACTACATGGATTTCGTGATTTTTCCTTCCTTATTAATCAAAACATGGAAATTAAAATAGAAACATTTAAATTATCTTTTTTTTTGAAAGAAATATTTTCTTTCTTGAACGGTATATATATATTATATTTCTTGTAGCATAAAAGAGGTTCTTTCTTCAAAATGTTGTTAAAACGTCCAAAAAGGTTAAAATTTGGTAGTTTATATACTTTAAGAGAAAGGAAATGTATAAAGTGTTTTTTCTCTTGTTTTTAATCAAAACATGGAAATCAATAAAAAATCATTGATTTGGAGTAAAATCATCCTGTTTTTCTAAAAGAGAGTGGCTTCCTTGAAAAGTTTTAAATCTCCCAAAAAAGTTGAAAAAAAGATGATTTACGCATTTTTAGCGAAAAAAATATTGTCGTAAAAAACAATTAATTTTTTGCTTTTCTTCTATCAACCAATGAAAATAACAAGGAAAACTTTAAAAAAGTCACTTTTCAGAATTTTTTTTTCTTAATTCAAATTACATATGTTATAATTGTAAAAGGTGGGTTTCGTGTAAAGTGCCGTTAATACTTTTAAAAATGTTTAAAAAACACATAATTTTTGAAATTTTAGATAAAGTATATTGTAAAATGAAAAATTATTTACATGTTTTTAAACGTTAAAAAATGGGTACTTTGTACAGTTTCAGAGAAAAAAAATAGTGTCTATTTTCTTGTTTTTAATCAAAACATTGAAATCAAAAGAAAATTATTAAAAAATAACCGTGTAAAATCATATTTTTTTCGTAAAAGAGAGGGTTTTCTTCGAAAAGTTGTAAATCTCCATAAAACATTGAAAAAAGAGTCATTTATGCAGTTTTAGAGAAAAAAAATATATTGTCGAAAAAAGAATGTATTTTTGCCATTTTTCCACCAACATATGAAAATAATATAAAAACATTAAAAAAGTCACTTTTTAGGCAGAATTGTTATCTTTATTCAAATTTCCTATATTACGCTTGTAAAAGGGTGGGGGGGGGGGGTTGTGTAAAATGCCGATAATACTCCTAAAAACGTTGAAAAACACGACATTTATGTAATTTTCGAGAAAAAAGTATATTGTCGCAATATTCATTATTTTTTGTTTATTATTTATGAAAACAATGAAATAAGAAGATAATCATCGAAATTTTCACTTTTCCAGTAAAAAGGAACTTTTTTCGTGATAATGGCATATATTCCATTTTTCTTCACTAAAAAAGATGTTCTTTCTTAGATAAGATGTTAATTCTACTAAAAACGCTAAAAAGAGGAGAGTTTATGCAATTTTGAGAGAAAAAAATGAATTGCAATAAAAAATCAATACATTTCTTGCTTTTTCCTTCATTTTCTATCAAAACATGGAAATGAAAAGTTATTTTATATGAAAACAATGAAATAAGAAGAAATTCATCGAAAAAATAACTTTTTCGGTGAAAAGCAACTTTTTTTCGTGAAATTGCATATATTTCTTTTTTTCTTCACTAGAAAAGATGGTCTTTTTTAGATAAGATCTTAATACTCTTAAAAACGCTGAAAATTTATGCAATTTTGAGAGAAAAAAAATGAATTGCAATAAAAAGTCAATATACTTACTGCTTTTTCCTTCATTTTCAATCAAAACATCGAAATGAAAAGTTACTTTTTATGAAAACAATGAAATAAGCAGAAAACCATCGAAAATATCACTTTTTCGTTAAAAAGAAACTTTTTTCGTGAAATGGCATATATTCCTTTTTTCTTCACTAAAAAGATGGTCTTTCTTAGATAAGATGTTAATTCTCCTAAAAACGCTGAAAAGGGAATAATTTACGGAATTTTGAGAGAAAAAATTGAATT
Organism: Callinectes sapidus; assembly: GCA_020233015.1. Taxonomy (NCBI): domain Eukaryota; kingdom Metazoa; phylum Arthropoda; class Malacostraca; order Decapoda; family Portunidae; genus Callinectes; species Callinectes sapidus. The sequence goes on along the minus strand of CM035220.1, from coordinate 30,837,097 downwards.
GCTATAAAAGTCAATATATTTCTTGCTTTTTCCTTCATTTTCAATCAAAACTTGGAAATGAAAAGAAAAATACTGTAAAATCCTTTTTCTAAAAGAAATATATATTTTTTTCCTGGAAATGTCTTGTATTACATTTTATGTAACAAGAAAGAGGGATTTTCTTCAAAATGTTGTTAAAACCAATGAAAAGGTTAAAATAGGGTAGTTTATGTAACTTTAAAGAGAAAAAATATATACATATAGTGTATTTTTCTTGTTTTTAATTAAAACATGGAAATTGAAATATAATCACTTAAAAAAACTTACTTTTGGAGGTAAGAAGTAGACTAACTAATTAAAACTAAGTGTTTTTCTTTTAAATGTTGTTAATACTCTTAAAAACGATGAAAAAGAGGTAATTAATGCAATATTGATGAAAAAAAATGTACTGCTATAAAATTTAAGTGTCTTTTTCCTTTATTTTTAATCAAAACATGGATAGAAAAAGAAAAACAAAGAAAATTTGTTTTTCTGTATGAAATGGCATACTTTTTATTTAAATTCAAAAGATTTTTCCTCAAAATATTGTTAAAACTTCTAAAAAGGTTAAAAGAGGGTAGAAAAGTCACTTTTTCTTTGGTTAAATTGCATATATTACAATTATATTTATGTAAAAAGGAGAGTTTATTTTAAAATATTGTTAATACTCTGAAAAAAGGTTGAAACACGGGTAATTTATGGAATTTTAAGAAAAGAATATGTTTTGCCATAAAAACTACATGGATATCTTGTTTTTTCCTTCCTTCACAATCAAAACATGGAAATTAAAATATAAATATTTAAATTATCTCCTTTTTTTTAAAGAAATATTTTCTTTCTTGTACCTAATATATATATATATATATATATATATATATATATATATATATATATATATATATATATATATATATATATATATATATATATATATATAACATTTTTTGTAGTATGAAAAAAGTTTTTTCTTCAAAATGTTAAAGCGTCAAAAAAGGTTAAAATTTGGTAGTTTATATACAATCAGAGCAAGGAAATGTATAAAGTGTTTTTTCTATTGTTTTTAATCAAAACATTGAAATCAATAGAAAATCATTGATTTAGAGTAAAATCATCCTTTTTTTCTAAAAGAGAGCGGCTTCCTTGAAAAGTTTTCAATCTCCAAAAAAACGTTGAAAAAAGGATGATTTATGTATTTAGCGAAAAAATATATTGTCGTAAAAAACAATTAATTTTTTGCTTTTCCTCTAAATATATACCAATGAAAATAACAAGGAAAACATAAAAAAGCTCACTTTTCAGCAGAATTTTTTTTTTCATAATTCAAATTGCATATGTTATAATTGTAAAAGGTGGTTTTCGTGTTAAATGCCGTTAATACTCCTAAAAACGTTTAAAAAACACGTAATTTTTGAAATTTTAGATAAAAAAGTATATTGTAACATGAAAAATATTGTTTCTACATGTTTTTAAACGTTCAAAAATGGGTATTTTGTACAGTTTTAGAGAAAGAAATTGTATATAGTGTTTATTTTCTTGTTTTTAATCAAAATATTGAAATCAAAAGAAAATTATTAAAACATGACTTTTCATGAAAAATCATATTTTTTTCGTAAAAGAGAGGGTTTTCTTTGAAAAGTTGTAAATCTCTGTAAAACATTTAAAAAAGGGTCATTTATGCAGTTTTAGAGAAAAAAAATATTGTCGAAAAAAAATGTATTTTTGCTTTTTTTTCCACCAACAGATGAAAATAAGATAAAAACATTAAAAAAGTAACTTTTTAGGCAGAATTTTTTTCTTTATTCAAATTGCCTATATTACACTTGTAAAAGGGGTATTTTCTGTAAAATACCGTTAATACTCCTAAAAACGTTGAAAACACGTCATTTATGAAATTTTTGAGAAAAATTATATTGTCGCAATATTCATTGTTTTTTTGTTTACTATTTATGAAAACAATGAAATAAGCATAAAATCGTTGAAATATTTACTTTTTCGGTGAAAAGGAACTTTTTTTCGTGAAATGGCATATATTCATTTTTTTCTTCACTAAAAAAGATGGTCTTTCCTAGATAAGATGTTAATTCTCCTAAAAACGCTGAAATTTTTTTGAGAGAAAAAAATGAATTGCAATAAAAAGTCAATATATTTCTTGCTTTTTCCTTCATTTTCAAATAAAACATGGAAATGAAAAGTTATTTCATATGAAAACAATTAAATAAGCAGAAAATCATCGAAAAAATCAGTTTTTCGGTGAAAAGCAACTTTGTTTCGTGAAATGGCATATATGTCTTTTTTTCTTCACTTAAAAAGATGGTCTTTCTTAGATAAGATGGTTATTTTCCTAAAAACGCTGAAAAGAGTAAAATTTATGCAATTTTGAGAGAAAAAAATGAATTGCAATAAAAAGTCAATATATTTCTTGCTTTTTCCTTCATTTTCAATCAAAACTTGGAAATGAAAAGTTATTTTTTTATGAAAACAATGAAATTAGCAGAAAACCATCGAAAAATTAACTTTTTTGGTGAATATGAACTTTTTTTTCGTGAAATATCATATATTCCTTTTTTCTTCACTAAACGAGATGGTCTTTCTTAGATAAGATGTCAATTCTCCTAAAAACACTTATGCAATTTTGAGAGAAAAAAAAGGAATTGCTATAAAAAGCTATTATATTTCTTGCTTTTTCCTTCATTTTCAATCAAAACATGGATATGAAAAAGAAAAATACAGTAAAATCCTTTTTCTAAAAGAAATATATATTTTTTTCCTTGAAATTGCTTGTAGTACATTTTATGTAACAAGAAAAAAGGATTTTCTTCAAAATGTTGTTAAAACCAATGAAAAGGTTAAAATAGGGTAGTTTATGTAACTTTAGAGATAAAAAAATATATAATTTATTTTTCATGTTTTAGTTAAAACATTGAAATTGAAAGATAATTACTGAAAAAACTCTTTTTTGGAGGTAAAACCTAAACTATGTAACTAAAATTGTGTTTTTTTTCTTTGATATGTTGTTAATACTCTTAAAGACGATGAAAAAGAGGTAATTTATGCAATATTGATGTAAAAAAATGTACTGCTAAAAAATGTAAGTGTCTTTTTCCTTCATTTTCAATCAAAATATGGATAGAAAAAGGGAAACAAAGAAATTTTTTTTTTAAATAGCACACTTTTTATTTAAATTAAAAAGGTTTTCCTCAAAATATTGTTAAAACTCCTAAAAAGGTTAAAATAGGGTAGATAATACACTTTTTTTGGTTAAATTGCATATATTACATTTATATTTATTTGAAAAAGAAGGTTTACTTTAAAACATTGTTAATACTCTGAAAAATGTTGAAACGGGTAATTTATGGAATTTTAAGGGAAGAAAATGTTTTGCCATAAAAACTGCATTGATTTCTTGAGTTTTCTTTCCTTTTCAATCAAAACATGGAAATTAAAGTAGAAATATATAAATTACTCCTTTTTTAAAAAGAAATATTATCTTTCTAGAACGGTATATATATATATATATATATATATATATATATATATATATATATATATATATATATATATATATATATATATATATATATATATATATATATTACATTTTTTGTAACATGAAAAAAGTTTTTTCTTCAAAATGTTGTTAAAACGTCCAAAAAGGTTAAAATTTGGTAGTTTATATATTTTCAGAGAAAAGAAATGTAGAAAGTGTTTTTTTCTCTTGTTTTTAATCAAAACATTGAAATCAATACAAAATCATTGATTTGGACTAAATTCATCCTTTCTTTTCTAAAACAGAGCGGCTTCCTTTAAAAGTTTATAATCTCAGAAAAAAACTTGAAAAAAGGACGATTTATCCATTTTTAGAGAAAAAAATATTGTCGTAAAAAACATTTAATTTTTTGCTTCTCTTTTGTCGACCAATGAAAATAACATGGAAAACACAAAAAAAGTCACTTTCAAGCAAATTTTTTTTTTCTAAATTCAAATTGCATGTTATTGTAAACGGTTTGTTTCGTGTTTCATGTGTAACATGAAAAAGGTTCTTTCTACATGTTTTTAAACGTTCAAAAATGGGGGTTTTGTACAATTTCAGAGAAAAAAAAAATGTATATTGTGTTTATTTTCTTGTTTTTAATCAAAACATTGAAATCAAAAGAAAATTATTAAAAAATGACTTATTGTGTTAAATAATATTTTTTTCGTAAAAGAGAGGGTTTTCTTTGAAAAGTTGTAAATCTCCGTAAAACATTGAAAACATATTGTCGAAAAATATTGTCGAAAACAAATGTATTTCTGCATTTTTTCCAATAAAAGATGAAAATAAGATAAAAATATTGATAAAGTTACTTTTTAGGCATAATTTTATTCTTTATTCAAATTGCCTATATTACACTTTTAAAAGAAGGTTTTGTGTAAAATGCCGTTAATACTCCTAAAAACGTTGAAAAAGAACGTCATTTTAAATATTTTGAGAAAAAATATATTGTCGAAATACTCATTGTTTTTTGTTTATTATTTATGAAAACAATGAAATAAGCAGAAAATAATCGAAATATTGACTTTTTCGGTGTAAAGGAACTTTTTTCGTGAAATGGCATATATTCCTTTTTTTTCACTAAAAAAGATACTCTTTCTTAGATAAGATGTTAATTCTCCTAAAAACGCTGAAAAGGGGATAATTTTTGCAATTTTGAGAGAAAAAAATGAATTGCAATTGAAAGCCAATATATTTCATGCTTTTACCTTCATTTTCAATCAAAACATGAAAATGAATAGTTATTTTTTATATAAACAATAAAATAAGCAGAAAATCATCGAAAAAATAACTTTCTCGGTGAAAAGCAACTTTTTTTCGTGAAATGGCATATATTCCTTTTTTCTTCATTAACAAAAATGGTCTTTCTTAGATAAGATGTTAATTCTCCAAAAAACGCTGAAAAGGGGGATAATTTACGTAATTTTGAGAGAAAAAATGAATTGAAAGGATTTTCTTCAAAATATTGTTAAAACCAATGAAAAGGTTAAAATAGAGTAGTTTATGTAACTTTAAAGAGAAAAAATTATATATAGTGTATTTTTCTTGTTTTTAATTAAAACATTGAAATTGGAAGATATTTATTGCATAAAAATTAGGTAATTTGTGCAATTTTAGAGAAAAAAAATATTGTCGAGATAAAGAATGTTTTTTTTTTGGTTTTCTTCCACCAAAAAACTTGAACCTTGAAAAAGTCACTTTTTAGGCAGAATTTTCTTCTTTAGTCAAATTGCATATATTATACTTGTAAGAAGGGGTTTTGTTTAAAATGCCGTTAATACTCCTAAAAACGTTGAAAAACACGTTATTTACTATTTTTTTTCAGAAAAAAAGTATATTGTGGCAATATTCAGTGTTTTTTGTTTATTATTTGATGAAAACAATGAAATAAGCAGAAAATCATCAAAAAACTACCTTTTCGGTGAAAAGAAACTTTTTTCGTGAAATTGCATATATTCCTTTTTTTCTGAACTAAAATTAAGATGGTCTTTCTTAGATAAGATGTTAATTCTCCAAGAAACGCTTAAAAGAAACGCAAAAAGGTTAAAAATGGATACTTTGTACAGTTTCAGAGAAAGAAAATGTATATAGTGTTTATTTTCTTGTTTTTAATCAAAACATTGAAACAATAGAAAATTATTAAAAAAGTGACTTTTGGTGTAAAATCATATTTTTTTTCGTAAAAGAGATGGTTTTCCTTTAAAAGTAGTAAATCACCGAAAAACATTTAAAAAAGGGTCATTTATGCAGTTTTAGAGAAAAATAA
>CM035220.1:30696940-30712027 GCA_020233015.1 Callinectes sapidus | reverse complement strand
CCAGAAAACCCCTTCAAAGTAGCAAAAATAAGGAGAAAACAGTCAAAAATCGAAAAAAAAACTACAAAAGAACTCCCGTATAAAAGACTTAGCCCATGTTTACCTCATCACGTTGGGGTTTGAGAGAGGAGAAACTGGAAGGGCTGATGTTTTTTTGCATTTTTGTCCCTTAATTCGTTTCCCTGGTATCAGGTGAGCATCAGGGCAGGTAGATGAGGGACAGACAATGCTTCACTGTCATTTATAAGGTGATACGACCCTAATAACAGGAGATATAAGGGTCATATTCAGTTCCGGTGTGTGACAGAGGGGGAGGGAATGAACATTTACATGTTATTTCATCTTTCTTGTATTTTCAGGTTCAGAATGGAGAATAAACGTGAAGATTCCTTATTTGTCAAGTATGCCAAGGTTGTGATGGTTGTGGTATTGTACTGGTAAGTGTGCGTGTGTGTGTGTGTGTTTGTGTTAGATTATGTTTTGGGGTGTTTAAGAGGGTTTTAAAGTGTATCTTTGCCTATTTGTATGTTATCTAGTTGTATTACACAGGTTAGGAATGGGGTTTATAGTGTCCTGTCTTCCTATCTCCATATATCCAACATTTCCTTGAATTTATGTACATTGGATGGTGTAACAACCTCCTCTTTTAATTAATCCATTCCTTGTGTCCCCCATTCTATGTGTGGAAAACTGTACTTTTTTGTATCCTTTAAACACCGACTCTTTCTGATCTTCCTTGAGTGTCTGTCCTCTCATCTGTCTCGTTTCTTCCTCTTACTCTTAGGTTAGGAAGAAGAAGAAAAATTAATATCTCTCTCTCTGTCTCTGTCTCTGTCTCTGTCCCTGTGTGTGTGATTGAAGAAAAGAGATCATTTGCCAAAGAAGAGAAGGAGGAAGAAACAAAGAAAAAGAAGAAAATTTACTCTCTCACTCACTCTCTCTTTCCTTGGCAGGGTAGTGTCAATCTCCATGGTGTTTGTGAACAAGACACTGCTGGGTGGTGGTTCGGTGGGCGGCAAGACGGACGCACCACTGTTTGTCACTTGGTTGCCGTGTGTGGTGACGGCCGCTGCTTGCCTCGTGGCCGCCAGACTCACTAAAATGGCCCTAACCTTCTTGCCTTCCCTGACGTGGGGGGCCATATTGAAGCGGCCACTGTTAGGAAGGTGGGTTTAGGAGGGGGGGAAATATTAGGTTACGGTTAAGAGGGTTTTTTTTATTTTGTGTGTTTAGAAAACATTTACGCACATGACCATACCTCTCTCTCTCTCTCTCCAACTCCCTCTCAAATTAAAGATATCTCTATTTTTCTCTTAACTTCTGTACTTAAAAAATAGTCAGAAGCCCGAATTTTTTTGTGCACCACAAAGTTCATGTATGTATAACTTTGCACACACAACACCTATGTATGCAAAACTTGTTGTACACATAGACCAACCATCCCCGCACACACCCACACAACCTGCATTGCCCTACCCCCCACCAAATTAAAGTTAGCTCACTTTCTCTACAGATTTTGCATCAACGGATTTGCGTGGCCCAAGATTCTGAAGATATCTTACAAGCGGTCTAATTTCTACATCAAGATACGGCCGGGAGAGAATTTGAGACTTTCGAGAGTACTGTGGGGTTCAAACTGACCAATCACAGGGCAGCCAAGAGACTGTGGAAGGTCTGCATTGAACACCTCACTTTCTTCAGGTGATTATTTTAGATTAAGTTCGGATTAAGGTTAAATCAGATTAGGTTAAGTTAGGGTGATTTTTTTTTGTTTATTATGTTAAGGATTATATTAGGATAGGGTGTTTTTTAAGGAATTCTTAAGGGTTTTTAAGGGTTTTTTGCATTTTTAGGTTCTGATTAAGGTTAGTTTAGTTTTTTTTTCAGGATTAAATTAGGGATTATATTAGGTTAGGGGTTTTCTAAGGGTTTTTAAGGTTTTTTTGCTTTTTTTAGGTTCGGATTAAGGTTAGTTTAGTTTTTTTTCAGGATTAAATTAGGGATTATATTAGGTTAGGGGTTTTCTAAGGGTTTTTAAGTTTTTTTTGCTTTTTAGGTTCAAATTAGATTAGATTAGGTTAAGGTTTTTTTTCAGAATTAAATTAGGTTAGGGGTTTTTAAGGGGTTTTTGCTTTTTTAAGTTTGGATTAAGGTTACATCAGATTAGGTTAGGTTAGATTAGGGATTTTTATTTTTTTTTCAGGATTAAATTAGGTTAGGTGTTTTTTAGGGAATTGTTAAGGGTTTTTAAGGATTTTTCACTTTTTAGGCTCGGATGATGGTTAAATCAGATTAGGTTAGGTTAGTTTAGTTTGTTTTTGTTTATTTATAAGGATTATATTAGGTTAGGTGTTTTTAAGGAATTTTTAAGGGTTTTCTGCTGTTTTAGGTTAGAATTGTTGTCATTAATTCTTTTGTGGGATTATTTTTAAGGATTATATTATGTTAGGTGTTTTTAAGGAATTTTTAAGGGCTTTTCACTGTTTTAGGTAAGAATTATTGTTATTAACTCTTTTTATGGGTTATTTTTAAGGATTTATTAGGTTAGGGTCGTATTAGCTAAGGAAGATTGTAATTTACTTATTTTCTTTATTTTTTTTAGGAATTAGGTTACGTTAGGTTAGGAACACTGTAATTAACTTGTTCTTCTGTTAATTTTTAAGGATTACGTTAAGTTTAGGGACGAAATTAAAGTGTTTTCATTTAATGTATTTTTTGCGTGGTTTTTTGTTATAATGGTGTTTTTTTATGTTTTCTATGTTTTTACTGCTTTTTCAATGTTTGTCAATGTAGTTTTAATGTTTTTCAATGGTTTTCCATGTATTTTTAATGTATTTTATCATCGTTTTAGGCTGATGACTCCTGAACCCCTCAAAGACAAGGACTGTGGCCCAGACTGGGCTCCAAGTTCATATATTCAGGAAGAACACAATATCAGAGCAGGTGAGGCCTATTTTGACTATGATAGGGTGGAGGTAGGATGGTCAAAAGTGGAGGGAAGGTGGAGGAAAGATGGAGGAAACTCTACCAAGGTGGAGGAAAGTGGAGGTGGCTTGTGGAGGGAGATATGGAGAAAAGTTAAAACATTCGGCAGTAAAAATGAGAATTTTTTTTTTATATATTTTTTTAAGGTTTTAAGGTTTGGTGGGGTTAAGTTAGAGGTTTTTTTTTGGTTTGTTTTGAGGTTAGGTTAGATTTGGTCAGGGTTTGGTGGGATTCAGTATGTGTTTTATATGTTTTGAGTGTTTGTGTGTGTTTTGTCTGTTTTTGAGTGTGTTTTGATTAGGTTAAGTACATTTTGGTGTGAAAAATGTATTTTGAGTGCATTTTGGGTGTATTTGAGTGCGTTTTTTGAGTGTTTTTTGAAGGGGGTCTTAGGGTTTTTAGAAGATGTTTTTGCATGGCCTACCTGCCAAAGGTGGTTAAAATTAGGTTTGGTAAAATTAGATTTTGGTTGATTTTTTGGAGTTTTAATGTCAAAAAAAAAATTATTTTAGGGGTTTTCATGTTTATATTGGTTTTTAAGAGTTTTTCATGTTTTTTGATGTTTTATTAAGGGTTTTTCATGTTTTTGGTGATGTTTTGAGAGGTTTGCAAAGGTGGTTTTCATGTTTTCGATGTTTGTTATGGTTTAGGTTAGCTTAGGGGATATTTTTTGGGGGGGTGTTTTTTTAGGTTGTGTTTGGGGTTTGTAGGGTGTTTTAAGGGTGTTTAGGGTTCTTTCTTAAGTTCATCATGTTTTTTGCTCACTGGGAACATCACCAGTTTGGACCACTGGGACACCCGTATAGTGACGTTAGGTTTCGTTAGGTTAGGAGTGTTTTTTGAGGGTATTTTTTTAAGTTGTTTTAGGGCTTTTAAGGGTATTTTTAGGTTGTTTATGGTTTTTTCTTAAAGTTTTTCCTGTTTTTAGCTCTCCTGAAACACCCCTAGTTCGGACCACTGTGACACTTGTAATGGAAAATCAGTTTTTGTTAGCGTAGGGGTGTTTTTTTTTGGTAGTTTTAAAGTTTTTTTAAGGGGGTTTTAGGGTTTTTAGAAGATGTTTTTGCATGGTCTACCTGCCAAGGGTGGTTAAAATTAGTTTTGGTAACATTAGATTTTGGGTGATTTTTTGGTTTTCAATGTCAAAAAATAATTTTTTAGGGGTTTTCATGTTTATATTGGTTTTTAAGAGTTTTTTTTATGTTATTTGATGTTTTATTATGGTGTTTTCATTATTATAGGCTTATCTTGCCACAGTATACAGCCATGGTACTAAACTTTCATATTAGCCATTGAGACATAGCTTTCGTACTAACTATCAAGGAGGGGAGGTAGGATAGTCAAAATTGGAGAGAAGGTGTAGGAAAGATGGAGGAAACTTTCTGTGGGTGGGGGATATTGGAGGTAACTTGTGGAGGGAGATATGGAGGAAAATGTGTACACTTTCGGAGAGAAAATATGAAGAAATGTTATGTTTTGGTGTGGACTGTTTTAGAAAAGTACTATTTTGACTGTCAAGGAAGGGAGGTAGGAGAGTCAAAATTGGTGAAAAGGTGGAGGAAAGATGGAGGAAACTTTGTATAGATGGAGAAAAGTGGAGGGGATATGTGGAGGGAGATATGGAGAAAAATGTGCAAAGTTTTTGGACAAAAAAATATGAAAAAATGTCATGTTTTGGTGTCACACTATCTTACAAAACAACTATTTTAACTATAAAGGAAGGGAGGTAGGATAGTCAAGATGGAGGAAGGTTTATGGGGGTGGGGTTTAGTGGAGGGTGTATGTGGAGGGGAGATGTGGAAGAAAAGGTGGAGGAGTGTGGAGTGAAAAATTTTTGGTTTTGGTGTCAGACTATTTTAGAAAAGTACTATTTTGACTATCAAGGAAGGGAGGTAGGATAATCAAAAGTGGAAAGAAGGTGGAGGAAAGAGGGAGGAAAATTTGTATAGGTGGAGGTTATTGGAGGTAACATGTGGAGGGAGATATGGAGGAAAATGTGGAGGGGTGTGGAGGGAAAAATTTCAGGTTTTGGTGTCAGACTATTTTAGAAAAGTACTATTTTGACTATGATGTCATAGTGGTAAGATAGTCAAAATTGGAGAGAAGGTGGAGGAAAGATGGAGGAAACTCTGTATAGATGGAGAAAAGTGGAGGGGATATGTGGAGGGAGATATGGAAGAAAATGTGCAAACTTACGGGGAGAAAAAATGAAAAAATGTTATGTTTTGGTGTCAGACTATCTTACAAAACAACAATTTTAACTATCAAGGAAGGGAGGTAGGATAGTCAAAAGTGGAAAGAAGGTGGAGGAAAGATGGAGGAAAATTTGTAAAGGTGGAGGTTATTGGAGGTAACATGTGGAGGGAGATATGGAGGAAAATGTGGAGGGGTGTGGAGGGACAAATTTCAGGTTTTGGTGTCAGACTATTTTAGAAAAGTACTATTTTGAATATGATATCATAGTGGTACGATAGTCAAAATCGGAGACAAGGTGGAGGAAAGATGGAGGAAGGTTTATGGGGGTGTGGAGGGCAAAATTTTGTACAAACTCAATCCAACCTCTTATATTAAAAAAGAATATTGGACACGTTTATTTAGAGGATGGAAATAGGCAGAGGTATTTACATAGGTACTGCCATCACGTATAGGCCTATCTAACGGCCTATGTTTCTTGCATTCGTTTTTATTCACTTTTTTTTATTCGTTTTTCGTTTTTCCTCATTCTTTTTATCTCATTGTATTAGTATTTATTATTATTACATTGTACATACAGTATTTTCCTAGTACAATGACCCCCTCCTTAATTAACTAACTAATGACTCTCTTTATTATCAAATTACCTCTTTATTATCAAATTAGCTTTTATTTCCTGTTGTTGTTAAATCACTTTTCGTTTAGTTTTTATTTTATTGTTTTTCTTGTATTTCTATTTATTTATTTATTTTTTTAGGCATATGTAACCACCACCACCACCACCACCGTATTGATGAACCAGTCTCTATCTATCTCGTTCCTAAATCTGAATCTTTCCCTAATTCTCTTCACCTCCATTTATTTATTTATTTTTTTTTATTTGCTGTTGTTGTTTTCATTTTTCATTTAGTTTTTTTCATTGTTTTTCTTGTATTTTTATTTATTTATTTATTTTGGCATATGTTACTCTATCTCTTTCCTATATCTGAATGTTTCTACCTTGTAACTATTCGATTTCGTTATATTTGTAGTACTATTAACTATAACTACCTTATTAATATCCCCCTTATTAAATCCCTTGATCTATTGAAACACCTCTCTCTCTCTCTCTCTCTCTCTCTCTCTCTCTCTCTCTCCAATGAGTGAAGATAAAGGTGTTTTTAATCTATCTTTATAATCTAAGTTCCTAATCCATCTAAGTCATTCTTCGTCTGTATAGATTCTAACCTATTTATATATTAGACCATAACTGAGTGTTTTTCTTTCGCTAATTCGCTTTACTTTGACGTTTGTGGGGTTTATATATTACTTTATCTATTGTCTATCTATGGTAATTGTATATAACTTACTCGATTTCTTAGCTTTATCAAGAGAAACAAGGAAATATACAACTACTTTTTGCTACGAGTGTGGGTAAACATGATCCGGTCGTCCTTTTTTCTCTGTTAATTGTCGAGTTTTCCTTTCGCTAATTCGCTTTACTTTGACGTTTGTGGGGTTATATATTACTTTATCTATTGTCTATCTGTGTTCTTTGCGTATTACCTACTCGATTACTTACTTGTGTCTCGAGAAACGTAGAAAAATACCACTACTTTTTGCTCCGAGTGTGGGTAAACATGACTTATACGGCTGGCACTTGTTCCTTCCACTTATATATCAGGTGTTTTCTCTCACTAATCCGGCTTATTTGTGGCGTTTTTGGGGTTATATACACGTTTATCTACTATCTATCTATGTTCTTTGCATATAACCTACTCGATTTCTTAGCTGTGTCAAGAGAAACATGGAAAAATACAACTACTTTTTTTGGCAGTTGTTGAAATAATATGCTAGTTCCCGGCCAGCTATGAGGGTGGGGAGTGGGGAGTGGGGTGTGGGGCGTGGGGTGTGGGGTGTCTGTTCGGGACAGGGGCGAATCAGTGTCTCCCCTGCGTTATGCGGTACATATTATATAAACATGTATGGGTTTATAATATATGAGGGGGGTAGGGGTGGAGAAGGGGTGTTTAGATGAGAGAGAGAGAGAGAGAGAGAGAGAGAGAGAGAGAGAGAGAGAGAGAGAGAGAGAGAGAGAGAGAGGGGGGGGGAGGGGTTTGTTTCAAGTATCAAGTTATCTCTTTGCCTTGCTTGTCGTTATGTCGCTTATCTATGTGTTATTTCGTTTATTAGTTTTCCTTTAACGTTTATGGTGTTTTATATTTATTGTTCCATTGTTTATCTCTATTGTTTGCATCACCTACTTGTTTTCTTAGTGCATATCGTGTGTGAATAGCAAATTAGCAAGGTAGGACTACTGGTCGTTCCAGGCCGTGACGTCTGCGTTCCTGCCACACGTCAGCAAGTGGGGGTGGGAGGGCCAGCTGTCTGTCTATCTGGCCAGTCCTTAGCTCAGTGCGTGTGGTGGAGGTGTGGGCGGCTTAAAAGTTCTTATCGTATTGAAAAGCCTCTGGATTTATGGCGTTTTTAACATTCCGGTGGCGTATTAATACGACTTCTACCTAAAAAATCGTCTTTTAAAGTGACTAGTGAGATAACACGACTGTTTCAGCATTCTAGTGACATATTAAGACGATTTCTTCGGTGACTAGCAGGATTTCACAAGTGCTTTTAAGGACAAAATAAGTGTTCAAGTCATCTTAATACTGGACTAAAGCCGCAAGATGGAATCACAGGGGCTGCTGGACTCCGTTATCAAGGTGACTGCAAGCGGTGCCAGTGTTTATATAGGGCAGTCACTCGTATGCGGGAGGCGTAACCCCCCACCTCAGGCCCCGGCGCCATCTTTGATTCTCATTTCATCGGTCATTTTGAGCCTTATCTCTCATTATTATAGGGTCATCTTGCCACAGTATGCAGCCAGCGTACTAAGCTTTCATATTAGCCATTCAGACATAGCTTTTGTGGTCAAGTTTAGGTTTTGTGAAGGTTTAAGTGAGATGTGGGGGGGGCCGGACTCCAACCCCCCCATATATAATACGATTTACTGGGTTTACCTTGTGTGTGCGTGCGTGCATGCGTGTGTGCGTGTGTGTGGGTGTGTGTGTCTGTGTGCTTAATCAATAGGCAGGGGATTGATAATACGTAGAAATCTCTCGGTATATTGATGTTTGCTACAGGACCTGCTATATACAGATCTGATATATTATTGCAGCATCATCTTCGCTTCATTTCTTGTGTTGTAACCGAATCAGCTGTTTTTGTGAATGTATTTAACGGATGAACATTATTAATTTGCGTCTCCTCTCTCCCCAGCACCTCCTGCACCGCCTCTGCTATATCCCATGACTAGCCAGCTGAGGCCTCTTGATGTCTGCTGGGCCGTGTGAGACAGCCAAGGACACAAGGTAAACTACTTGTTGCCTTGTTTATTTGTCATTGATTACGTTCTTTTTACTGTCTGACATCTGATTTCCCTAAGGTTTGAGAGAAAATTTGTTATAACAGGACTCAACTTTCCGTGTACGCAGGGCTCTCTCTCTCTCTCTCTCTCTCTCTCTCTCTCTGAACATCCTCCCTCTGTCCTTCCTATACTACTGTACTTCTCTCCGCATTGAACTCTTGTCACATCTAATCTCTTGTTCCAACTCATTCTGTGCGAGATTTTTTCCTCAACAGGACTCGGGGAAGAGGAGGAGAGGAGTGGGGAGATGAGAAGAAGAAGAAGAAGAAGAAGAATAGGAGAAGAAAGTATAAGCAGTAATGAACATGTGACTCAGACGTTCATAGTGGTCAACACATGCAAAATTCTTACCACTGAGCCATGAGGTGTGTATATGTACGTGTGTGTGTGTGTGTGTGTATGTGTGTATGTGTGTGTGTGTGCGCGCGTGGAGGGGAGGGAAGAGGCAGGACACGGACCCGACACAGCCGCCTCACTGTCCTGTGTCCTGCTTATCAGTCAGCAGTCACTCCCTGTCCTGTCCTGTCCTGATCTGACGATGATTTGTTTATCATTTAATCTTTTTTTTTTTATATATCATCATTCTCTCTCTCTCTGACTGCCATGTAATAGTGCCTTTGCGTTTACAGTGTGTGTGCCAGGACTGTGTGTGCCTAGTTGACATTGTGGAAGCCTGCTGGGAGGCCGTGAAAGAGGTGAGTGAGGTGACCGGACCTGCGCCGCCGCCTGGTTGTGTGTCGTCTTGCCTTGCCGAGCGGCGAGCGTGCCTTTCTCCCGTGTACTGCTTGGTGAGTAAACTGGCCAAAGTGAACTGTGTGTGTGTGTGCTGTTAGCCCCCTTTCACACTGGCAGGACACTAGTTGCCTTCCATGCTTTCACAGTGGCAGGACACTAGTTGCCTTCCATGCTTTCACACTGGCAGGACACCGGTGTCCGCCACTGATCACGCCCGGATCTCATAAACGCGCCGCTCCAAGCTTGTTAGTTGGAAGAGCGGCGTCCAACGAAAGACTCCTCCTCCTCGTTGCCCTGCTGCTGCTGCTGCTGCTGCTGCTGCTGCTAAAAAGAAACGGAAGAGGCGCTGTGCTGCAGAAAGGAAAGTGCATGTGTGTGCATCCTATCACATTATCCTCAAGTATGATGTACCCTCGCTCAAAAAACTATGGCGGAGGTGGGGTGCGATGTTTCTGTAAATGATCGCTACAGCCCATGATGCCTCGGGAAGGTTGGCATGCCTTTCTGTGTATTACCTGCCAGCTTTATATTATAATATGAGCAAATGTCTACAGGAAAGGATATTTAGCATTCTCATAAATGCAGGCGTACCAACACAGTGGAGATAAGCAAGCTTGTTTTCATTAGCCATCGCCTTAGGTGTTAGAATGTTTCAAGCGAGAAATGCGCGATAGTTTTTTAAATAGCGAGTGTATGTACACAGCAGCAGCAGCAGGAGTACATCATGCATCATGCATCATGCATCACACTTTTCCCTGATTTGTGTGCAGACGAAAAGAAGTTTTTCAACTGCCAGTGTGTGTGTGTCCGCAACACTCACTGTTGCGGAAGTGAGACACCGAAATGTTACTACAGTAAGTGTCCCGGAAGTTGGCCGGTGGAGAAACTGCAGCAGCAGCAGCAGCAGCAGTAGCCTAGCCCTTAAACGACGGCGATTTTTCACAGTCCCCAGTTAAATAAAAGCTTGGCGAGCCGTTTTCTCTCGACTGGCTTAGGTGACACTTGGCAACTCATCTCACATGGTGGTGAGGAAGTCTCTCCTCTAAACACAAGAGTCATAAGAAGCCCTCATTTCCTCAGCGATGAGGAGGAGGAGGAGGAGGAGGAGGAGGTGTCTGGCAACTCGAGCGACTGACTCGCCGCCATGTGGAGGGAGAGAGCGGGCGGAGCGGGCGGTAGGGATGGGCAAAGTACGGCTTTTCAAGTAATCGCGGGTACGGGTACCCGTCTTGGCCTACCCGTGGTACCCGGGTCCACTACCCGGGTACTTACCCGGTATCCATTAGTAACGCCTACCCGCCAGCGCGGGGTGGTCCCGGGACGCAAATTGAGACGATTACCTCGAGGGTGTGTCGGAGCGAGTAGCAGCAACGCTCTACCCGGGTAAATACCTGATATCCATGAGGAACACATACCCGCCAGACAGCGCAGTGATCCCGGGAGTAAACTTAAGACGATTACCAAGAATATAAATCATCCCTACATATAGCCCTCGACAGAGTTGTCCGTAGACCATACCATATAATTATATTCAATAAATGTATAGAAGGGTGTCCCAGACTATATCATAAGATTTTTTGCATTCTAATATGCAATTATATATATATATATATATATATATATATATATATATATATATATATATATATATATATATATATATATATATATAATTTGGTAGGGTGATGAGGGTATATAAATTTGCGGGAGTGAGGTGTGTGTGTGTGTGTGTGTGTGTGTGTGTGTGTGTGTGTGTTATATATAAAACGAAGATATTACAATATATGCTAGAATACACTAAGATCATATGGCACTATGGAAAAGCTGGGGAGTACTTGGTCCACGAGGTCGGCGGACACCGAACCCTACTGTGACTGGCGGGCCATCACAGGAGGTGGTGCCCTCAACCACGCTTCAAGCCCCGCCACCACGTCAAGGTGACTCCCCTGGGCGGAGGGGTGTGTGTGTGTGTGTGTGTGTGTGTGTGTGTGTGTGTGTGTGTGTGTGTGTGTGAATCACATAACAAATATCCCGCCTACTAGTAGGAAGACTAAATCACTAAGCAGCGATCTAATGTTAATAATAATATACTGTATGAAAATGTTTCCGTAATATATACAAAAAAGAAAGTTATACAAGAAATTAAAGCATATAATGGCACAATATTGCATAATCACAGCCCTTCATATATATTATACACAATGATAACATCAAACATGTTCAAGAGAAAAGAAAATAGTTCATAAGATACAATCCGTTACGATCATTTTATGAATATATAAAACAAGAAAATAGGAAAAAAATAATGTGAAAGAGAACTTCCTTTTTGACATGAAAGCAAGGGAAAAAAAAGTATCCTTTAGAAAATAAATGCCTTCGTTCTATGCAGAAATCTAATCTACAAGTTCTTGTTTAGGAAGAGGATCATGTTTACTTTGTTTTCTGACAGATTACTCCTCCTTAGCGATATGAGCTCACCTGCTTTACTGAATAATCGTTCTGATGGAACAGATGATGCAGGTGAACACAAGTATTTTTTAGCCAGCTCTTTTATTCTTGGATATTGAGCGGCGTGTTCCTTCCACCACATCAGTGGATCTTCCTCTCTTGAAGCATGACTCTCCTCAGTAAAATATCTCTTCATCTCGCTATGAGGACCTGTCAGTGACTGTGAGGATGTTTTCTCATTAATTTCCTCAATAGTTTTATCCAAAGTGCTCCAAAGTGAGGTTTTCTTGACGTGAGTTCTGTTCTCAAAAGTCCTGGCAGCTACGTGTGACGTGCTTGCAGTTCTCTGAGTTTCATGTGAGCGCATCTGCATCACCAGTCTCTCTTCAGTTGTTTTAACATTAGAACTTTCTGAGAAGGGTGCCTTTTTGAATCTAGGGTCTAGCATCGTTGCTGCTGTGAGAGCGAATGAGTCTTCTACAGTTGCAAACCTTCTCTTCATTTGTTCCTGAAGCTGCTGCCCAAGCGCGCACATACCATCCGTCGCAGCGAGTGAGTTGAGGCAAGTTTGGATCCCTCTGATCATCGGTAATACTTTTGAAAGTGAAGTTACCTTTTCAGATGACAATTCTCTTGTAGCTTCCTCAAAAATCTCCAAACTTGAAGGACATCATCAGTATTCTTTATGGCTTCTTGCACTACGAGATTCAAGGTGTGTGCAAAGCATGGGATTTGACGCTTATTTAGTAACTTTATTGCTGCAGTCATGTTTGTAGCATTGTCTGTCACAATGGCACGTATCTTATCAAAGATGTTCCAGTTGTCACAGATCGTTCTCAGATGTTGTGCAATGTTTTCTGCTGTGTGAGATCCTGCAATGCAAATTGTTTCAAGCACAGCAGATTTGAGACCCCACTCCGGTGATATGAAGTGAGCTGTTACTGTGATGTAGCCTTTTGTTTGGCGTGATGTCCACAGATCAGTTGTTAATGCAACATCGGTTGCCTCTTCAAGCTCTTTTCGAACTCTCTTTACTTCTTGATTATAGAGAGCAGGCAAATGAGTCCTTCCAACTTCCCTACGGCTAGGTAGCTCATATTTTGGGTCAAGCGTTTTAATTAATTTCCTGAAAGCTTTGCTCTCCACTGCTGATAGTGGCATTAGGTCTTTCACTATCCATTCCATGATCAGCTCATCTACTTCTTTCTTTGCTTTGGAGTCTTTTTTGTATGGTTGAGTTCTTGTGACTGTCTCTATCAGTGTTGGTTGAGATGTGGATGGCTTCGATGCCTTCGCAACCATCTCATTTGCAGTCTCCTCCTTTAACTCTCCATACTCGAGAGGATGTCTACCGCGAAGGTGTTTGTTCAAGTTTGAGGTGCTACCTCCACTAAACTTAAAACTATCCTTGCAAATCAAACATGTTACAGTGTTTGGTGTTGTTACTTCCATAAAATTCCACACGGGTGCCTTTCTCCCTCTCTTCGATGCCATTATGCTGAGTTAATACAGTAATGTGCTGTAGTCTATCGTTTACGTACGTACGTACCTACGGCAAAATGACGGCAAATGCTGCACGTGAATCCTTGGCGCCTGCTATACTATCTCTATAAAAAGTCAGTGTATTAGTATGATAGGTTTAGTCGCTGTACCTTTATTTTGACAGGTTTTATTAGCATATGATAATCATGAAGAGTGGCACGGGTTCCCCCTCTGTTAGCCTCTCTGCAACTGAAGTGAGTGGCGCGGAGCTTCTGCACGTATATATACACCTGTGACGTCACTATTCATCAGCCAATCAGAAAACTTCTGCGAGTGGCGTGATGTCTTGGGCTCTCTGTCATTGGCCATTGCCTACCAGTGTGAACGAAATGTTTATATCATTATCACTGGATTTCATTAATGATCGCACACCAGTGCATATTTTATATTCCGTAACCTACTCTAAACCCGATCGTTATTCTTATAATTTACGGCAAATATTTCCATCGTCATCATCATATTTCATTAATAATAACACACCAACAGGCTACGTGTACTGTAGACCCGATTGCGTGCCTTTTATTATAGAAAATACCCGTGAATTAAATACCCGACATGTGTTTTTACCCGGGTACCCGTCTCGATACTCTCTACTCAGTACAGCATGAACGATTTATTTATATTTTCTGATCATTATCACCATCTTTCATTAATGATCGCACACCGGTACACTTTATTCGTACTCTATGACTCTAGACCATGATTATTTTCACCGTTATCGCCATATTTCATACGCTACCTAGACTAGACTGCATGCCTTGAAATAATATAAGAAATACCCGCGAAAAATACCCGGATATCCATGGTTAGACCCGGGTACCCGTCTCAGTACCCTGTACTCTATTACCCGGATACTTACCCGGGTACCCGCCCGTCCCTAGCGGGCGGACCTGCTGCTCCTCCTCCCTGGCATCCACAAAATAACTAGCTAGTGATTCTGCTGAAAATAATATTTCTGCTTCTTCTACTGATAGTGAGTACATATATACCTATTGATGAAGATAGTGACACTGACAGTGATGATGATAGTAGTAGTTAGAGAGACAGCAGCAATAAACCCTCTCCTGCTGCTGCTCCTGCTGCCATGACGGTCATTGTCCCTGTAAGGGACTTTGGCTTACAGACGTGGGGGCTGACAGACAGACAGACAGACAGACACTTTGTATATATTATTAGTGTGAGGGAAAGTGTTACCTTTGCTCTTTGTTCTGCCGCCCGGTAGGTATCGCCAGAAATACATTAGGATTTGTAGCATAGATATTTTGTTATCATATTCAATATTGTATTCCTAAGATGACTTTTTTTTTTTTTTTTTTTTTAGTTCTTTCTGCTTGCAAATAATTTTAGATTATAATGTAGCAGTCTTTACTGCATCAGCAACAACAACAAAAGATGGAGGGAAACATTAGGCTAACTCTCCCTCCTAGGAAACCGATATCTAACACCTTAGGGTCATGAGATAAGGATTCTCTCTCCTCTCTCTCTCTCTCTCTCTCTCTCTCTCTCTCTCTCTCTCTCTCTCTCTCTCTCTCTCTCTCTCTCTCTCTCTCTCTCTCTCTCTCTCTCTCTCTCTCTCCTATGGTCAAACCAGATTGTACTGACCCATGGGTGGGAGTGGCCATGGTAACACACGGCGGGCGGGGTGTGAAGAAGGAGGTTATTAATTAAGGTAACGACAATAGAATGGTTTCAGAATACAAGATGCCCCACTTGTTGTATTGTTGTAATGATCGAATGGGCCGTTAAGTGTGCATTATATACTAACTAACACTGTTTCAAAA
>CM035220.1:30668866-30681326 GCA_020233015.1 Callinectes sapidus | reverse complement strand
AAAAACCAATATAAACATGAAAACCCCTAAAAAAAAGTTTTTAGACATTAAAACTCCAAAAAATCACCCAAAATCTAATGTTACCAAACCTAATTTTAACCACCCTTGGCAGGTAGGCCATGCAAAAATATCTCATAAAAACCCTAAAACCCCCTTCAAAAACCTTTAAAACTACCAAAAAAAACACCCCTACACGAACAAAAACTGATTTCCAATTACAAGTGTCACAGTGGTCCGAACTAGGGGTGTTTCCAGTGAGCTAAAAACAGGAAAAACCTTAAGAAAAAACCATAAACAACCTAAAAATACCCTTAAAAGCCCTAAAACAACCTTAAAAATACCCTCAAAAAACACTCCTAACCTAACGAAACCTAACGTCACTATACGGGTGTCCCAGTGGTCCAAACTGGTGATGTTCCCAGTGAGCAAAAAACATGATAAACTTAAGAAGGAACCCTAAACACCCTTAAAACACCCTTCAAACCCTAAACACAACCTTAAAAAACACCCCCCCAAAAAATATCCCCTAAGCTAACCTAAACCATAACAAACATCGAAAACATGAAAACCGCCTTTGCAAACCTCTCAAAACATCACCAAAACATGAAAACACCTTAATAAAACATCAAAAAACATGAAAAACTCTTAAAAACCAATATAAACATGAAAACCCCTAAAATAATTTTTTTTAGACATTAAAACTCCAAAAAATCACCCAAAATCTAATGTTACCAAACCTAATTTTAACCACCCTTGGCAGGTAGGCCATGCAAAAACATCTTCGAAAAACCCTAAAACCCCCTTCAAAAACCTTTAAAACTACCAAAAAAAAACACCCCTACGCTAACAAAAACTGATTTCCCATTACAAGTGTCCCAGTGGTCCGAACTAGGGGTGTTCCCTGTGAGAAAAAAAAAAGGAAAAACTTTAAGAAAGAACCATAAACAACCTAAAAATACCCTTAAAAGCCTTAAAACACCCTTAAAAAATACCCTCAAAAAATACTCCTAACCCAACGTCACTATACAGGTGTCCCAGTGGTCCAACCTGTTGGTGTTCCCAGTGAGCAAAAAACATGATAAACTTAAGAAAGAACCCTAAACACCCTTAAAACACCCTTCAAACCCCAAACACAACCTTAAAAAACACCCCCCAAAAATATCCCTTAACCTAACCTAAACCTTAACAAACATCGAAAACCTGAAAACCTCCTTTGCTAACCTCTCAAAACATCACCAAAAACATGAAAACACCTTAATAAAATATCAAATAATATAAAAAACTTTTTTTCTTGTTTATTTAGTGTTTAGGTTTAAATAGGTTAGGTTAGGTTTGTCTCTTTCACTACAACTATTATTTTATTTATATATCTATTTCCAAAGGCAAGTTATAGTCTTTTCTCGGTTTAATTTGCTTATTGATTAATTAATTGGGTTAAGTTAGGATCCCTCATCAAAACCATGTATTTTTTTTTTTTTTTACTTTATATTTGTCATTTATATTCTTTCATTTTCCTTTCTTTTACATTTATCATTGATTCATTTTTATTTTCATTTAGCATTCACTTTATTACATTCCTTCCATATATATTTATTAACCGTCTTTTTTCCATCTTCCTGGCAGGCTCTTCCCATTTTATTATATTTATCATTTTTCCTCCCCTTTTTGATCCCATTAATTCTCTTCCATTTCCATTATTCCTTTATTTATTTTCCCTCTTCTCGGCAGGCTCTGATCCGCACCCTGGCCACCACCACCACCACCACCACCGCCCGCTCCGAGACCCACCCGGGCTACAACAAGCTGAGGTCCACCATGAAGGAGTTTGATGTGAGAAGTGTAGCTGTTAACCTGTCACCTCAACACCTTTAATTAAACCCTTCAGTACTGGGACGAGGGTTTCTTTTATTTATTATTTGATTGTTTATGTGTTTATTTTCTTTTTATTGGAATTTTTGCTACTTTGAGGACACCTGTAACCCTTTCAGTAGTCAAGAAACCCTCGGCTGTTGATGTCAGGGTGGCTGTGTGTTTGTGGCAGGTGAGGAGGAGGAGGAGGAGGAGGAGGAGGAGGAGGAGGAGGAGGAGGAAGAAGAAAATAAGGGAAGATGAGGAAAGAAGAAGAAAAAATATTTAATACATTTTTTGTTTTTTTCAGATAAGGCTGGTGATGTATATAAATATCCTCTCTCTTCCTCCTCTTCCTCTTCCTCTACCACCACCACCACCACCACCATCACCACCACCACCTCCTCAACCAAGCCAATATTGGGACACCTTTCAATCCTTCTAGACATGGTAAGAAATTCACTGTGCTCTCTCCCTCTTTTGCTCACTCACTCACTCTAACTCTCTCTCACTCTCTCTAACTCACTCCCTCTCTCTCCCCCCCAGGCTGTGACCCCAGACAACCAGTTCATCATAAGTTGCGACCGCGATGAAAAATTCGCGTTTCCTTCGTGTCTTGGTTTGTGAGCCGAGTGTGTGTGGTGTCATCCACCCCCCCACACATCCTCTCCGCCTCTGGGGTGAGCTGGCGTTAGGTTAGGGTGGGGTTTGAGTGTGTTTGTATGTGTTTTGTGTGTGTTTTTGTGTTTTTCTGAATGTTTTTTTGTGTGTTTTGAGGTTTGGTGGGGTTAAGTTAGGTTAGGTGAGCTGGCGTTAGGTTAGGTTGGGGTTTGAGTGTGTTTGTGCGTGTTTTTTATTTGTTTTTTGTGTGTTTTTCTGCCTTTTTTTGTGTGTTTTGAGATTTGGTGGGGTTAAGTTAGGTTAGGTGTGAAAATGTGGGGGTTATTGGTATATAATTGTATTGTTTTTAGTGTGTTTTGAGTGTTTTTTGTGTTTTTTTGTTTTTCTGAATGTTTTTTGTGTGTTTTAAGGTTTGGTGGGGTTAAGTTAGGTTAGGTTAGGTTGGGGTTTGAGTGTGTGTGTGTGTGTGTGTTTATGTGTTTTTTTTTTGTGTGTTTCTGAATGTTTTTTTGTTTGTTTTGATGTTTGGTGGAGTTAATTTCTAATTGAAATGATGTGGACTTTTAGAGTAATTTTAAGATTTTACTGACAGATTAACAACATTTTTATTTAAAGTGTTTTCAAGTTTATATTGACAGATTAACAACACTTCCACACTTCAAAGGCTGTAGTTGAAGTGATGCGGGTTTTTAAGGGTGTTTTTAAGGTTATATTGACAGATTAATGACAGTTCCACACTCCAAAGGCTGTAGTTGAGGTGACGTGGGTTTTTAAGGGTGTTTTTAAGGTTATATTGACAGATCAATGACATTTTTACACTCCAAAGGCTCTAGTTGAAGTGACGTGGGTTTAATTGAAGTGACGCAGGTTTTCAGTTGTGTCTTTAACCTTTAGCGACAGACTAGCACCATTTTTTACTCTCCAAAAACGTAAAATAAAAAAAACAAAATTCAACCTAACCTAATGCCTATCTCCCTTCCCCCCCAGACACTTTTCCTCCCAGACCCAGCCTGGCCCACCTGTACAAACAGCGGTACGACAACGTGTCCCAGTACCTGGAGAAGAAGAGAGAGAGAGAGAGAGAGTGGAAATGGAGAAGGCCTATAGAGAAGGCTGTGTTCAACTTGTTAAGAAAGGAAGGTGGATGAAATAGTGTGTGTGTAGAGATAGATGGAGAGAAATAGAGAAAAAATAAAGATATTACTATTATTATTGTTATTAGCACATGATTTGTGTTTATCATCACTATTGTCACTTACTATGTTGATCCTTTCCCCTCCACACCTTGCCATTACCACCATCTATTTGTCAAATTGAAGACAACCTATCTGATCTCATTTGAATGGACACTTCCTTTCCTTGGTTTGTGTTGTAACAAAGTACAGTAGAGCAATGGGTTAGATAGGTTAGGTTAGGAGGCTGATCATATATATATATTTTGTATTTTTATTTCAGAAACATTGTGAGAGCAGAATGACCAGCAGGATTATCCCTTCATTGCCAACACCACCACCACCACCACCACCACCACCACCCATTCCATTAATTTCTGAAAGGCATGTAATAATGTCTTTCAGAAAGTGTTGTTGAAGGTGGTGGTGGTGGTGAGGGTGACAAGAAACTTCCCTAGACACTGCTGCTGCTGCTGCTGCTGCTCTGAGCCAGGGCCAGGGGTAATATAATAACATCATCCATCTAGTTTTCCATTGTGTAAGATGGTGGCAAGCCAAAATTTCTTTGTGTGGCATCATAGCATTGTTTTTGGCTTGCCACCACCATGTTAACACAATGGTGGGGGACATAGATGATGATGGATGGTATCATCATCATTAGACCTGAGAGCAGAAGAAGAATATCCAGGTAGTAGTACTTTTCTTTTCATCCTGTCCCCAATACCAACACCACCACCACTGTCTGGAAGATATGATGCCTTTCAGAAATTAATGGCATGGGTGGTGGTGGTGGTGATAAAGGGATAATAACCTGGCCATTCTGCTCTGAGGTTTAATAATAATAATAATACCATCCATTGGTTTAATTATATATATATATATATATATATATATATATATATATATATATATATACCATCCTTTTGTTTTCTCCAGCATGATGGCAGGCAGGCCAAAAAAAAGTGAGTTGTTAGCTGGTTTAGTCTATGTGGGTGATGCCCCTCAAGACCCCAAAAACCCAGGGAGGGTTCTTCTGTATGCCTGATAACGGTATTACTACTGTCCAGTGGATATTTGTTGTTGAAGAGAAACAGGCGAAATCTTGAAAAAGCGGAGACAGCGAAGGGACTTCAGGCAAACAACAGGCAGCCATGATGGGGCTGTTTATTTTTTATAAATTTGCGAGGGAATACAAATCAAAGGAGAAGGAGCAACTTATCTATCTCCTCTTACTAAGAGCTTCAAATACTCTGATAAATCATGCTAAATTTAATACATTACTTTTCTTTATAAAAAGTACAAAAAGACTAAAACTAAATAAATCAAACTAAATGTTCATCACATCATCAAACACAGAAAATGGTGGAAAGGGAGACTTAAGGTAGGACTAAGGTCACGTAGATATATATTCTTAACATTTGTCACCATAGAGTAGTGACACTGTGCCTTGTTGTTTGGGAGTCCAGTGGTACATTAGTGGTAGTGGTTGGTGTGTGTTTGTCAATAAATGCCTATAAAGCGACATAGCCTTCTTTGCATTCATTTTTACCTTCAAAAGCTATTTGTCTCAACAACTCCTTTCTTTTATCTGACTGTCTTAAGCCTCTCTCTCTTACCAGAATAATTTCTCTTGGTATCTTCTATTTCTATTTTTATGGGAGTGCAGTGGAACATTATCTGGTTGGTGTGTGTGTGTGTGTGTGTTTGTCAATAAGCATGTTCAGAGTATTAGGAAATGAACAGTTGGAATTGAAGAGTATGTTTTTCTGGGATATTAATGATTTTCCATCATTTTTTTCTTTGTTTTGGTGCTGATTATTGTTTTTTTACTTTCTATGTGTATGGTGATCTTTTATTTCTATTGTTGCTCTTGTATAAATGTGACACTATACTCTTTATATTTCAATTAATTCATTGGTAGTCTTGGCAAGCTTTTTCTTGACATTTCTTGATTGCTATGGTGTTTTGCAAGTGTTTGATGACTTTTTTTTTATTAATTTCCTTTGTTGTAATAACGCTTTTGTGGTATTTCTTGATTTTGTGGGCGTTTCACCAGTGTTAAATGATCTCTTTTGCCCTGTTTTGCCTCGTTTCATTCGCTAACTTATAGAGTATTTTCGTTAATTTGATTAACGAAATCAAAGTAGTTTCTAGTTCACATTTGGTTAAGCATCTAGTACCAAGAGATTTCTTAAGAGCTGATTTGACTGATCTTACAAGTCGCTCCCACCAGCCTCCCCACCATGGAGATCTGGGAGCAATGAACTTCCATTCAGGACTCAAAGTACTAAAATACTGTTGAAGCTTATTAGCAACACTGATAAAGGTCTTGGCATTGTCTGAGTACAGTACAGATGGAAGTCCGCGTCTCGCTGAAAATCTGCGGATAGCTAACACACAATCTGGTACAGAAAGAGAGTCAGTCAATTCTAAATGAACAGCTCTAGTCACTCCACATGTAAATAGCAAGATGTACAATTTCTTTGCAGGTTGATCAACTGCAAACAAAGGACCTGCAAAATCTAATCCAGTAACGGCAAAAGGTAAGGTTGATTTAACCCGCAATCCAGGCAAGGGAGGAGCAATTTGGCTGCAAGGTCTCGAATCAAATCTTTTACAAGAAACACATTCTTTACAAACTCTTTTGGCCACTTTTCTTAATCCAATAATCCAGTAAGTATTCCTGATAGTTGACATGAGTGTATGAACACCAGCATGTTTTAGTAATTTATGCTGAAACTGCACAATGAGTTTGGCCACATGACAATGAGGAATTATAATGGGGTGTTTGCTGTCATAACTTAAATCTGAATACTGCAATCTACCCTTAATTCTCAACAACCCATTGCAGTCTTAAAAGGGGTCAAGTTTTCTCAGTGAAGAGCCTTTTAGAAGAGGTTTCCCTTGTGACAAAGCTTTAATCTCTTTCTCATAACTGTCCTTCTGAGCACAGATAACAATGTCATTCTTTGCTGTACATAACTCTTCATAAGTTAAAGGACCAGTGTGTTTAGTGTCATTGGGTTTACAATTATGAATAAACCTCCTAACCCATGCAATAATATTCATAACCTTGGTAAAATCACTCCATCTGTTAAACTCAAATACAGGTGTGGTACCTTCATTAACAGTCATAGCTACTCCTTCCTCCTTACAGTCTTCACTGGGAAGGGTAGAACTAAGAATTTTATCATCATTGGATCCAAAATGCAAACATGAGGAATTAGACAACCAAGTGGGACCTCTTAGCCACATGTCACTAGTAATTAGTTGATCAGCCAGAACACCTCGGGTCATCAAATCAGCCGGGTTATCTTTGCCAGAGCAATGGTACCAAAAACTAGGAGAAGTCAAAGCTTGGATTTCAGTTACTCTATTAGCTACGAACATTTTCCATTTAAAGGGGCCACCCCTTATCCAAGACTAGGCCACTTTAGAGTCTGTCCAACAAGCTAATCTTACATTATCAGGCAAATGCAAAGCAGATTTCACAAAATTAATGAGACGAGCACTTAACAAGGCTCCGAGTAACTCCAGATGAGGTAAGGTAACCCGCTTGATAGGAGCAACCTTGGTTCAGGACATAATAAAGGATACATAGTACTCATCATGTGATTTAGGCATACGTAGATACACAATACTACCGTAACCTTTCTCAGATGCATCACTGAAAGCGTGCACTTCCAAACCTTCAACTGACCTTAATGACAAACTGGTAAAATAACATCTGTTAATTTCAAAGATCTTAATAGTCTCAATGCCATCAACCCAACACTGAAACTTCTCTTTCAAGTCATGTGGTAGGATTTCATCCCAACCAAGTCCAAGTCACCAAATCTCCTGGAATAATATTTTAGCATACATTGTGAATGGACTTATCAATCCCAGAGGGTCAAACATTCTAGCAATTAAACTCAAAACATTTCTCTTTGTGAAATTCAATTCAAAATCATCACCCAAACTAAAACCTTTAAATGAAAATACATCCTTAGAAGAACTCCAACACATTCCTAACAATTTGTCACCTCATTATCATCTGAATCAAAATACTGAAGGTGTTCATTAATCAAAAGGTCATTGTTAGTGTGCCATTTGGACAAAGTCATACCAGCGTCTGATAATATGTTCTGAGCTTCATTAAGCATTAGACTGGCTTCTTCAACAGTGTAGGCTCCAGAGAGCCAATCATCCACATACAAATTTTCTTTAAGTTCTTTTACTGTAACTGAGTCAGGATATAAATTCAAATGGTGTTGAATAGTGGCATTTAGTAGAAAAGGACTACTGGTATTTCCAATGGGTACTCTGACAAATCTCATCACACGTACTGTATTACCACATTGCCACAGAAACCGGTGAACATCCTGATCAGGGCATTGAACGCCAATCTGCAAGAAAGCTCTAGTAATATCAGCAGTTAAAGCTACATTCCATCTTCTGAACCTCAACAAAATTTCGACAAGATCAGGAATTAAAGATGGACCAGATTCTAAACAATCATTTAAAGAAAAACCGTTAGGTCCTGCTGCTGAAGCGTCAAACACAGGTCTAACCTTAGTAGAAATACACTCTCTGACAACAGGTCTATGTGGCATATAGTAGGTGGGATAAGGACCTTCCAGTTCTGAAACAGGAACCTCAACAATAATACCACTTTCCTCATAACTCTTAAAAACTTCATCATAAGCATCCTTCAATATAGGGTTTTTCTCTAACTTATAATTAAGAATAGACAGTCTCTTTCTGGCACTGCTCTCATTGTTAAGCAAACTCAACTTAGCTTCATCATTTTTCCAGGGTAGAGCAACCTCATACCTGCCATCTACATGCTGAACTGTTTCCTCAAATGTATTGAACACTGGGTTTTTGGTAGGGTCATCTTTCTCAGAAAAAATACCTACACTATCTAAATTCCAAAAATTATGTAGCTCAGAGTCATTAACATGGTTAGCAGAATTGATACACAACAACTGATGAGATACAACATCCTCATTGGTCTTCAAACAAGAACCAGACAAAATCCAACCAAATACTGATTCATGGGCCACCAAATCTTCAAATTTCACAACATTATCAATTGAAACAAATCTCCAATGATTATCCACACCAACCAGTATATCCAAGTTGAGGTTACGATCATGTCCATAGTCATCCGCCAACTGTAGGTGTGTTAAGGACTGCAAAACATCATCAGGTACACGTTGACGTCTTAAGGGAGGGCAGATAGACATAACTTCAACTGCAAACATGGAGTGGTTACTACCCTGTCTATCAATCAAACTAACATCATACACATTCCGTTCTTTACTTCCCTGTGATTTCTTATTACCAAAAGCTGAGTAGGAAGTATACATAGATGTAACCCACTTAGGCTTGATTCTTTTAACAAAGCCTTGACTCACATAGGTGGTATCTGCACCCAAATCAAACATTACAGTAGCTTTCACAGGTTTACCATTACCATTAATAACTTTAACTTTAGCTGTCTGTAACACAGTTGACTTTACTCTCTGATCATGAGAAATACCAACATGTCCAACGTTAATAGTACTGACATTACTTGACTGAACTTGACCATTAGGTTGCTGTGTGACAATGGGTTTACTTGGAAAGGTACTAGGACCCTGTCCAACAGATCTGCCAACTCTACAAAACAATACATTATGAAACCCGTTGCATGAAGTACACTTAACCTTACCCTTACAGTGCTTAGAAAGATGTCCAGGGAGATGACACTTAAAACACAGTCTTTTCTCCTTAACCTTCTCCTCACGGTCAGGAACGTCCAGTTTGATTATCTGCCAACACTTCTCAGATCTGTGCCGCTTCTGACAAAAGGCACATAGTGGTGAAACTTCCTCAGCTGATGTCTGCAGGGCTGAGGCCGAACTAACCTTTCTTCTTTCGACGTCTTGCCGTACGACGGTCTTCTCTGTAAAAACGTCCTTGAAGGTCTCAGATCGCTCACGTCTCTCAATTTCTCGTTGCAGGAAAGAGAGCAGCCAATCTAAATCATCTTCGTGTCCGGAACTTTCTCTTGACCACTCCAATCTAATATCTTGTGGTAGTCGAGACAGGATGACAGGAGTTAACACGACGCCGTACTGGTCACCGTTGATCCCGAGTCCTTCCAAACTTCTTACATGGCACTGCAGCTGGTCTAGCAACTTCCACAAGGAGTCACATGTGTTAGCTCCTTTAACTCTAGGTGGCAAGGAAACATTCAACAAGCCTTGCACATGAGCAAAAATAATCTTCTGAGGGCGTCCAAATCTATCCTTCAATAGGTTACAGGCTGTCTTATAGTTGGCTGAAGAGAGTGCCAAGCCCTGTATAACTGATAGTGCCTCTCCTTGAAGTAGTGACTGCAGATAACTAAACTTGCTTATATCAGGCAGTTCACTCTG
The DNA here is from genome assembly GCA_020233015.1 of Callinectes sapidus. Lineage (NCBI taxonomy): Eukaryota > Metazoa > Arthropoda > Malacostraca > Decapoda > Portunidae > Callinectes > Callinectes sapidus. Next base: position 30,671,278 of record CM035220.1, on the reverse strand, counting down.
GTCAACTAAAGCCTCAAATCTATCCCAGAATGACTGCCATTCAGTTAGGTCACCAGAAAACTTAGGTAGCTCTAATCTTGGTAGCTTAACCTCTGACCTTTCCTTAGACGTTGAAGAAGTCTTGTCACTGTTCTGACTTGACTCCTTCAGATGCTTGGTGACTTGGGCTCGAATCTCTCTGGCATTCTTGAGAAACTTGTCGGTCTCGTCCATGTCGGCCTCAAGGTCAGCAGGCTCCAACCAAATTTCCACCTCGGCCTGCAGCTCACTGTAGGTCGCTACTCGGTGGTCAAAAACACAAACAGCTGACTCAAACAACTCGGAGGTAGTAGTGTCGTCCTCGAGTAAATCTTGCAGCTCCTTCAAACTTCGAGTCACCCATCCCTTGGCGCCCGCCCTCCGCTTGACGGCTTTTTCCAAGTCCTGACTCATCTTCCTTACAACAATCCGGGCTTAGATACCTTGTAGACCAACTCATCTAAAGGTTCCCGGGTCTGGGCACCAATTGTTGAAGAGAAACAGGCGAAATCTTGAAAAAGCGGAGACAGCGAAGGGACCTCAGCAAACAACAGGCGGCCATGATGGGGCTGTTTATTTTCATAAATTTGCGAGGGAATACAAATCAAAGGAGAAGGAGCAACTTATCTATCTCCTCTTCCTAAGAGCTTCAAATACTCTGATAAATCATGCTAAATTTAATACATTACTTTTCTTTATAAAAAGTACAAAAAGACTAAAACTAAATAAATCAAACTAAATGTTCATCACATCATCAAACACAGAAAACGGTGGAAAAGGAGATTTAAGGTAGGACTAAGGTCACGTAGATATATATTCTTAACATTTGTCACCATAGAGTAGTGACACTGTGCCTTGTTGTTTGGGAGTCCAGTGGTACATTAGTGGTAGTGGTTGGTGTGTGTTTGTCAATAAATGCCTATAAAGCGACATAACCTTCTTTGCATTCATTTTTACCTTCAAAAGCTATTTGTCTCAACAACTCCTTTCTTTTATCTGACTGTCTTCAGCCTCTTTCTCTTACCAGAATAATTTCTCTTGGTATCTTCTATTGCTATTTTTATGGGAGTGCAGTGGAACATTACCTGGTTGGTGTGTGTGTGTGTGTGTGTGTGTGTGTGTGTGTGTGTGTGTGTGTGTGTGTGTTTGTCAATAAGCATGTTCAGAGTATTAGGAAATGAACAGTTGGAATTTAAGGGTATGTTTTTCTGGGATATTAATGATTTTCCATCATTTTTTTCTTTGTTTTGGTGCTGATTATTGTTTTTTTACTTTCTATGTGTATGGTGATCTTTTATTTCTATTGTTGCTCTTGTATAAATGTGACACTATACTCTTTATATTTCAATTAATTCATTGGTAGTCTTGGCAAGCTTTTTCTTGACATTTCTTGATTGCTATGGTATTTTGCAAGTGTTTGATGACTTTTTTTTATTAATTTCCTTTGTTGTAATAACGCTTTTGTGGTATTTCTTTATTTTGTGGGCGTTTCACCAGTGTTAAATGATCTCTTTTGCCCTGTTTTGCCTCGTTTCATTCGCTAACTTATGGAGTATTTTCGTTAATTTGATTTTTATTGATGTTTAAGGTGTTTTATATTAACTTTTCCATTGTTTATTTCTATTGTTTGCATAACCTACTTGATTTCTTAGCGCATATACTGTGCGAATATTGAATTAGCAAGATAGGACTACTATCTGGCCTTGTTTGCCTGGTTTATTTTTACTATTTTTCGCTCAGTAGCCTTACTTTTGACATTTAAGCGTGTTTATATATTGTCTATGTACATCATTTTTCATATAACTTACATGATTTCTTAGCTGTGTGAAAAGAAAAATAGAAAAATACAATTATTTTTGGCCTGATTACTGCCTGTAAATAAGGTCTTTCCAGCAGGCAAGACATGAGGGGGTGGGGGGGGAGCAGCGGTGTCTGCCTAGCCGGGCCCTGAATCAGTGGTTTTCCAGTGCTGGGTGAGTGAAGGTGTGGGCTGATTAGCTACTTTTAACCTGTTGAAAAGACTGCATTAATGGCGTATTAAGACGATTTCTTCCGAAAAAATCGTCTTTTTTAAGTGATTAGTGAGATAACACGACTGTTTTTGCATTCTATTGCCATATTAAGACGATTTCTACGGTGACTAGCAGGATTTCACGAGTGCTTTTAAGGACAAAATAAGTGTTCAAGTCATCTTAATACTGGACTAAAGCCGCAAGATGGAATCACAGGGGCTGCTGGACTACGTTATCAAGGTGAGTGCAAGCGCTGTGACACAAGCCTCACGGTGCCAGTGTTTATTTAGGGCAGTCCCTGCTATGCCGCAGGTATAACCCCCCACCTCAGACCCCGGCCCCATCTGTGATTCTCATTTCATCGGTCATTTTCAGGCTCATC
>CM035220.1:30654963-30665002 GCA_020233015.1 Callinectes sapidus | reverse complement strand
AAAGAACCATAAACAACCTAAAAATACTTTTAAAAGCCCTAAAACAACCTTAAAAAATACCCTCAAAAAACACTCCTAACCTAACGTCACTATACGGGTGTCCCAGTGGTCCAAACTGTTGGTGTTCCCAGTGAGCAAAAAAACATGATAAACTTAAGAAAGAACCCTAAACACCCTTAAAACACCCTTCAAACCCCAAACACAACTTAAAAAACACCCCCCAAAAAATATCCCCTAACCTAACCTAAACCTTAACAAAGATCGAAAACATGAAAACCTCCTTTGCAAACCTCTCAAAACATCACCAAAAACATGAAAACACCTAAATAAAACATCAAATAACATAAAAAAAACTCTTAAAAACCAATATAAACATGAAAACCCCTAAAAAAAAAATTTTGACATTGAAAACCAAAAAATCACCCTAAATCTAATGTTACCAAACCTAATTTTAACCATCCTTGGCAGGTAGGCCATGCAAAAACATCTTCTAAAAACCCTAAAATCCCCTTCAAAATCCTTTAAAACTACCAAAAAAAACACCCCTACACTAACAAAAACTGATTTCCCATTACAAATGTCCCAGTGGTCCGAACTGCGGGTGTTCCCAGTGAGCAAAAAACAGGAAAAACCTTAAGAAAGAACCATAAACAACCTAAAAATACCCTGAAAAGCCCTAAAACAACCTTAAAAAATACCCTCAAAAAACACTCCTAACCTAACGTCACTATACAGGTGTCCCAGTGGTCGAAACTGTTGGTGTTCCCAGTGAGCAAAAAACATGATAAACTTAAGAAGGAACCCTAAACATCCTTAAAACACCCTTCAAACCCCAAACACAACCTTAAAAAACACAACGCAAAAAATATCCCCTAACCTAACCTAAACCTTAACAAACATAGAAAACATGAAAACCTCCTTTGCAAATCTCTCAAAACATCACCAAAAACATGAAAACACCTTAAAAAACATCAAATAACATAAAAAAAACTCTTAAAAACCAATATAAACATGAAAACCCCCCAAAAAAATTTTTGTTGACATTGAAAACAAAAAAATCACCCAAAATTAATGTTACCAAACCTAATTTTAACCACCCTTGGCAGGTAGGCCATGCAAAAACATCTTCTAAAAACCCTAAAACCCCCTTCAAAAACCTTTAAAACTACCAAAAAAAACACCCCTATGCCAACAAAAACTGATTTCCCATTACAAGTGTCCCAGTGTTCCGAACTAGGGGTGTTCCCAGTGACCAAAAAAAAGGAAAAACTTTAAGAAAGAACCATAAACAACCTAAAAATACCCTTAAAAGCCTTAAAACACCCTTAAAAAATACCCTAAAAAAATACTCCTAACCCAACGTCACTATACAGGTGTCCCAGTGGTCCAACCTGTTGGTGTTCCCAGTGAGCAAAAAACATGATAAACTTAAGAAAGAACCCTAAACACCCTTAAAACACCCTTCAAACCCCAAACACAACCTTAAAAAACACCCCCCAAAAATATCCCTTAACCTAACCTAAACCTTAACAAACATCGAAAACCTGAAAACCTCCTTTCCTAACCTCTCAAAACATCACCAAAAACATGAAAACATCTTAATAAAATATCAAATAATATAAAAAACTTTTTTTCTTGTTTATTTAGGGTTTAGGTTTAAATAGGTTAGGTTAGGTTTGTCTCTTTCACTACAACTATTATTTTGTTTATATATCTATTTCCAAAGGCAAGTTATAGTCTTTTCTCGGTTTAATTTGCTTATTGATTAATTAATTGGGTTAAGTTAGGTTCCCTCATCAAAACCATGTATTTTTTTTTTTTTTACTTTATATTTGTCATTTATGTTCTTTCATTTTCCTTTCTTTTACATTCATCATTGATTCATTTTTATTTTTATTTAGCATTCACTTTATTACATTCCTTCCATATATATTTATTAACCGTCTTTTTTCCATCTTCCTGGCAGGCTCTTCCCTTTTTAATATATTTATCATTTTTCCTCCCGTTTTTTATCCCATTAATTCTCTTCCATTTCCATTATTCCTTTATTTATTTTCCCTCTTCTCGGCAGGCTCTGATCCGCACCCTGGCCACCACCACCACCACCACCACCGCCCGCTCCGAGACCCACCCGGGCTACAACAAGCTGAGGTCCACCATGAAGGAGTTTGATGTGAGAAGTGTAGCTGTTAACCTGTCACCTCAACACCTTTAATTAAACCCTTCAGTACTGGGACGAGGGTTTCTTTTATTTATTATTTGATTGTTTATGTGTTTATTTTCTTTTTATTGGAATTTTTGCTACTTTGAGGACACCTGTAACCCTTTCAGTAGTCAAGAAACCCTCGGCTGTTGATGTCAGGGTGGCTGTGTGTTTGTGGCAGGTGAGGAGGAGGAGGAGGAGGAGGAGGAGGAGGAGGAGGAGGAGGAGGAAGAAGAAAATAAGGGAAGATGAGGAAAGAAGAAGAAAAAATATTTAATACATTTTTTGTTTTTTTCAGATAAGGCTGGTGATGTATATAAATATCCTCTCTCTTCCTCCTCTTCCTCTTCCTCTACCACCACCACCACCACCACCATCACCACCATCACCTCCTCAACCAAGCCAATATTGGGACACCTTTCAATCCTTCTAGACATGGTAAGAAATTCACTGTGCTCTCTCCCTCTTTTGCTCACTCACTCACTCTAACTCTCTCTCACTCTCTCTAACTCTCTCCCTCTCTCTCCCCCCCAGGCTGTGACCCCAGACATCCAGTTCATCATAAGTTGCGACCGCGATGAAAAATTCGCGTTTCCTTCGTGTCTTGGTTTGTGATCCGAGTGCGTGTGGTGTCATCCACCCCCCCACACATCCTCTCCGCCTCTGGGGTGAGCTGGTGTTAGGTTAGGGTGGGGTTTGAGTGTATTTGTATGTATTTTGTGTGTTTTTTTGTGTTTTTCTGAATGTTTTTTTGTGTGTTTTGAGGTTTGGTGGGGTTAAGTTAGGTTAGGTGAGCTGGCGTTAGGTTAGGTTGGGGTTTAAGTGTGTTTGCGCGTGTTTTTTATTTGTTTTTTGTGTGTTTTTCTGCCTTTTTTTGTGTGTTTTGAGATTTGGTGGGGTTAAGTTAGGTTAGGTGTGAAAATGTGGGGGTTATTGGTATATAATTGTATTGTTTTTAGTGTGTTTTGAGTGTTTTTTGTGTTTTTTTGTTTTTCTGAATGTTTTTTGTGTGTTTTAACCCCTTAAGGTTTGGTGGGGTTAAGTTAGGTTAGGTTAGGTTCGGGTTTGAGTGTGTGTGTGTGTGTGTGTGTTTTTATGTGTTTTTTTTGTGTGTTTCTGAATGTTTTTTTGTTTGTTTTGATGTTTGGTGGAGTTAATTTCTAATTGAAGTGATGTGGACTTTTAGAGTAATTTTAAGATTTTACTGACAGATTAACAACATTTTTATTTAAAGTGTTTTTCAAGTTTATATTGACAGATTAACAACACTTCCACAATTAAAGGCTGTAGTTGAAGTGATGCGGGTTTTTAAGGGTGTTTTTAAGGTTATATTGACAGATTAATGACATTTCCACACTCCAAAGGCTGTAGTTGAGGTGACGTGGGTTTTTAAGGGTGTTTTTAAGGTTATATTGACAGATCAATGACATTTTTACACTCCAAAGGCTCTAGTTGAAGTGACGTGGGTTTAATTGAAGTGATGCAGGTTTTCAGTTGTGTCTTTAACCTTTAGCGACAGATTAGCACCATTTTTTACTCTCCAAAAACGTAAAATAAAAAAAACAAAATTCAACCTAACCTAATGCCTATCTCCCCTCCCCCCCCAGACACTTTCCCTCCCAGACCCAGCCTGGCCCACCTGTACAAACAGCGGTACGACAACGTGTCCCAGTACCTGGAGAAGAAGAGAGAGAGAGAGAGAGAGAGAGAGAGTGGAAATGGAGAAGGCCTATAGACAAGGCTGTGTTCAACTTGTTAAGAAAGGAAGGTGGATGAAATAGTGTGTGTGTAGAGATAGATGGAGAGAAATAGAGAAAAAATAAAGATATTACTATTATTATTGTTATTAGCACATGATTTGTGTTTATCATCACTATTGTCACTTACTATGTTGATCCTTTCCCCTCCACACCTTGCTATTACCACCATCTATTTGTCAAATTGAAGACAACCTATCTGATCTCATTTGAATGGACACTTCCTTTCCTTGGTTTGTGTTGTAACAAAGTACAGTACAGCAATGGGTTAGATAGGTTAGGTTAGGAGGCTGATCATATACATATATATTGTATTTTTATTTCAGAAACATTGTGAGAGCAGAATGACCAGCAGGATTTTCCCTTCATTACCAACACCACCACCACCACCACCACCACCACCACCCATTCCATTAATTTCTGAAAGGCATGTAATAATGTCTTTCAGAAAGTGTTGTTGAAGGTGGTGGTGGTGAGGGTGACAAGAAACTTCCCTAGACACTGCTGCTGCTGCTGCTCTGAGCCAGGGCCAGGGGTAATATAATAACATCATCCATCTATTTTTCCATTGTGTAAGATGGTGGCAAGCCAAAATTTCTGTGTGTGGCATCATAGCATTGTTTTTGGCTTGCCACCACCATGTTAACACAATGGTGGGGGACATAGATGATGATGGATGGTATCATCATCATTAGACCTGAGAGCAGAAGAAGAATATCCAGGTAGTAGTACTTTTCTTTTCATCCTGTCACCAATACCAACACCACCACCACTGTCTGGAAGATATGATGCCTTTCAGAAATTAATGGCATGGGTGGTGGTGGTGGTGGTGATAAAGGGATAATAACCTGGCCATTCTGCTCTGAGGTTTAATAATAATAATAATGCCATCCATTGGTTTAATAATATATATATATATATATATATATATATATATATATATATATATATATATATATATATATATATATATATATATATATATATACTATATATATATATATATATATATATATATATATATATATATATATATATATACCATCCTTTTGTTTTCTCCAGCATGATGGCAGGCAGGCCAAAAAAAAGTGAGTTGTTAGCTGGTTTAGTCTATGTGGGTGATGCCCCTCAAGACCCCAAAAACCCAGGGAGGGTTCTTCTGTATGCCTGATAACGGTATTACTACTGTCCAGTGGATATTTGTTGTTGAAGAGAAACAGGCGAAATCTTGAAAAAGCGGAGACAGCGAAGGGACTTCAGGCAAACAACAGGCAGCCATGATGGGGCTGTTTATTTTTTATAAATTTGCGAGGGAATACAAATCAAAGGAGAAGGAGCAACTTATCTATCTCCTCTTACTAAGAGCTTCAAATACTCTGATAAATCATGCTAAATTTAATACATTACTTTTCTTTATAAAAAGTACAAAAAGACTAAAACTAAATAAATCAAACTAAATGTTCAGCACATCATCAAACACAGAAAATGGTGGAAAGGGAGACTTAAGGTAGGACTAAGGTCACGTAGATATATATTCTTAACATTTGTCACCATAGAGTAGTGACACTGTGCCTTGTTGTTTGGGAGTCCAGTGGTACATTAGTGGTAGTGGTTGGTGTGTGTTTGTCAATAAATGCCTATAAAGCGACATAGCCTTCTTTGCATTCATTTTTACCTTCAAAAGCTATTTGTCTCAACAACTCCTTTCTTTTATCTGACTGTCTTAAGCCTCTCTCTCTTACCAGAATAACTTCTCTTGGTATCTTCTATTTCTATTTTTATGGGAGTGCAGTGGAACATTATCTGGTTGGTGTTTGTGAGTGTGTGTGTGTGTTTGTCAATAAGCATGTTCAGAGTATTAGGAAATGAACAGTTGGAATTGAAGAGTATGTTTTTCTGGGATATTAATGATTTTCCATCATTTTTTTCTTTGTTTTGGTGCTGATTATTGTTTTTTTACTTTCTATGTGTATGGTGATCTTTTATTTCTATTGTTGCTCTTGTATAAATGTGACACTATACTCTTTATATTTCAATTAATTCATTGGTAGTCTTGGCAAGCTTTTTCTTGACATTTCTTGATTGCTATGGTGTTTTGCAAGTGTTTGATGACTTTTTTTTATTAATTTCCTTTGTTGTAATAACGCTTTTGTGGTATTTCTTGATTTTGTGGGCGTTTCACCAGTGTTAAATGATCTCTTTTGCCCTGTTTTGCCTCGTTTCATTCGCTAACTTATAGAGTATTTTCGTTAATTTGATTAACGAAATCAAAGTAGTTTCTAGTTCACATTTGGTTAAGCATCTAGTACCAAGAGATTTCTTAAGAGCTGATTTGACTGATCTTACAAGTCGCTCCCACCAGCCTCCCCACCATGGAGATCTGGGAGCAATGAACTTCCATTCAGGACTCAAAGTACTAAAATACTGTTGAAGCTTATTAGCAACACTGATAAAGGTCTTGGCATTGTCTGAGTACAGTACAGATGGAAGTCCGCGTCTCGCTGAAAATCTGCGGATAGCTAACACACAATCTGGTACAGAAAGAGAGTCAGTCAATTCTAAATGAACAGCTCTAGTCACTCCACATGTAAATAGCAAGATGTACAATTTCTTTGCAGGTTGATCAACTGCAAACAAAGGACCTGCAAAATCTAATCCAGTAACGGCAAAAGGTAAGGTTGATTTAACCCGCAATCCAGGCAAGGGAGGAGCAATTTGGCTGCAAGGTCTCGAATCAAATCTTTTACAAGAAACACATTCTTTACAAACTCTTTTGGCCACTTTTCTTAATCCAATAATCCAGTAAGTATTCCTGATAGTTGACATGAGTGTATGAACACCAGCATGTTTTAGTAATTTATGCTGAAACTGCACAATGAGTTTGGCCACATGACAATGAGGAATTATAATGGGGTGTTTGCTGTCATAACTTAAATCTGAATACTGCAATCTACCCTTAATTCTCAACAACCCATTGCAGTCTAAAAAGGGGTCAAGTTTTCTCAGTGAAGAGCCTTTTAGAAGAGGTTTCCCTTGTGACAAAGCTTTAATCTCTTTCTCATAACTGTCCTTCTGAGCACAGATAACAATGTCATTCTTTGCTGTACATAACTCTTCATAAGTTAAAGGACCAGTGTGTTTAGTGTCATTGGGTTTACAATTATGAATAAACCTCCTAACCCATGCAATAATATTCATAACCTTGGTAAAATCACTCCATCTGTTAAACTCAAATACAGGTGTGGTACCTTCATTAACAGTCATAGCTACTCCTTCCTCCTTACAGTCTTCACTGGGAAGGGTAGAACTAAGAATTTTATCATCATTGGATCCAAAATGCAAACATGAGGAATTAGACAACCAAGTGGGACCTCTTAGCCACATGTCACTAGTAATTAGTTGATCAGCCAGAACACCTCGGGTCATCAAATCAGCCGGGTTATCTTTGCCAGAGCAATGGTACCAAAAACTAGGAGAAGTCAAAGCTTGGATTTCAGTTACTCTATTAGCTACGAACATTTTCCATTTAAAGGGGTCACCCCTTATCCAAGACTAGGCCACTTTAGAGTCTGTCCAACAAGCTAATCTTACATTATCAGGCAAATGCAAAGCAGATTTCACAAAATTAATGAGACGAGCACTTAACAAGGCTCCGAGTAACTCCAGACGAGGTAAGGTAACCCGCTTGATAGGAGCAACCTTGGTTCAGGACATAATAAAGGATACATAGTACTCATCATGTGATTTAGGCATACGTAGATACACAATACTACCGTAACCTTTCTCAGATGCATCACTGAAAGCGTGCACTTCCAAACCTTCAACTGACCTTAATGACAAACTGGTAAAATAACATCTGTTAATTTCAAAGATCTTAATAGTCTCAATGCCATCAACCCAACACTGAAACTTCTCTTTCAAGTCATGTGGTAGGATTTCATCCCAACCAAGTCCAAGTCGCCAAATCTCCTGGAATAATATTTTAGCATACATTGTGAATGGACTTATCAATCCCAGAGGGTCAAACATTCTAGCAATTAAACTCAAAACATTTCTCTTTGTGAAATTCAATTCAAAATCATCACCCAAACTAAAACCTTTAAATGAAAATACATCCTTAGAAGAACTCCAACACATTCCTAACAATTTTGTCACCTCATTATCATCTGAATCAAAATACTGAAGGTGTTCATTAATCAAAAGGTCATTGTTAGTGTGCCATTTGGACAAAGTCATACCAGCGTCTGATAATATGTTCTGAGCTTCATTAAGCATTAGACTGGCTTCTTCAACAGTGTAGGCTCCAGAGAGCCAATCATCCACATACAAATTTTCTTTAAGTTCTTTTACTGTAACTGAGTCAGGATATAAATTCAAATGGTGTTGAATAGTGGCATTTAGTAGAAAAGGACTACTGGTATTTCCAATGGGTACTCTGACAAATCTCATCACACGTACTGTATTACCACATTGCCACAGAAACCGGTGAACATCCTGATCAGGGCATTGAACGCCAATCTGCAAGAAAGCTCTAGTAATATCAGCAGTTAAAGCTACATTCCATCTTCTGAACCTCAACAAAATTTCGACAAGATCAGGAATTAAAGATGGACCAGATTCTAAACAATCATTTAAAGAAAAACCGTTAGGTCCTGCTGCTGAAGCGTCAAACACAGGTCTAACCTTAGTAGAAATACACTCTCTGACAACAGGTCTATGTGGCATATAGTAGGTGGGATAAGGACCTTCCAGTTCTGAAACAGGAACCTCAACAATAATACCCCTTTCCTCATAACTCTTAAAAACTTCATCATAAGCATCCTTCAATGTAGGGTTTTTCTCTAACTTATAATTAGGAATAGACAGTCTCTTTCTGGCACTGCTCTCATTGTTAAGCAAACTCAACTTAGCTTCATCATTTTTCCAGGGTAGAGCAACCTCATACCTGCCATCTACATGCTGAACTGTTTCCTCAAATGTATTGAACACTGGGTTTTTGGTAGGGTCATCTTTCTCAGAAAAAATACCTACACTTTCTAAATTCCAAAAATTATGTAGCTCAGAGTCATTAACATGGTTAGCAGAATTGATACACAACAACTGATGAGATACAACATCCTCATTGGTCTTCAAACAAGAACCAGACAAAATCCAACCAAATACTGATTCATGGGCCACCAAATCTTCAAATTTCACAACATTATCAATTGAAACAAATCTCCAATAATTATCCACACCAACCAGTATATCCAAGGTGAGGTTACGATCATGTCCATAGTCATCCGCCAACTGTAGGTGTGTTAAGGACTGCAAAACATCATCAGGTACACGTTGACGTCTTAAGGGAGGGCAGATAGACATAACTTCAACTGCAAACATGGAGTGGTTACTACCCTGTCTATCAATCAAACTAACATCATACACATTCCGTTCTTTACTTCCCTGTGATTTCTTATTACCAAAAGCTGAGTAGGAAGTATACATAGATGTAACCCACTTAGGCTTGATTCTTTTAACAAAGCCTTGACTCACATAGGTGGTATCTGCACCCAAATCAAACATTACAGTAGCTTTCACAGGTTTACCATTACCATTAATAACTTTAACTTTAGCTGTCTGTAACACAGTTGACTTTACTCTCTGATCATGAGAAATACCAACATGTCCAACGTTAGTAGTACTGACATTACTTGACTGAACTTGACCATTAGGTTGCTGTGTGACAATGGGTTTACTTGGAAAGGTACTAGGACCCTGTCCAACAGATCTGCCAACTCTACAAAACGACACGTTCTTGCTGCTGCAGTTTTCGTTGTTGTTGTTGTTGTTGTTGTTGTTGTTGTTGTTGTTGTTGTTGTTGTTGTTGCTGTTGTTGTCAGTGGTGGTGGTAGTGGTGATGATAGTGGTAATTTCTTATTATTATCATTTCTTATTATTATTTTTTCCTCCTCTTGCTCTTCATTTTCCTCTTTCTCTTCTTATGACACATTCTTGCTGTTGCAGTTTTCGTTGTTGTTGTTGTTGTTGTTGTTGTTGTTGTTGTTGTTGCTGTATTCGGTGGTGGTGGTAGCGGTGATGA
>CM035220.1:30551961-30573405 GCA_020233015.1 Callinectes sapidus | reverse complement strand
AAAAAACAATGAATATTGCGACAATATACTTTTTTTCTCAAAAATTTCATAAATGACGTGTTTTTAAACGTTTTTAGGAGTATTAACGGCATTTTACACAAAACCCCATTTTACAAGTATAATATATGCAATTTGTATAAAGACAAAATGTCTGCCTAAAAAGTGAATTTTTCAATGTTTTTATCTTATTTTCATTTGTTTGTGGAAGAAAACCAAAAAATACTTTTTTTTTTGCGACAAAATTTCTTTTCTATAAAATTTCACAAACTACCCATTTATATGTTTTTATCCCAGTTTTACGGGAATGTATTTTTTTTCTCTAAAACTGCATACATGACCCTTTTTTCGATGTTTTTCAGAGATTTATAAAAAAAAGTATGTTTTATAGCCAGAAGTGAGATTTTTAGTAGTTTTATTTTAATTTTCATGTTTTAATAAAAAAACGAGACCAATACACTATATATTTTTATGTCTTCAAAGTTACATAAACTACTCTACTTAAACCTTTTTATTGGTTTTAACAACATTTTGAAGAAAATCTCTTTTTCCTGTTACATGAAATGAAATACAAGAAATTTCAATGAAAAAATATATATTTCTTTAAGAAAAAGGATTTTTCAGGGTTTTTTCCTTTCATTTCCATGTTTTGAATGAAAATGAAGGAAAAAGCAAGAAATATATTAACTTTTCATTGCAATTCATTTTTTTTCTCTCAAAATTCCTTAAATTATCCCGTTTCCAGCGTTTCTTGGAGAATTAACATCTTATCTAAGAAAGACCATCTTTATTTTAGTTCAGAAAAAAGGAATATATGCCATTTCACTAAAAAAAGTTTCTTTTCACCGAAAAAGTGAATTTTTCGATGATTTTCTGCTTATTTCATTGTTTTCATCAAAAAATAAACAAAAAAAAAACTGAAAATTCCCACAATATACTTTTTTCTGAAACAAAAATCATAAATGACGTGTTTTTCAACGTTTTTAGGAGTATTAACGGCATTTTAAACACAATCCCCTTTTACAAGTATAATTTATGCAGTTTGAATAAAGAAGTGACTTTTTCAAGGTTTTTTTCATATTTTTATTTGTTGGTTGAAGAAAACCAAAAAAATACATTCTTTTCCTCGACAATAATTTTTTATCTCTCTAATTGCACAAATTACCTTTTTTATGCTTTTATCCTTATTTTACGACTATATATTTTTTTTCTCTAAAACCTCATAAATGATCCTTTTTTCAGTGTTTTTCGGAGATTTACTACTTTTAAAGAAAAACCATGTCTTTTACGAAAAACAATGTGATTTTACACCAAAATCCACTTTTTAACAATTTTCTATTGATTTCAATGCTTTGATTAAAAACAAGAAAATAAACACTATATACATTTTATTTCTCTGAAACTATGGAAAGTATCGATTTTTAACCTTTTTGGACGTTTAAACACATTTTGTAGAAAACAACTTTTTCATGTTCCAATATACTTTCTCTGTTTAAAATTTCATATATTACTTTTTTTTTCAGTCTTTAAGAGTATTACCAGCATTTTACATAAAACCCCCTTTTACAAGTATAATATATGCGATTTGAATTATCCATTTTTCAACGTTTTTAAGGGGTTTACAATATTTTTATGACAAATCTATCTTCCCTTGCAAAAAAAAAGTATGTTTTTACCTCCAAAAGTGAGTTTTCAATTAATTTTCTTTGAATTTCCGTGTTTTAATTAAAAACATGAACAATACTCTATAGCTTATTCTTATTCTCTTTAAAGTTACATAAACTACCCTATTTAAACTTTTTTATTGGTTTTAACAACATTTTGAAGAAAATCCCTTTTTCATGTTACATAAAATGTAATAGAAGCTATTTGAATGAAAAAATATATATTTCTTTACGAAAAAGGATTTTTCAGTGTTTTTTTTCTTTTCATTTTCATGTTGTGAGTGAATATGAAGGAAAAAGCAAGAAATATATTAATTTTTCTTGGCAATTCATTTTTTTCTCTCAAAATTGCTTAAATTATCCCGTTTCCAGCGTTTCTTGGAGAATTAACATCTTATCTAAGAAAGACCATCTTTATTCTAGTTAAAAAAAAAAAGAAATATATGCCATTTCACGAAAAGTTTCTTTTTACCGAAAAAGAGAATTTTTCAATGATTTTCTGCTTGTTTCATTGTTTTCATCAAGAAATAAACAAAAAACACTGAATATTTCCACAATATACTTTTTTTTCTGAAAAAAAATCATAAATGATGTGTTTTTCAACGTTTTAGGAGTATAACAGCATTTTAAACAAAACTCCCTTTTACAAGTGTAATATATGGAATTTGAATAAAGAAGAAAATTCTGCCTAAAAAGTGACTTTTTTAAGGTTTTTTTCATATTTTCATTTGTTTGTGGAAGTAAACCAAAAAAAATACATTCTTTTTCGCGACAATAGTATTTTACTCTTATTTTGCACAAATTACCTATTTATATGCTTCTATCTTTATTTTACAATATATTTTATTTTCTCTAAAACCGCATAAATGACCCTTTTTTCAATGTTTTTCTGAGATTTACTACTTTTAAAGGAAAACCATCTCTGTTTCGAAAAAAAATATGATTTTACACAAAAAAGTCACTTTTTTAATATTTTTCTATTGATTTCAATGTTTTGATTAAAAACAAGAAAATAATAACTAAATACATTTTCTATCTCTAAAACTGTACAAAGTATCCATTTTTAACCTTTTCGGACGTTTAAACACATTTTGTAGATAACAACTTTTTCATGTTACAATATACTTTTTCTATCTAAAATTTCATAATTTACGTTTTCTTCAATTTTTAAGAGTATTAACGGCATTTTATATAAAACCCCCACTTACAATTATAACATGCGATTTGAATGATCCATTTTTCAACGTTTTTAAGGGTTTTACAATATTTTTATGACAAATCCATCTTCCCTTAGAAAAAAAAGTGTGTTTTTACCTCCAAAAGTGGGTTTTTTAGTAGTTTTCTTTGAATATCCATGTTTTAATTACAAACATGAACAATACGCTATAGCGTATTGTTTTTTTCTTTAAAGTTACATAAACTACCCTATTTAAACCTTTTTATAGGTTTTAAAAATATTTTGAAGAAATTCCCTTTTTCATGTTACATAAAATATAATTTAAGCCATTTCAATGAAAAAATATATATTTCTTTAAGGAAAAGGATTTTTCAGTGTTATTTCTTTTCATTTCCATGTTTTGAGTGAAAATGAACGAAAAAGCAAGAGATATATTAACTTTTCATTACAATTATTTTTTTTCTCTCAAAATTACATAAATTATCCCGTTTCCAGCGTTTCTTGGAGAATTAACATTTTATCTAAGAAAGACCATCTTGATTTTTAGTTAGAAAAAAGGAATATATGACATTTCACGAAAAAAGATTCTTTTCACCGAAAAATTGAATTTTTCGATGATTTTCTGTTTATTTCATATTTTTCATCAAAAAATCAACAAAGAAAACACTGAATATTGCCACAATATACTTTTTTTCTGAAAAAAATCATAAATGACGTGTTTTTCAACGTTTTTAGGAGTATTAACGGCATTTTAAAGAAAACCCCTTTTTACAAGTATTATATATGCAATTTGAATAAAGAAGAAAATTTTGACTAAAAAGTTCTTTTTTCAAGGTTTTTTTCATATTTTCATTTGTTTCTGGAAGAAAACCAAAAAAATACATTCTTTTTCTCGACAATAATTTTTTTCTCAAAAACTGCACAAATTACCTATTTTTATTCTTTTATCCTTATTTTACGAGAATATATATATTTTTCTCTAAAACCGCATAAATGACCCTTTTTTCAATGTTTTTCGGAGATTTACTACTTTAAAAAAAAAACCATCTCTTTTACGAAAAAAATATGATTTTACACCAAAAGTCACTTTTTTAATAATTTTCTATTGATTTCAATGTTTTCATTAAAAACAAGAAAATAAACACTATATACATTTTCTTTCTCTGAAACTGTACAAAGTATCCATTTTTAATCTTTTTAGACGTTTAATCACATTTTGTAGAAAACAACTTTTTCATGTTACAAAATACTTTTTCTATCTAAAATTTCATAAATTACGTTCTCTTCAATTTTTAAGAGTATTACGGCATTTTACATAAAACCTACATTTACAAGTATAACGTATGCGATATGAATTATCCATTTTTCAACGTTTTTAAGGGTTTTACAATATTTTTATAACAAATCCATCTTCCCTTAGAAAATAAAGTATGTTTTTACCTCCAAAAGTGAGTTTTTCAGTAATTTTCTTTGAATTTCCATGTTTTAATTACAAACATGAGCAATACGCTATAACGTATTGTTTTTGTCTTTAAAGTTACATAAACTACTTATTTAAACCTTTTTATTGGTTTTAAAAAAATTTCAAGAAAATCCCTTTTTCATGTTACATAAAATATAATACAAGCCATTTCAATGAAAAAATATATATTTCTTTAAGGAAAAGGATTTTTAAGTGTTATTTCTTTTCATTTCCATGTTTTGAGTGAAAATGAATATCTTAAATTTTCATGGCAATTCATTTTTTTCTCTCAAAATTGCATAAATTATCCCGTTTCCAGCGTTTCTTGGAGAATTAACATTTTATCTAAGAAAGACCATCTTTATTTTAGTTCAGAAAAAAGGAATATATGACATTTCACGAAAAAATTTCATTTCACCGAAAAAGTTAATTTTTCGATGATTTTCTGCTTATTTCATTCTTTTCATAAAAAAATAAACAAAAAACACTGAATATTACCACAATTTACTTTTTTTTTTTTTTTAATCATAAATGAGGTGTTTTTCAACGTTTTTAGGAGTATTAACGGCATTTTGAAGAAAACCCCCTTTTACAAGTATATTATATGCAATTTGAATAAAGAAGAAAATTTTGCCTAAAAAGTGTCTTTTTCAAGTTTTTTTTCATATTTTCATTTGTTGGTGGAAGAAAACCAAAAAAAAAATACATTCTTTTTCTCGACAATACTTTTTTTCTCTAAAATTACACAAACTACCTTTTTTTATGCTTTTATCCTTATTTTACGACGACATATTTTTTTTTCTCTAAAACCGCATAAATGACCCTTTTTTCAATGTTTTTCGGAGATTTACTACTTTTAAAGGAAAACCATCTCTTTTACGTAAAAAAAAATATGTTTTTACCCCGAAAGTCACTTTTTTAATAATTTTCTATTGATTTCAATGTTTTGATTAAAAACAAAAAAATAAACACTATATACATTATTTTTCTCTTAAACTGTACAAATTATCCATTTTTAACCTTTTTGGACGTTTAAACACATTTTGTAGAAAACAACTTTTTCATGTTATAATATACTTTTTCTATCTAAAATTTCATAAATTACGTTTTTTTTCAGTTTTTAAGAGTATTAACGGCATTTTACATAAAACCCCTTTTACAAGTATAACATATGCGATTTGAATTATCCATTTTTCAACGTTTTTAAGAATTTTACAATAATTTTATGACAAATCCATCTTCCGTTAGAAAAAAAGTATGTTTTTACCTCCAAAAGTAAGTTTTTCAGTAAGTTTCTTTGAATATCCATGTTTTAATTAAAAACATGAACAATACGCTATAGCGTATTGTTTTTCTCCTTAAAGTTACATAAACTACCCTATTTAAACCTTTTTATTGGTTTTAACAACATTTTGAAGAAAATCTCTTTTTCATGTTACATAAAATGTAATACAAGCCATTTCAATGAAAAAATATATATTTCTTTAAGAAAAAGGATTTTTCAGTGTTTTTTCTTTTCATTTCCATGTTTTGATTGAAAATGAAGGAAAAAGCAAGAAATATATTAACGTTTCATGGCAATTCATTTTTTTCTCTTAAAATTGCTTAAATTATCCCGTTTCCAGCGTTTCTTGGAGAATTAACATCTTTTCTAAGAAAGACCATCTTTATTTTAGTTCAGAAAAAAAGGAATATATGCCATTTCACGAATAAAGTTTCTTTTCACCGAAAAGTGAATTTTTCGATGATTTTCTGCTTATTTCATTGTTTTCATCAAAAAATCAACAAAAAAACACTGAATATTGCAACAATATACTTTTTTCTGAAAAAAATCATAAATGACGTGTTTTTCAACGTTTTTAGGAGTATTAACGGCATTTTAAACAAAAACCACTTTTACAAGTATATATATGCAATTTGAATAAAGAAGAAAATTTTACCTAAAAAGTGACTTTTTCAAGTTTTTTTCATATTTTCATTTGTTGATGGAAGAAAACCAAAAAAATACATTCTTTTTCTCGACAATACTTTTTTTCTCTAAAATTGCACAAACTACCTATTTTTATGCTTTTATCCTTATTTTACGACAATATATATTTTTTTCTCTAAAACCGCATAAATGACCCTTTTTTCAATGTTTTTCGGAGATTTACTACTTTTAAAGGAAAACCATCTCTTTTACGAAAAAAATGTTTTTACCCCGAAAGTCACTTTTTTAATAATTTTCTATTGATTTCAATGTTTTGATTAAAAACAAGAAAATAAACACTATATACATTTTCTTTCTCTTAAACTGTACAAAGTATCCATTTTTAACCTTTTTGGACGTTTAAACACATTTTGTAGAAAACAACTTTTTCATGTTACTAATATACTTTTTCTATCTAAAATTTCATAAGTTACAATTTTTTCAGTTTTTAAGAGTATTAACGGCATTTTACATAAAACCCCCTTTTACAAGAATAACATATGCGATTTGAATGATCCATTTTACAACGTTTTTAAGAATTTTACAATAATTTTATGACAAATCCATCTTCCTTTAGAGAAAAAGTATGCTTTTACCTCCAAAAGTAAGTTTTTCTGTAATTTTCTTTGAATTTCCATGTTTTAAATAAAAATATGAACAATACGCTGTAGCGTATTGTTTTCCTCTTTAAAGTTACATAAACTGCCTTTATTAACCCTTTTTATTGGTTTTAAAAACATTTTGAAGAAAATACCTTTTTCTTGTTACATAAGATATAATACAAGCCATATCAATGAAAAAATATATATTTCTTTAAGGAAAAGGATTTTTCAGTGTTTTTTCTTTTCATTTCCATGCTTTGAGTGAAAATAAAGAAAAAAGCAAGAAATATATTAAATTTTCAAGGCAATTCATTTTTTTCTCTTAAAATTTTATAAATTATCCCGTTTCCAGCGTTTCTTGGAGAATTGACATCTTATCTAAGAAAGACCATGTTTATTTTAGTTTAGAAGAAAGGAATATTTGACATTTCACGAAAAAAATTTCTTCTCACCGAAAAAGTTAATTTTTCGATGACTTTCTGCTTATTTCATTTTTTTCATTAAAAAATAAACAAAAAACACTGAATATTGCAACAATATATATTTTTTATTGAGAAAAATCATAAACATAAATGACGTGTTTTTCAACGTTTTTAGGAGTATTAACGGCATTTTAAGCAAAACCCCCTTTAACAAGTACAATATATGCAATTTGAATATAAAGAAAATGCTGCCTAAAAAGTGTGTTTTTCAAGGTTTTTTTCATATTTTCATTTGTTGTTGGAAGAAAACCAAAAAAATACATTCTTTATCTCGAAAATACTTTTTTTTTCTAGAGTAGCACAAAATACCTATTTTTATGCTTTTATCCTTATTTTATGACGATATATTTTTTTTCTCTAAAACCGCATAAATGACCCTTTTTTCAATGTTTTTCGGAGATTTACTGTTTTTAAAGGAAAACCATCTCTTTTACGAAAAAGAGTATGATTTTACACCAAAAGTCACTTTTTAATAATTTTCTATTGATTTCAATGTTTTGATTAAAAACAAGAAAATAAACACTATATAGATTTTTTTCTCTGAAACTATGCAAAGTATCGATTTTTAACCTTTATGGACGTTTAAACACATTTTGTAGCAAACAACTTTTTCATGTTATAATATACTTTTTCTATCTAAAATTTCATAAATTACGTTTCTTTTCAGTTTTTAAGAGTATTAACGGCATTTTACATAAAACCCCCTTTTACATGTATAACATATGCGATTTGAATTGTCCATTTTTCAACGTTTTTTAGAGTTTTACAATAATTTTATGACAATTCCATCTTCTGTTAGAAAAAAAGTATGTTTTTACCTCCAAAAGTAAGTTTTTCATTAATTTTCATTGAATATCCATGTTTTAATTAAAAACATGAACAATACGCTATAGCGTATTGTTTTTCTCTTTAAAGTTACATAAATTACCCTATTCAGACCTTTTTATTGGTTTTAACAACATTTTGAAAAAAATATCTTTTTCATGTTACATAAAATGTAATACAAGCCATTTCAATGAAAAAATATATATTTCTTTAAGAAAAAGCATTTTTCAGTGTTTTTTCTTTTCATTTCCATGTTTTGAGTGAAAATGAAGGAAAAAGCAAGAAATATGTTAACTTTTTATAGCAATTCATTTTTTTCTCTCAAAATTGCATAAATTATCCTGTTTTCAGCGTTTCTTGGAGAATTAACATCTTATCTAAGAAAGACCATGTTTATTTTAGTTAAAGAAAAAAGGAATATATGCCATTTCACGAAAAAAGTTTCTTTTCACCGGAAAATTGAATTTTTTGATGATTTCTGCTTATTTCATTGTTTTCATAAAAAAATAAACAAAAAACACTGAATATGGCCACAATATACTTTTTTTCTATAAAAAAAAATCATAAATGACGTGTTTTTCAACGTTTTTAGGAGTATTAACGGCATTTTAAACAAAACCCCCTTTTACAAATATTATATATGCAATTTGAATAAAAACGAAAATTCTGCCTAAAAAGTGACTTTTTCAAGGTTGTTTTCATATTTTCATTTGTTGGTGCAAGTAAACAAAAAAATACTTTCTTTTTCTCGACAATATTTTTTTTTCTCTTAAATTGCACAAATTACCTATTTCTTTGCTGCTATCCTTTTTTTACAACAATATATTTTATTTTCTGTAAAGCCTCATAAATGACTTTTTTTCAATGTTTTTTCGGAGATTTACTACTTTTAAAGGAACTTTTCATGGCAATTCATTTTTTTCTTTCAAAATTGCATAAATTATCCCGTTTCCAGTGTTTCTTGGAGAATTAACATCTTATCTAAGAAAGACCATCTTTATTTTAGTTAAAGAAAAAACGAATATATGCCATTTCACGAAAAAAGATTCTTTTCACCGAAAAAGTGAATTTTTCGATGATGTTCTGCTTATTTCATTGTTTTCATCAAAAAATAAACAAAAAACACTGAATATTGCTACAATAAACTTTTTTTTCTGAAAAAAAAATCATAAATGTCGTGTTTTTCAAGGTTTTTAGTAGTATTAACGTCATTTTAAACAAAACCCCCTTTTACAAGTATAATATATGCAATTTAAATTAAGAAGAAAGTTTTGCCGAAAAAGTGACTATTCCAAGGTTTTTTTCATATTTTCATTTGTTGATGGAAGAAAACCAAAAAAATACATTCTTTTTCTCGCCAATACTTTTTTTTATATATTATTGCACAAATTACCTATTTTTATGCTTTTATCCTTATTTTACAATAATTTTTTTTTCTCTAAAACCGCACAAATGACCTTTTTTTCATTGTTTTTCAGAGATTTACTACTTTTAAAGGGAAACCATCTCTTTTACGATAAAAATATGTTTTTACCCCGAAAGTCACTTTTTTAATAATTTTCTTTTGATTTCAATGTTTTCATTAAAAACAAGAAAATAAACGCTATATACTTTTTCTTTCTCTTAAACTGTACAAAGTAACGATTTTTAACCTTCTTGGACGTTTAAACACATTTTGTAGAAAACAACTTTTTCATGTTATAATATAGTTTTTCTATCTAAAATTTCATAAATTACTTTTTTTTCAGTTTTTAAGATAATTAACGGCATTTTACATAAAATCCCTTTTTACAAGTACAATATATGCGATTTTAATTATCCATTTTTCAACATTTTTAAGAATTTTACAATAATTTTATGACAAATCTTCAGTTAGAAAAAAAGTATGTTTTTACCTCCAAAAGTAAGTTTTTCAGTAATTTTCTTTGAATATCCATGTTTTAATTACAAACATGAACAATACGCAATAGTGTATTGTTTTTTTTGTTTTTTTAAAGTTACATAAACTACCCTATTTAAAACTTTTTATTGGTTTTAACAACATTTTGAAAAAAAACTCTTTTTCATGTTACATAAAATGTAACACAAGCCATTTCAATGAAAAAAATATATATTTCTTTAAGAAAAAGCATTTCTGTGTTTTTTTCTTTTCATTTCCATATTTTGAGTGAAAATGAAGCAAAGCGCAAGAAATAGATTAACTTTTCATGGAAATTCATTTTTTTCTCAAAATTTCTTAAATTATCCCGTTTAAGCGTTTCTTGGAGAATTAACATCTTATCTAAGAAAGACAATCTTTATTTTAGTTAAAAAAAAAAAAGGAATATATGATATTTCACGAAAAAAACAATTTTACCGAAAAAGTGAATTTTTCGATGATTTTCTGCTTATTTCATTGTTTTCATCAAAAAATAAACAAAAAACACTGAATATTGCCACAATATACTTTTTTTCTGAATAAAAATCAAAACTGACGTTTTTCAACGTTTACAAGAGTATTAACGACATTTTAAACAAAACCCCCTTTTACAAGTATAATATATGCAATTTGAATAAAGAAGAAAATTTTTACTAAAAAGTGACTTTTCAAGGTTTTTTTCATATTTTCATTTGTTAGTGGAAGAAAACCAAAAAAATACATTCTTTTTTTCGACAATAATTTTTTTCTCTAAAATTGCACAAATTACCTATTTTTATTCTTTTATCTTTATTTTACGACAATATATTTTTTTTCTCTAAAACCGCATAAATGATCCTTTTTTCAATGTTTTTCCGAGATTTTCTACTTTTCAAGGAAAACCCTCTCTTTTACGAAAAAGAATATGATTTTACACCAAAAGTCACTTTTTAATATTTTTCTATTGATTTCAATGTTTTGATTAAAAATAAGAAAATAAACACTATATACATTTTATTTCTCTGAAACTATGCAAAGTACCGATTTTTAACCTTTATGGACGTTTAAACACATTTTGAAGAATACTACTTTTTCTTGTTACAATATACTTTTTCTATCTAAAATTTCATAAATTACGTTTTTTTCAGTCTATAAGAGTATTAACGGCATTTTACCTAAAACCCCCTTTTACAAGAATAACATATGAAATTTCAATTATACATTTTTCAACGTTTTTTAAGGGGTTTGCAATATTTTTATGACAAATCCATCTTCTCTTAGAAAAAAAAGTATGTTTTTACCTCCAAAAGTGAGTTTTTAAGTAATTTTCTTTGAATTTCCATGTTGTAATTAAAAACATGAACAATACGCTATACCGTATTGTTTTTCTCTTTAAAGTTACATAAACTACCCTATTTAAATCTTTTTATTGGTTTTAACAACATTTTGAAGAAAATCCCTTCTTCATGTTACATAAATTGTAATACAAGCCATTTGAATGAATAAATATATATTTCTTTAAGAAAAAGTATTTTTCAGAGTTTTTTCTTTTCATTTCCATGTTTTGAGTGAAAATGAAGGAAAAAGCTAGAAATATATTAACTTTTCATGGCAATTAATTTTTTTCTTTCAAAATTGCATAAATTATCCCGTTTCCAGCGTTTCTTGGAGAATTAACATCTTGTCTAAGAAAGACCATCTTTATTTTAGTTAAAGAAAAAAGGAATATATGCCATTTCACGAAAAAAGTTTCTTTTCACCGAAAAAGTGGATTTTTCGATGATTTTCTGCTTATTTTATTTTCATCAAAAAATAAACAAAAAACACTGAATATTGCCACAATATACTTTTTTTCTGAAAAAAAAATCATAAATGACGTATTTTTCAACGTTTTTAATAGTATTAACGGTATTTTAAACAAAACCCCCTTTTACAAGTATAATATATGCAATTTGATATAAGAAGATAATTCTGCCTAAAAAGTTACTTTTTCAAGGTTTTTTACATATTTTCATTTGTCGGTGGAAGAAAACCAAAAAAATACATTCTTTTTCTCTACAATACTTTTTTTCTCTAAAATTGCACAAATTAAGTATTTTTATGGTTTTATCCTTATTTTACGACAATATATTTTTTTTCTCTAAAAAAAATGTTTTTCGGAGATTTACTACTTTTAAAGGAAAACCATCTTTTTTACGAAAAAAAATATGATTTTACACAAAAAGTAACTTTTTTAATATTTTCTATTGATTTCAATGTTTTGATTATGAATAAGAAAATAAACACTATATACATCTTTTTTTCTGAAACTGTACAAAGTATCCATTTTTGAACTTTTTGGACGCTTAAACACATTTTGTAGCAAACAACTTTTTCATGTTACAATATACTTTTTCTATCTAAAATTTCATAAATTAAGTTTTCTTCAATTTTTAAGAGTATTAACGGCATTTTACATAAAACCCCCACTTACAATTATAACATATGCGATTTGAATTATCCATTTTTGAACGTTTTTAAAGGTTTTACAATATTTTTATGACAAATTCATCTTCCTTTAGAAAATAAAGAATGTTTTTACCTCCAAAAGTGAGTTTTTTAGTAATTTTCTTTGAATTTCCATGTTTTAATTAGAAACATGAAAAATACGCTATAGCGTATTGTTTTTCTCTTTAAAGTTACATAATCTACCCTATTTAAACCTTTTTATTGGTTTTAAAAACATTTTGAAGAAAATCCTTTTTTTCATGTTACATAAAATATAATACAAACTATTTCAATGAAAAAAATGTATATTTCTTTAAGGAAAAGGATTTTTCAGTGATATTTCTTTTCATTTCCATGTTTTGAGTGAAAATGAAGGAAAAAGCAAGAAATTTCTTAAATTTTCATGGCAATTCATTTTTTTCTCCCAAAATTGCATAAATTATACCGTTTCTAGCGTTTCTTGGAGAATTAACATCTTATCTAAGAAAGACCATCTTTATTTTAGTTCAGAAAAAAGGAATATATGCCATTTCACGAAAAAAGTTACTTTTCACCGAAAGAGTGAATTTTTCGATGATTTTCTGCTTATTTCATTGTTTTCATCAAAAAATAAACAAAAAACACTGAATATGGCCACAATATACTTTTTTTTGAAAAAAATCATATAATACGTGTTTTTCAACGTTTTTAAGAGTATTAACGGCATTTTAAACAAAACCCCCTTATACAAGTATAATATATGCAATTTGAATAAAGAAGAAAATTTTGCCTAAAAAGTGACTTTTTCAAGTTTTTTTTCATATTTTCATTTGTTGATGTAAGAAAACCAAAAAAATACATTCTTTTTCTCGACAATGCTTTTTTTCTCTAAAATTGCACAAATTACTTATTTTTATGCTTTTATCCTTATTTTACGACAATATATATTTTTTTCTCTAAAACCGCATTAATGACTCTTTTATCAATATATTTCGGAGATTTACTACTTTTAAAGGAAAACCATCTCTTTTACGAAAAAAAAATATGTTTTTACCCCGAAAGTCACTTTTTTAAAATGTTCTATGGATTTCAATGTTTTGACTAAAAACAAGAAAGTAAACACTATATACATTTTATTTCTCTTAAACTGCACAAAGTATCCATTTTTAACCTTTTTGGACGTTTAAACACATTTTGTAGAAAACAACTTTTTCATGTTACAATATAATTTTTCTATCAAAAATTTCATAAATTACAATTTTTTCAGTTTTTAAGAGTATTAACGGCATTTTACATAAAACCCCCTTTTACAAGTATAGCATATGCGATTTGAATTATCCATTTTTCAACGTTTTTAAGAGTTTTACAATAATTTTACGACAAATTCCTCTTCCGTTAGAAAAAAAAGTATGTTTTTACCTCCAAAAGTAAGTTTTTCAGTAATTTTATTTCAATATCCATGTTTTAATTAAAAACTTGAACAATACGCTATACCGTATTGTTTTTCTCTTTAAAGTTACATAAACTACCCTATTTAAACCTTTTTATTGGTTTTAACAACATTTTGAAGAAAATCTCTTTTTCATGTTACATAAAATGTAATACAAGCCATTTCAATGAAAAAATATATATTTCTTTAAAAAAAGGCATTTTTCAGTGTTTTTTCTTTTCATTTCCATGTTTTGAGTGAAAATGTAGGAAAAAGCAAGAAATATATTAATTTTTCATGGCAATTCATTTTTCCTCTCAAAATTATCCCGTTTCCAGCGTTTCTTGGAGAATTAACATCTTATATAACAAAGACAATCTTTATTTTAGTTCAGAAAAAAAGAATATATGCCATTTCACGAAAAAAGTTTCTTTTCACCAAAAATGTGAACTTTTCGATTATTTTCTGCTTATTTCATTGTTTTTATCAAAAAATAAACAAAAAACTCTGAATATAGAAACAATATACTTTTCGATTATTTTCTGCTTATTTCATTGTTTTTTTCAAAAAATAAACAAAAAACACTGAATATTGCCACAATATACTTTTTTTCTGAAAAAAAAATCATAAATGACGTGTTTTTCAACGTCTTTAGGAGTATTAACGGCATTTTAAACAAAACCCTCTTTTACAAGTATAACATGCAATTTGAATAAAGAAGAAAATTTTGCCTAAAAAGTTACTTTTTCAAGGTTTTTTTCATATTTTCATTTGTTGGTGGAATAAAACCAAAAAAATACATTCTTTTTCTCGACAATAATTTTTTTTCTCTAAAATTGCACAAATTACCTATTTTTATGCTTTATCCTTATTTTACGACAATATATATTTTTTTTTCTCTAAAACCGCATAACTGACCCTTTTTTCAATGTTATAGGGAGATTTACTACTTTTAAAGGAAAACCATATCTTTGACAAAATAGAATATGATTTTACACCAAAAGTAACTTTTTAATAATTTTCTCTTGATTTCATTATTTTAATTAAAAACAAGAAAATAAAAACTATATAAATTTTCTTTCTCTGAAACAAAGCAAAGTATCGATTTTTAACCTTTTTGGACGATTAAACACATTTTGTAGAAAACAACTTTTTCATGTTACAATATACTTTTTCTATCTAAAATTTCATAAATTACGTTTTTTTTAGTTTTTAAGAATATTCACGACATTTTATATAAAACTCCCTTTTACAAGTATAATATATGCGATTTAAATTATCCATTTTTCAACGTTTTACAATAATTTTATGACAAATCCATCTTCCCTTAGAAAAAAAGTATGTTTTTACCTCCAAAAGTGAGTTTTTCAGTGATTTTTTTTTTAATATCCATGTTTTAATTAAAAACATCAAAAATACACTATAGCGTATTGTTTTTCTCTTTAAAGTTACATAAACTACCCTATTTAAACTTTTTTATTGATTTTAACAACATTTTTAAGAAAATATCTTTTTCATGTTACATAAAATGTAATACATTTCAATGAAAAAATATATATTTCTTTTAGAAAAAGCATTTTTCAATGTTTTTTTTCTTTTCATTTCCATTTTTTTTAAAAATGAAGGAAAAAGCAAGAAATATATTAAATTTTCATGGCAATTAATTTTTTTCTCTCAAAATTGCTTAAATTATTCCGTTTCCAGCGTTTCTTGGAGAATTAACATCTTTTCTAAGAAAGAACATTTTTTTTTTTAGTTCAGAAAAAAGGAATATATGCCATTTCACGAAAAAAGTTTCTTTTCACCGAAAAAGTTAATTTTTCGATGATTTTCTGCTTATTTCATTGTTTTCATCAAAAATTAAACAAAAAACACTGAATATTGCCACAATATACATTTTTTCTGAAAAAGATCATAAAAGACGTGTTTTTCAACGTTTTTAGGGGTGTTAACGGCATTTTAAACAAAACCCCCTTTTACAAGCATAATATGTGCAATTTGAATAAAGAAGAAAATTTTGCCTAAAAAGTGACTTTTTCAAGGTTTTTTTCATATTTTCATTTGTTGATGGAAGAAAACCAAAAAAAAATACATTCTTTTTCTCGACAATACTTTTTTTCTCTAAAATATCACAAATTACCTATTTTTATGCTTTTTTCCTTATTTTACGACAATATATTTATTTTTCTCTAAAACCGCATAAATGACCCTTTTTTAAATGTTTTATCGGAGATTTACTACTTTTAAACGAAAACCATCTATTTTACGAAAAAAAATATGTTTTTACCCCGAAAGTCACTTTTTTTAATCATTTTCTATTGATTTAAATTTTTTGATTAAAAACAAGAAAATAAACACTATATACATTTTCTTTCTCTTAAACTGTACAAAGTATCCATTTTTAACTTTTTTGGACGTTTAAACATATTTTATAGAAAACAAAATTTTTCATGTTACAATATACTTTTTCTATCTAAAACTATATAAATTACGTTCATTTCAGTCTTTAAGAGTATTAACGAGATTTTACATAAAACCCCCTTATACAAGTATAACATATGTGATTTGAGTTATCCATTATTCAAGGTTTTTAAGGGGTTTACAATATTTTTATGACAAATCCATCTTCCCTTAGAAAAAAAAGTATGTTTTTACCACCAAAAGTGAGTTTTTAAGTAATTTTCTTTGAATTTCCATGTTTTAATTAAAAACATGAACAATACGCAATAGCGTATTGTTTTTCTCTTTAAAGTTATATAAACTACCCTATTTAAATCTTTTTATTGGTTTTAACAACATTTTGAAGAAAATCCCTTCTTCATGTTACATAAAATAGAATACAAGCCATTTGAATGAAAGAAATTATATTTCTATAAGAAAATGGATTTTTCAGTGTTTTTTCTTTTCATTTCCATGTTTTGAGTGAAAATAAAGGAAAAAGCAAGAAATATATTAACTTTTCATGGCAATTCATTTTTTCTCTAAAAATTGCATAAATTATGCCGTTTCCAGCGTTTCTTGGAGAATTAACATCTTATCTAAGAAAGACCATCTTTATTTTAGTTCAGAATAAAGGAATATGTGACATTTCACGAAAAAGTTTCTTTTCACCGAAAAACTTAATTTTTCGATGATTTTCTGCTTATTTCATTCTTTTCATAAAAAAATAAACAAAAAACACTGAATATTGCCACAATATACTTTTTTCTGAAAAAAAAATTATAAATAACGTTTTTTTCAACGTTTTTAGGAGTATAAACGGCATTTAAAAAAAAAACCCTTTTTCAAGTATAATATATGCATTTTGTATAAAGAAGAAAATTCTGCATAAAAAGTGTCTTTTTCAAGGTTTTTTTCATATTTTCATTTGTTTATGAAAGAAAAACAAAAAAATACATTCTTTTTCTCGACAATACTTTTTTTTCTCTAAAATTGCACAAACTACCTATTTTTATGCTTTTATCTTTATTTTACAACGACATATTTTTCTTCTCTAAAACCGCATAAATGACCCTTTTTTCAATGTTTTTCGGAGATAATACTTTTAAAGGAAAACCACCTCTTTTACGAAAAAAGTATGTTTTTACCCTAAAAGTCACTTTTTTAATAATTTTCTTTTAATTTCAATGTTTTGATTAAAAACAAGAAAATAAACACTATAAACATTTTCTTTCTCTTAAACTGTACAAAGTATCCATTTTTAACCTTTTTGGACGTTTAAACACATTTTGTAGAAAACAACTTCTTCATATTATAATATACTTTTTCTATCTAAAATTTCATAAATTTCATTTTTTTTTTCAATTTTAAGAGTATTAACTGCATTTTACATAAAACCCCTTTTTACAAGTATAAGATATGCGATTTGAAAGAAAGAAATATATTGACTTTTCATGGGAAGTCATTTTTTTTTCTCAAAATTGCTTATATTATCCCGTTTCCAGCGTTTCTTGGAAAATTAACATCTTATCTAAGAAAGACCATGTTTATTTTAGTTCAGAAAAAAAGAATATATGCTATTTCACGAAAAAAGTTTCTTTTCACCGAAAAAGTGAATTTTTCGATGATTTTCTGCTTATTTTATTGTTTTCATCAAAAAATAAACAAAAAACACAGAATATTGCCACAATATACTTTTTCTCTGAAAAAAAATCATAAATGACGTGTTTTTCAACGTTTTTAGGAGTATTAACGGCATTTTAAACAAAACCCCCTTTAACAAGTATAATACATGCAATTTTAATAAAGAAAAAAAATTTGCCTTAAAAGTAACTTTTTCAAGTTTTTTTATTAATTTTCATTTGTTGGTGGAAGAAAACCAAAAAAATACATTATTTTTCTCAACAATACTTTTTTTTCTCTAAAATTGAACAAATTACCTATTTTTATGCTTTTATCCTTATTTTACGACAATATGTATATATATTTTTTTTCTCAAAAACCGCATAAATGACCCTTTTATCAATTTTTTTTGATATCCTATTTTAAAAAGAAAACCATCTCTTTTACGAAAAAGAATATGATTTTACACCAAAAGTCACTTTTTAATAATTTTCTGTTGATTTCAATGTTTTGATTGAAAACAAGAAAATAAACATTTTCTTTCTCTGAAACTATGCAAAGTATCGATTTTTCACCTTTTTGGACGTTTAAACACATTTTGTAGAAAACAACTTTTTCATGTTACAATATACTTTTTCTATCTAAAATTTCATAAATTACTTTTTTTTCAGACTTTAAGAGTATTAACGG
Source organism: Callinectes sapidus (assembly GCA_020233015.1). Lineage (NCBI taxonomy): Eukaryota > Metazoa > Arthropoda > Malacostraca > Decapoda > Portunidae > Callinectes > Callinectes sapidus. The sequence goes on along the minus strand of CM035220.1, from coordinate 30,554,683 downwards.
CATTTTACATAAAACCCCCTTTTACAAATTTAACATATGCGATTTGAATTATCCATTTTTCTACGTTTTTAAGGGGTTTACAATATTTTTATAACAAATCCATCTTCCCTTAGAAAAAAAAAGTATGTGTTTACCTCGAAAAGTGAGATTTTAATTAATTTTCTTTGAATTTCCATGTTTTAATAAAGAATTAAAACATGAACAATACGCTATAGCGTATTGTTTTTCTCTTTAAAGATACATAAACTATCCTTATTAACCCTTTTTATTGGTTTTAAAAATCCCTTTTTCTTGTTACATAAGATATAATACAAGCCATTTCAATGAAAAAATATATATTTCTTTAAGGAAAAGGATTTTTCAGTGTTTTTTCTTTTCATTTCCATGTTTTGAGTGAAAATGAAGGAAAAAGCAAGAAATATATTAAATTTTCAAGGCAATTCATTTTTTTCTCTCAAAATTTCATAAATTATCCCGGTTCCAGCATTTCTTGGAGAATTAACATCTTATCTAAGAAAGACCATGTTTATTTTAGTTCAGAAAAAAGGAATATTTCACATTTCACGAAAAAAATATCTTTTCACCGAAAAAGTTAATTTTTCGATGACTTTCTGCTTATTTCATTTTTTTTATTAAAAAAATAAACAAAAAACACTGAATATTGCAACAATATATTTTTTTATTGAGAAAAATCATAAATGACGTGTGTTTCAACGTTTTTAGGAGTATTAACGGCATTTTAAACAAAACCCCATTTCACAAGTACAATATATGCAGTTTGAATAAAGAAGAAAATCCTGCCTAAAGAGTGTCTTTTTCAAGGTTTTTTTTTCATATTTTCATTTGTTGGTGGAAGAAAACCAAAAAAATACATTCTTTTTCTGGAAAATACTTTTTTTCTCTAAAGTAGCACAAACTACCTATTTTTATGCTTTTATCCTTATTTTATGACGATATATTTTTTTCTCTAAAACCGTATAAATGACCCTTTTTTCAATGTTTTTCGGAGATTTACTGTTTTTAAAGGAAAACCATCTCTTTTACGAAAAAGAATACGATTTTACACCAAAAGTCACTTTTTAATAATTTTCTATTGATTTCAATGTTTTGATTAAAAACAAGAAAATAAACACTATGTACATTTTCTTTTTCTGAAACTATGCAAAGTATCGATTTTTATCCTTTTTGGACGTTTAAACACAATTTGAAGAAAACTACTTTTTCATGTTACAATATACTTTTTCTATCTAAAATTTCTTAAATTACGTTTTTTTCAGTCTTTAAGAGTATTAACGGCATTTTACATAAAACCCCCTTTTACAAGTATATCATATGCGATTTGAATTATCCATTTTTCAACGTTTTTTAGAGTTTTACAATAATTTTATGACAAATCCATCTTCTGTTAGAAAAAGTATGTTTTTACCTCCAAAAGTAAGTTTTTCAGTAATTGTCTTTGAATATCCATGTTTTAATTAAAAACATGAACAATACGCTATAGCGTATTGTTTTTCTCTTTAAAGTTACATAAACTACCCTATTCAGACCTTTTTATTGTTTTTAACAACATTTTGAAAAAAATCTCTTTTTCATGTTACATAAAATGTAATACAAGCCATTTCAATGAAAAAAAATATATTTCTTTAAGAAAAAGCATTTTCCAGTGTTTTTTCTTTTCATTTCCATGTTTTGAGTGAAAATGAAGGAAAAAGCAAGAAATATGTTAACTTTTTATGGCAATTCATTTTTTTCTCTCAAAATTGCATAAATTATCCTGTTTTCAGCGTTTCTTGGAGAATTAACATCTTATCTAAGAAAGACCATCTTTATTTTAGTGAAAGAAAAAAGGAATATATGCCATTTCACGAAAAATTTTCATTTCACCGGAAAATGGAATTTTTCGATGATTTTCTGCTTATTTCATTTTCATCAAAAAATAAACAAAAAACACTGAATATTGCCACAATATACTTTTTTTCTAAAAAAAAATCATAAATGACGTGTTTTTCAACGTTTTTAGGAGTATTAACGGCATTTTAAACAAAACCCCCTTTTACAAGTATTTTATATGCAATTTGAATAAAAAAGAAAATACTGCCTAAAAAGTGTCTTTTTCAAGGTTGTTTTCATATTTTCATTTATTGGTGGAAGTAAACAAAAAAATACATTCTTTTTCTCGACAATATTTTTTTCTCTTAAATTGCACAAATTACCTATTTCTATGCTGCTATCCTTTTTTTTACAACAATATATTTTTTTCTCTCTAAAACCGCACAAATGACTCTTTTTTCAAATATATGATATTTCACGAAAAAAATGTCTTTTACCGAAAAAGTGAATTTTTCGATGATTTTCTGCTTATTTCATTGTTTTCATAAAAAAAAAAAAACACTGAATATTGCCACAATATTATTTTTTTCTGAAAAAAATCATAACTGACGTTTTTCAACGTTTACAAGAGTATTAACGACATTTTAAACAAAACCCCCTTTTACAAGTATAATATATGCTATTTGAATAAAGATGAAAATTTTGCCTAAAAAGTGACTTTTCAAGGTTTTTTTCATATTTTCATTTGTTGGTGGAAGAAAACCAAAAAAATACATTATTTTTCTCGACAATAATTTTTTTCTCTAAAATTGCACAAATTACCTATTTTTATGCTTTTATCTTTATTTTACGACAATATATATTTTTTTCTCTAAAACCGCATAAATGATCC
>CM035220.1:30531948-30544784 GCA_020233015.1 Callinectes sapidus | reverse complement strand
AATTTTAGTTCAGAATAAAGGAATATATGCAATTTCACGAAAAAAATTTCTTTTCACCGAAAAAGTTAATTTCTTAATGATTTTCTGCTTATTTCATTGTTTTCATTAACAATAAACAAAATACATTGAATATTGCCCCAATATACTTTTTTTCTGAAAAAAGTAATAAATGACGTGTTTTTCAACGTTTTTAGGAGTATTAACGGCATTTTAAACAAAACCCCCTTTTACAAGTATAATATCTCTTATACGAAAAAATACATAATTTTACACCAAAAGTCACTTTTTTTTAATCATTTTTTTATTGATTTCAATGTTTTGATAAAAAACAAGAAAATAAAAACTATTTACATTTTCTTTCTCTAACACTGTAGAAAGTAACCATTTTTAACCTTTTTGGACGTTTAAACACATTTTGTAGAAAACAACTTTTCATGTTACAATATACTTTTTATGTAAAATTCCATAAATTACGTTTTTTTCAGTTTTTAGGAGTATTAACGGCATTTTACATTAAACCCCCTTTTATAAGTATAACATATGCGATTTGAATTATCAATTTTTCAACGTATTTAAGGGTTGTACAATATTTTTATGTCAAATCCATCTTTCCATAGAAAATAAAAGTATGTTTTTACATCCAAAAGTGAGTTTTTCAGTAATTTTCTTTGAATTTCCATGTTTTAATTAAAAATAGGAACAATACACTATAGCGTATTGCTTTTCTCTTTAAATTTACATAAACTACCCTTTTTAAACCTTTTTATTTGTTTTAACAACATTTTGAAGAAAATCTCTTTTTCATGTTACATAAAATGTAATACAAGCCATTTCAATGAAAAAATATATATTGCTTTAAGAAAAAGGATTTTTCAGTGTTTTTTCCTTTCATTTCCATGTTTTGAATGAAAATGATGGAAAAAGCAAGAAATATATTAACTTTTCATGGCAATTTATTTTTTTCTCTCCAAAGTGCATAAATTATCCCATTTCCAGCGTTTCTTGGAGAATTAACATCTTATCTAAGAAAGACCATCTTTATTTCACTTCAGAAAAGAAGAATATATGCAACTTCACGAAAAAATGTTTTTTTCACCGAAAAAGTTAATTTTTTGATGATTTTCTGCTTATTTCATTGTTTTCATCAAACAATAAACAAAAAACACTGAATATTGCCACAATATACTTTTTGTCTGAAAAAAATAATAAATGATGTGTTTTTCAACATTTTTAGGAGTATTAATGGCATTTTAAACAAAACGCTCTTTTACAAGTATAATATATGCAATTTGAATAAAGAAGAAAATTCTGCCTAAAAAGTGACTTTTTCAAGTTTTTTTTCATATTTTCATTTGTTGGTGGACGAAAACCAAAAAAATACATTCTTTATCTCGACAATATTTTTTTTCTCTAAAATTGCAGAAATTACCTATTTTTATGCTTTTATCCTTATTTTACGACAATATATTTATTTTTCTCTAAAACCGCATAAATGACCCTTTTTTCAATGTTTTTCGTAGATTTACTACTATTAAAGGAAAACCATCTGTTTTACGAACAAAATATGATTTTACACCAAAAGTCACTTTCTTAATATATTTCTTTTAATTTGAATGTTTTGATTAAAAACAAGAAAATAAACACTATAAACATTTTCTTTCTCTTAAACTGTACAAAGTATCCCTTTTTAACCTTTTTGGACCTTTAAACACATTTTGTAGAAAACAACTTTTTCATATTATAATATACTTTTTCTATCTAAATTTCATAAATTTCATTTTTTTTTCAATTTTAAGAGTATTAACGGCATTTTACGTAAAACCCCTTTTTACAAGTATAACATATGCGATTTGAATTATCCATTTTTAAACGTTTTTAAGAGTTTTAAAATAATTTTATGACAAATCCATCTTCCTTTAGAAAATAAAGTAGTTTTTACCTCCAAAAGTGAGTTTTTCAGTAATTTTTTTTTAATTTCCATGTTTTAATTAAAATCATGAACAATACGCTATAGCGTATTGTTTTTCTCTTTAAAGTTACATAAACTACACTATTTAAACCTTTTTATTGGTTTTAACAACATTTTGAAGAAAATCTCTTTTTCATGTTACATAAAATGTAATACGAGCCATTTCAATGAAAAAATATATATTTCTTTAAGAAAAAGCATTTGTCAGTGTTTTTTCTTTTCATTTCCATGTTTTGAGTGAAAATGAAGGAGAAAGAAAGAAATATATTGACTTTTCATGGGAAGTCATTTTTTTTCTCAAAATTGCTTATATTATCCCGTTTCCAGTGTTTCTTGGAAAAGTAACATCTTATCTAAGAAAGAGCATCTTTATTTTAGTTCAGAAAAAAAGAATATATGCTTATTCACGAAAAAAGTTTCTTTTCACCGAAAAAGTGAATTTTTCGATGATTTTCTGCTGATTTTATTGTTTTCATAAAAAAAAATAAACAAAAAACACAGAATATTGCCACAATATACTTTTTTTCTGAAAAAAATCATAAATGACGTGTTTTTCAACGTTTTTAGGAGTATTAACGGCATTTTAAACAAAACCCCCTTCAACAAGTATAATACATGCAATTTGAATAAAGAAAAAATTTTGCCTTAGAAGTAACTTTTTCAAGGTTTTTTTCATATTTTCATTTGTTGGTGGAAGAAAACCAAAAAAATACATTCTTTTTCTCGACAATACTTTTTTTCTCTAAAATTGAACAAATTACCTATTTTTATGCTTTTATCCTTATTTTACTACAATATATATATTTTTTCTCTAAAACCGCATAAATGACCCTTTTTTCAATTTTTTACGATTTACTATTTTTAAAGGAAAACCATCTCTTACGAAAAAGAATATGATTTTAAACCAAAAGTCACTTTTTAATAATTTTCTATTGATTTCAATGTTTTGATTGAAAACAAGAAAATAAACACTATATACATTTTCTTTCTCTTAAACTATGCAAAGTATCGATTTTTATCCTTTTTGGACGTTTAAACACATTTTGTAGAAAACAACTTTTTTCATGTTACAATATACTTTTTCTATCTAAAATTTCTTAAATTACATTTTTTATAGTTTTTAGGAGTATTAATGGTATTTTACATAAAACCCCCTTTTACAAGTACAACATATGCGATTTGAATTATCCATTTTTCAACGTTTTTAAGGGTTTTACAATATTTTTATGACAAATCCATCTTCCCTTAGAAAAAAAAGTATGGTTTTACCTACAAAAGTGAGTTTTTAAGTAATTTTCTTTGAATTTCCATGTTTTAATTAAAAACATGAACAATACGCTATAGCGTATTGTTTTTCTCTTTAAAGTTATATAAACTAACCTATTTAAACCTTTTTATTGATTTTAACAATATTTTGAAGAAAATATCCCTTCTTCATGTTACATAAAATGTAATAGAAGCCATTTCAATGAAAAAATATATATTTCTTAAAAAAAAGGATTTTTCAGTGGTTTTTCTTTTCATTTCCATGTTTTGTGTAAAAATGAAGGAAAAGACAAGAAACATATTAAATTTTCATGGCAAATCATTTTTTTTCTCTCAAAATTGCATAAATTATCCCGTTTCCAGCGTTTCTTGGGGAATTAACATCTTATCTATGAAAGACCATCTTTATTTTAGTTAAAGAAAAAAGGAATATATGCCATTTCATGAAAAAATTTTCTTTTCAACGAAAAGGTGAATTTTTCGATGATTTTCTGCTTGTTTCATAGTTTTCATCAAAAATTAATTAAAAAACACTGAATATTGCAGCAATATATTTTTTTTCTAAAAAAAATCATAAATGGCTTGTTTTTCAACGTTTTTAGGAGTATTAACGGAATTTTAAACTAAACCCTCTTTTACATGTTTAATATATGCAATTTGAATAAAGAAGAAAATTCTGCCTAAAAAGTGTCTTTTTCAAGGTTTTTTTCATATTTTCATTAGTTTGTGGAAGAAAACAAAAAAAATACATTATTTTTCTCAACAATACATTTTTTCTCTAAAATTGCACAAACTACCTATTTTTATGCTTTTATCCTTATTTTTCGACGACATATTTTTTTCTCTAATAACCCTTTTTTCAATGTTTTTCAGTGATTTACTACCTTTAAAAGAAAACCATCTCTTTAACGAAAAAAAAAAAAAAGTTTTTACCCCAAAAGTCACTTTTTTAATAATTTTCTATTGATTTCAATGTTTTGATTAAAAACAAGGAAATACACACTATATACATTTTCTTTCTCTTAAACTGTACAAAGTATCCATTTTTAACCTTTTTGGACGTTTTAACACATTTTGTCGAAAACAAATTTTTCATGTTATAATATACTTTTTTCTATCTAAAATTTTATAAATTACTTTTTTTCAGTTTTTAAGAGTATTAACGGCATTTTACATAAAATCCCCTTTTACAAGTATAACATATGCGATTTGAATTATCAATTTTTCAACGTTTTTAAGAGTTTTACAATAATTTTATGACAAATCCATCTTCGGTTAAAAAAAAAAAAGTATGTTTTTACCTCCAAAATTAAGTTTTTCACAAATTCTCTTTGAATATCCATGTTTTAATTAAAAACATGAACAATGCGCTATAGCGTATTGTTTTTCTCTTTAAAGTTACATAAACGACCCTATTTAAACCTTTTTATTGGTTTTAACAACATTTTGAAGAAAATCTCTTTTTCATGTTACATAAAATGTAATACAAGCCATTTGAATGAAAAAATATATATTTCTTTAAAAAAAGGATTTTTCAGTGTTTTTACTTTTCATTTCCATGTTTTGAGTGAAAATGAAGGAAAAAGCTAGAAATATATTAACGTTTCATGGTTATTCAATTTTTTCTCTCAATTGCATAAATTATCCCGTTTCCAGCGTTTTTTTGGAGAATTAACATCTTATCTAAGAAAGACCATCTTTATTTTAGCTAAAGAAAAAAGGAATATATGCCATTTCACGAAAAAACTTTCTTTTCACCGAAAAAGTGAATTTTTCGATGATTTTTTGCTTATTTCATTGTTTTCATCAAAAAATAAAAAAACACTGAATATTGCTAAAAATACTTTTTTTCTTAGAAAAAAATCATAAATGACGTGTTTTTCAACGTTTTTAGTATTGAGTATTAACGGCATTTTAAACAAAACCCCCTTATAAATGTATAATATATGCAATTTGATTAAAGAAGAAATTCTGCTTAAAAACAGACTTTTTCAAGGTTTTTTAATATTTTCATTTGTTGGTGGAAGTAAACAAAAAAAATACATTCTTTTTCTCGACAATATTTTTTTTCTCTTAAATTGCACAAATTACCTATTTTTATGCTGCTATCCTTATTTTATAACAATATATTTTATTTTCTCTAAAACCGCATAAATGAACCTTTTTTCAATGTTTTTTGGAGATTTCCTAATTTTAAAGAAAAACCATCTCTTTTACGAAAAAAATATATGATTGTACACAAAAAGTCACTTTTTTAATATTTTTTTTATTGATTTCTATGTTTTGATTAAAAACAAGAAAATAAACACTATATACATTTTCTTTCTCTGAAACTGTTAAAAGTATCCATTTTTATCCTTTTTCGACGTTTAAACACATTTTGTAGAAAACACCATTTTCATGTTACAATATAGTTTTTCTATCTAAAATTTCAAAAATTACGTTTTCTTCAATTTTTAAGAGTATTAACGGCATTTTACATAAAACCCCATTTTACAAGTACAACATATGCGATTTGAATTATCCATTTTTCAACGTTTTTAAGGGTTTTACAATATTTTTATGACAAATCCATCTTCCCTTAGAATATAAAGTATGTTTTTACCTCAAAAAGTGAGTTTTTCAGTAATTTTCTTTGCATTTCCATGTTTTAAATAAAATTTTAACAATACGCTATAGCGTATTGTTTTTCTCTTTAAAGTTACATAAACTACGCTATTTAACCCTTTTTATTGGTTTTAACCACATTTTGAAGAAATTCCTTTTTTCATGTTACATAAAATATAATACGAGCCATTTCAATAAAAAAAATATATATTTCTTTAAGGAAAAGGATTTTTCAGTGTTATTTCTTTTCATTTCCATGTTTTGAGTGAAAATGAAGGAAAAAGTAAGAAATATATTAAATTTTCAAGGCAATTCATTTTTTATCTCAAAATTGCATAAATTATCCCGTTTCCAGCGTTTCTTGGAGAATTAACATTTTATCTAAGTAAGACCATCTTTATTTTGGTTCAGAAAAAAGGAATATATGACATTTCACGAAAAAAGTTTCTTTTCACCGAAAAAGTTAATTTTTCGATGATTTTCTGCTTATTTCATTCTTTTCATAAAAAAATTAACAAAAAACACTGAATATTTCCACAATATACTTTTTTCTGACAAAAATCATAAATGACGTGTTTTTCAACGTTTTTAGGAGTATTAACGGCATTTTAAACAAAAACCCCTTTTACAAGTAAAATATTTGCAAATTGAATTAAGAAGAAAATTCTTCCTAAAAAATGTCTTTTTCACAGTTTTTTTCATATTTTCATTTGTTGGTGGAAGAAAACCAAAAAAATACATTGTTTTTCTAGACAATACTTTTTTTCTCTAAAATTGGAGAAACTACCTATTTTTATGCTTTTATCTTAATTTTACAACGATATTTTTTTTTCTCTAAAACCGCATCAATGACACTTTTTCCTATGTTTTTCGGAGATTTACTACTTTTAAAGGAAAATCATCTCTTTTACGAAAAAAATATGTTTTTACCCCAAAAGTCACTTTTTTAATAATTTTCTATTGATTTCAATATTTTGATTAAAAACAAAAAAATTAACACTATATACATTTTCTTTCTCTTAAACTGTAAAAATTATCAATTTTTAAACTTTTTGGACGTTGAAACACATTTTGTAGAAAACAACTTTTTCATGTTATAATATACTTTTTCCATCTAAAATTTCATAAATTACGTTTTTTTTCAGTTTTTAAGAGTATTAACGGCATTTTACATAAAACCTCATTTTACAAGTATAACATATGCGATTTGAATTATCCATTTTTCAACGTTTTTAAGAGTTTTACAATAATTTTATGACAAATCATCTTCCCTTAAAAAAAAAGTATGTTTTTACCTCCAAAAGTAAGTTTTTCAGTAATTTTCTTTTAATATCCAAATTTTAAATAAAAACATGAACAAAACGCTATAGCGTATTGTTTTTCTCTATAAAGTTACATAAACTACCCTATTTAAACCTTTTTATTGGTTTTAACAACATTTTGAAGAAAATCTCTTTTTCATGTTACATAAAATGTAACACAAGCTATTTCAATGAAAAAATATATATTTCTTTAAGAAAAAGCATTTTTCAGTGTTTTTTCTTTTCATTTCCATGTTTTGAGTGAAAATGAAGGAAAGCGCAAAAAATAGATTATCTTTTCATGGCAATTCATTTTTTTTTTTTTCTCAAAATTGCTTAAATTATCTCGTTTAAGCGTTTCTTGGAGAATTATTATCTTATCTAAGAAAGACCATCTTTATTTTATTTCAGAAAAAAAGGAATATATGACATTTCACGAGAAAAGTTTCTTTTAACCGAAAAAGTGACTTTTTCGATGATTGTCTGCTTATTTGATTGTTTTCATCAAAAAATAAACAAAAAATACTGAATATTGCCACAATATACTTTTTTTTTTTTTTTAATCATAAATGACGTGTTTTTCAGCGTTTAATGGAGTATTAACTGCATTTTAAACAAAACCCTGTTTTGCAAGTATAATATATTCAATTTGAATAAAGAAGAAAATTTTGAGTAAAAAGTGACTTTTTCAAGGGTGTTTTTCATATTTTCATTTGTTTGTGGAAGAAAACCAAAAAAAAAATTATTTTTCTCGTCAATATTTTTTTTCTCTTAAATTGCACAAATTACCTATTTTTATGCTTTTATCATTATTTTACAACAATATATTTTATTTTCTTTAAAACCGCATAAATGATCCTTTTTTCAATGTTTTTCGGAGATTTATTACTTTTAAGGAAAAACCATCTCTTTTACGAAAAAAAATAGGATTTTACACAAAAAGTCACTTTTTTAATATTTTTCTATTGATTTCAATGTTTTGATTAAAAACAAGAAAAAAAACACTATATACATTTTCTTTCTCTGAAACTGTACAAAGTATGCACTTTTAATCTTTTCGGACGTTTAAACACATTTTGTAGAAAACAACTTTTTTTATGTTACAATATACTTTTTCTATCTAAAATTTCAAAAATTACGTTTTCTTCAATTTTTAAGACTATTAACGGCATTTTACATAAAACCTCCTTTTACAAGTATGACATATGCGATTTGAATTATCCGTTTTTCATCGCTTTTAAGGGTTTTACAAGAGATTTTCAGTAATTTTCTTTGAATTTCCATGTTTCAATTAAAAATATGAACAATACGCTATAGGGTATAACAATACGCTATTGCATATTGTTTTTCTTTTTAAAGTTACATAAGCTACCCTTTTTAAACCTTTTTATTGGTTTTGAAAGCATTTTGAAGAAAATCCCTTTTTCATGTTGCATAAAATATAATGCAAGCCATTTCATTGAAAAAATATATATTTCTTTAAGAAAAAGCATTTTTCAGTGTTATATCTTTTCATTTCCATGTTTTGAGTGAAAATGAAGGAAGAAGCAAGAAATATATTAAATTTTCATGTCAATTTATTTTTTTTCTCTCAAAATTGCATAAATTATTCCGTTTCCAGCGTTTCTTGGAGAATTAACATTTTATCTAAGAAAGACCATATTTATTTTAGTTCAGAAAAAAGGAATATATGACATCTCACGAAAAAAGTTTTTCACCGAAAAAGTGAATTTTTCGGTGATTTTCTGCTTATTTCATTCTTTTCATAAAAAAAAATTAAAAAAAACATTGAATATTGCCAAAATATACTTTTTTTTCTGAAAAAATTCATAATTAACATGTTTTTCAACGTTTTTAGGAGTATTAACGGCATTTTAAACAAAACCCCCTTTTACAAGTATAATATATGCAATATGAATAAAGAAGAAAATTCTGCCTAAAAAGTGCCTTTTTCAAGGTTTTTTTTCATATTTTCATTTGTTGGTGGAAGAAAACCAAAAAAAGACATTCGTTTCTCGACAATAATTTTTTTCTCTAAAATTGCACAAATGTCCTATTTTTATTATTTATCCTTAATTTACGACAAAATATTTTATTTTCTCTAAAACCGCATAAATGATCCTTTATTCAATGTTTTTCTTAGATTTACTACTTTTAAAGGAAAGCCATATTTTTTACGAAAAAGAATTTGATTTTACACCAAAAGGCACTTTTTTAATAATTTTCTATTGATTTCATGGTTTTGATTAAAAACAAGAAAATAAACACTAAATACATTTTCTTTCTCTGAAACTATGCAAAGTATCGATTTTTAACCTTTTTGGACATTTAAACACATTTTGTAGAAAACAACTTTTTCATATTACAATATACTTTTTCTATTTAATATTTCATAAATTACGTGTTTTTCAGTCTTTAAGAGGGTTAACGGCATTTTTCATAAAACCGCCTTTTACAAGCATAACATATGCGATTTGAATCATCCATTTTTCAATGTTTTTAAGGGGTTTACAATATTTTTATGACAAATCCATCTTCCCTTAGAAAAAAAAGTATGTTTTTACCTCCAAAAGTGAGTTTTTAGGTAATTTTCTTTGAATTTCTATGTTTTAATTAACAACATAAACAATACCGTATAGCGTACTGTTTTTCTCTTTAAAGTTACATAAACTACCCTATTTAAACCTTTTTATTGGTTTTAACATCATTTTGAAGAAAATCCCTTCTTCATGTTACATAAAATGTAATACAAGCCATTTTAATGAAAAAATATCTATTTCTTTAAGAAAAAGGATTTTTCAGTGTTTTTTCTTTTCATTTCCATGTTTTTAGTGAAAAAGAAGGAAAAAGAAAGAAATATATTAACTTTTCGTGGAAATTCATTTTTTTCTCTAAAAATTGCATAAATTATCCCGTTTCCAGCGTTTCTTCGAGAATTAACATCTTATCTAAGAAAGACTATCTTTATTTTTATTTTAACTGTACAAAGTATCCATTTTTAACCTTTTTGGACGTTTAAACACATTTTGTAGAAAACAACTTTTTCAAGTTACAATATACTTTTTCTATCTAAAATTTCATTAATTACGTTTTTTTTAGTCTTGAAGAGTATTAACAGCATTTTACATAAAACCCCCTTTAACAAGTACAACATATGCGATTTGAATTATCAATTTTTCACCGTTTTTAAGGGGTTTACAATAATATTATGACAAATCCATCTTCTCTTAGAAAAAAAAGTATGTTTTTACCTCCAAAAGTGACTTTTTAAGTAATTTTCTTTAAATTTCCATGTTTTAATTAAAAACATGAACAATACGCTAGAGCGTATTGTTTTTCTCTTTAAAGTTACATAAACTACCCTATTTAAACCTTTTTATTGGTTTTAACAACATTTTGAAGAAAATCCTTTCTTCATGTAACAAAAAATGTAATACAAGCCATTTGAATGAAAAAAAAATATTTTTTTTTAATAAAAAGGATTTTTCGGTGTTTTCTCTTTTCATTTCCATGTTTTGAGTGAGAATGAAGGAAAAGGCAAGAAATATATTAAATTTTCGTGTCAATTCATTTTTTTCTCTCAAAATTGCATAAATTATCCCGTTTCCAGCGTTTCTTGAAGAATTAACATCTTACCTAAGAAACACCATCTTTTTTTAATTAAAAAAAAAAGGAATATATGCCATTTCACGAAAAAAATATCTTTTCACCGAAAAAGTAAATTTTTCGATGATTTTCTGCTTATTTCATTGTTTTCATTAAAAAGTAAACAAAAAACACTGAATATTGCCACAATATACTTTTTTTTCTGAAAAAAAAATCATAAATGACGTGTTTTTCAACCTTTTTAGGAGTATTAACGGCGTTTTAAACAAAAACCCCTTTTACAAGTATTATATATGCTATTTGAATAAAGATGAAAATTGTGCCTAAAAAGTTACTTTTTCAAGTTTTTTTTCATATTTTCATTTCTTGGTGCAAGTAAACAAAAAAATACATTCTTTTCTCAACAATATTTTTTTTATCTTAAATTGCTCAAATTATCTATTTTTATGCGTCTGTCCTTTTTTTACAACAATATATTTTATTTTCTCTAAAACCGCATAAATGACCTTTTTTTCAATATTTTTCAGAGATTTACTGCTTTTAAAGCAACACCATCTCTTTTACGAAGAAAATATGATTTTACACAAAAAGACACTTTTTTAAGATTTTGCTATTGATTTCAATGTTTTGATTAAAATCAAGAAAATAAACAGTATATACATTTTCTTTCTCTGAAACTGTACAAAGTATCCATTTTTAACCTTTTTGGAAGTTTAAACACATTTTGCAGAAAATAACTTTTTCATGTTACAATATACATTTTCTGTCTAAAATTTAATAAATTACGTTTTCCTTAATTTTTAAGAGTATTAACGGCATTTTACATAAAAAACCCCTTTTACAAGTATAACATCTGCGATTTGAATTATCCATTTTTCAACGTTTTAAAGGGTTTTACAACATTTTTATGACAAATCCATCTTCCCTTAGAAAATAAAGTATGTTTTTACCTCCAAAAGTGAGTTTACATAATCTACCCTATTTAAACTTTTTTATTGGTTTTAACAACATTTTGAAGAAAATCTCTTTTTCATGTTACGTAAAATGTAATACAAGCCATTTCAATGAAAATATATATATTTCTTAAAGAAAAAGCATTTTTCAGTGTTTTTTCTTTTTATTTCCATGTTTTGAGTAAAAATGAAGGAAAAAGTGAGAAATATATTAAATTTTCATGACAATTCTTTTTTTTTTCTCAAAATTGCTTAAATTATCCCGTTTCCAGCGTTTCTTGGAGAATTAACATTTTATCTAAGAAAGACCATCTTTACTTTAGTTCAGAAAAAAGGAATATATGCTATTTAACGAAAAAAGTTTCTTTTCACCGAAATTGTGAATTTTTCGATGATTTTCTGTTTTTTTCACTGTTTTCATAAAAAAATATAAAAAAAACACTGAATATTGCCACAATATACTTTTTTTCTAAAAAAAATAATAATAAATGACGTGTTTTTCAACGTTTTTAGGAGTATTAACGGCATTTTAAACAAAACCCCATTTTACAAGTAAAATATATGCAATTTGAATAAAAAAGAAATTTCTGCCTAAAAAGTGACTTTTTCAAGGTTTTTTTCATATTTTCATTTGTTGGTGGAAGTAAACAAAAAAAATATTCTTTTTCTCGACAATATTTATTTCTCTTAAATTACACAAATTACCTATTTTTATGCTGCTATACTTATTTTACAACAATATATTTCATTTTCTCTAAAACTGCATAAATGACCCTTTTTTCAATGTTTTTCGGAGATTTACTACTTTTAAAGGAAAAAAAATATTTTACACAAAAAGTCACTTTTTTAATGATTTTGTATTGATTTCAATGTTTATATTAAAAACAAGAAAATAAACACTATATACATTTTCTTTCTCTTAAACTGTAGAAATTATCCATTTTTAACCTTCTTGGACGTTTAAACACATTTTGTAGAAAACAACTTTTTCATGTTATAATATACTTTTTCTATCTAAAATTTCATAAATTACGTTTTTTTCAGTTTTTAAGAGTATTACCGGCATTTTACATAAATCCACCTTTTTCAAGTATAACATGTGCGATTTAAATTATCTATTTTTCAAAGTTTTTA
>CM035220.1:30497983-30509513 GCA_020233015.1 Callinectes sapidus | reverse complement strand
AGGTAATTTGTGCAATTTAAGAGAGAAAAAAAACATTGTCGAGAAAAGAATGTATTTTTTTTTTGTTTACTTCTACCAACAAATGAAAATATGAAAAAAACCTTGAAAAAGTCACTTTTTAGGCATAATTTTCTTCTTTATTCAAATTGCATATATAATGCTTGTAAAAAGGGTTTTTGTTTAAAACGCCGTTAATACTCCTAAAAACGTTGAAAAACACGTCATTTATGATTTTTTTTTTCAGAAAAAAAGTATATTGTGGCATTATTCAGTGTTTTTTGTTTATTTTTTAATGAAAACAATGAAATAAGCAGAAAATCATCGAAAAATTTACTTTTTCGGTGAAAAGATATTTTTTTCGTGAAATGGCATATATTCCTTTTTTTAATTAATAAAAGGATGGTTTTTCTTAGATAAGATGTTAATTCTTCAAGAAACGCTGGAAACGGGAAAATTTATGCAATTTTGAGAGAAAAAAAATGAATTGACATGAAATTTTAATATATTTCTTGCCTTTTCCTTCATTCTCACTCAAAACATGGAAATGAAAAGAGAAAACAGCGAAAAATCCTTTTTATTAAAAAAATATTTTTTTTTTCATTCAAATGGCTTATATTACATTTTTTGTTACATGAAGAAAGGATTTTCTTCAAAATGTTGTTAAAACCAATAAAAAGGTTTAAATAGGGTAGTTTATGTAACTTTAAAGAGAAAAACAATACGCTCCAGCGTATTGTTCATGTTTTTAATTAAAACATGGAAATTTAAAGAATATTAATTAAAAACTCACTTTTGGAGGTAAAAACATACTTTTTTTTTCTAAGGGAAGATGGATTTGTCATAATATTATTGTAAACCCCTTAAAAACGGTGAAAAATGGATAATTAAAAAACGCATATGTTATACTTGTTAAAGGGGGTTTTATGTAAAATGCCGTTAATACTCTTAAAGACTAAAAAAAAACGTAATTAATGAAATTTTAGATAGAAAAAGTATATTGTAACTTGAAAAAGTTGTTTTCTACAAAATGTGTTTAAACGTCCAAAGAGGTTAAAAATGGATACTTTGTACTGTTAACCAAAATAAAGATAGTCTTTTTTAGATAAGATGTTAATTCTCCAAGAAACGCTGGAAAAGGGATAATTTATTCAATTTTTAGAGAAAAAAATGAATTGCCAAAAAAATTAATATATTTCTTGCTTTTTCCTTCTTTTTCACTCAAAACATGGAAATGAAAAGAAAAAACACTGACAAATCCTTTTTGTTAAAGATATAGATATTTTTTCATTAAAATGGCTTGTATTACATTTTATGTAACATGAAGAAGGTATTTTCTTCAAAATGATGTTAAAACCAATAAAAAGGTTTAAATAGGGTTGTTTATGTAACTTTAAAGAGAAAAACAGTACGCTATAGGGTATTGTTTATGTTTTTAAATAAAACATAGAAATTCAAAGAAAATTACCTAAAAACTCACTTTTCGAGGTAAAAACATACTTTTTTTTTTCTAAGGGAAGATGGATTTGTCATAAAAATATTGTAAACCCCTTAAAAACATTGAAAAATGGATAATTCAAATCGCAAAGATTATACTTGTAAAAGGGGGTTTTATGAAAAATGCCGTTAACCCTCTTAAAGACTAAAAAACACGTAATTTATGAAATATTAGACAGAAAAAGTATATTGTAATATGAAAAAGTTGTTTTCTACAAAATGTGTTTAAGCGTCCAAAAAGGTTAAAAATCGATACTTTGCATAGTTTCAGAGAAAGAAAATGTATTTAGTGTTTATTTTCTTGTTTTTAATCAAAACCATGAAATCAATAGAAAATTATTAAAAAAGTGACTTTTGGTTTAAAATCAAATTCTTTTTCGTAAAAAATATGGCTTTCCTTTAAAAGTAGTAAATCTCAGAAAAACATTGAAAAAAGGATCATTTATGCGGTTTTAGAGAAAATAAAATATATTGTCGTAAAATAAGGATAAAAGCATAAAAATAGGACATTTTTGCAGTTTTAGAGAAAAAAATTATTGTCGAGAAAAGAATGCCTTTTTTTTGGTTTTCTTCCACCAACAAATGAAAATATGAAAAAAACCTTGAAAAAGACACTTTTTAGGCAGAACTTTCTTCTTTATTCATATTGCATATATTATACTTGTAAAAGGGGGTTTTGCTTAAAATGCCGTCAATACTCCTAAAAACGTTGAAAAACACGTCAATTATGAATTTTTTTCAGAAAAAAAAGTATATTGTGGCAATATTCAATGTTTTTTGTTTATTTTTTTTTTATGAAAAGAATGAAATAAGCAGAAAATCATCGAAAAATTCACTTTTTCGGTGAAAAACTTTTTTCGTGAAATGTGATATATTCCTTTTTTATGTACTAAAATAAAGATGGTCTTTCTTAGATAAAATGTTAATTCTCCAAGAAACGCTGGAAACGGGATAATTTATGCAATTTTGAGAGAAAAATGAATTGACATGAAAATTTAACATATTACTTGCTTTTTCCTTCATTTTCACTTAAAACATGGAAATGAAAAGAAATAACACTGAAAAATGCTTTTTCTTAAAGAAATATATATTTTTTCATTGAAATTGCTTGTATTATATTTTATGTAACATGAAAAAGGGATTTTCTTCAAAATGTTTTTAAAACCAATAAAAAGAAAAACAATACGCTATAGCGTATTGTTATACACTATAGGGTATTGTTCATATTTTTAATTAAAACATAGAAATTCAAAGAAAATTACTGAAAAACTCTTGTAAAACCCTTAAAAACGTTGAAAAACGGATAATTCAAATCGCATATGTCATACTTGTAAAAGGGGGATTTATGTAAAATGCCGTTAATACTCTTAAAAACTGAAAAAAACGTAATTTATGAAATTTCAGATAGAAAAAGTGTATTATAACATAAAAAAGTTGTTTGCTACAAAATGTGTTTAAACGTCCAAAAAAGTTAAAAATGGATAGTTTGTACAGTTTAAGAGAAAGAAGATAAAATCAATAGAAAATTATTAAAAAAGTGAATTTTGGGGTAAAAACATATTTTTTTTCATAAAAGAGATGGTTTTCCTTTAAAAGTAGTAAATCTCCGAAAAACATTATAAAAAGGGTCATTTATCCGGTTTTAGAGAAAAAAAAAAATATGTCGTCGTAAAATAACGATAAAAATATAAAAATAGGTAATTTGTGCATTTTTAGAGAAAAAAAGTAGTTCGAGAAAAAGGATGTATTTTTTTGGTTTTCTTCCATCAACAAATGAAAATATGAAAAAAACATTGAAAAAGTCACTTTTTAGGTAAAATTTTTTTCTTTATTCAAATTGCATATTATATACTTGTAAAAGGGGATTTTGTTTAAAATGCCGTTAATACTTCTAAAAACATTGAAAAACACGTCATTTGTGATTTTTTTTCAGAAAAAAGTATATTGTGGTAATATTCAGTGTTTTTTGTTTATTTTTTTATGAAAACAATGAAATAAGGAGAAAATCTCGAAAAATTAACTTTTTCGGTGAAAAGAAACTTTTTTCGTGAAATGGCATATATTCCTTTTTTTCTGAACTAAAACAAAGATGGTCTTTCTTAGATAAGATGTTAATTCTTTAAGAAACGTTGGAAACGGGATAATTTAAGCAATTTTGAGAGAAAAAAATGAACTGCCATGAAACGTTTATATATTTTTTGCTTTTTCCTTCATTTTCACTCAAAACATGAAAATAAAAAGAAAAAACACTGAAAAATGCTTTTTCTTAAAGAAATATATATTTTTTCATTGAAATGGCTTGTATTACATTTCATGTAACATGAAAAAGAGATTTTTCTTCAAAATGTTGTTAAAAACAATAAAAAGGTTTAAATAGGGTAGTTTATGTAACTGTAAAGAGAAAAACAATACGCTATAGCGTATTGTTCATGTTTTTATTTAAAACATGGATATTAAAAGAAAATTACTGAAAAACTTACTTTTGGAGGTAAAAACATACTTTTTTTTTAAAGGAAGATGAATTTGTCATAAAATTATTGTAAAACTCTTAAAAACGTTGAAAAATGAATAATTGAAATCGCATATGTTATACTTGTAAAAGGAGGTTTTACGTAAAATGCCGTGAATACTTTTAAAAACTGAAAAAAAAAAACGTAATTTATGAAATTTTAGATAGAAAAAGTATATTATAACATGAAAAAGTTGTTTTCTACAAAATGTGTTTCAACTACCAAAAAGGTTAAAAATTGATTATTTGTACAGTTTAAGAGAAAGAAAATGTATATAGTGTTTATTTTCTTGTTTTTAATCAAGACATTGAAATCAATAGTTAATTATTAAAAAAGTGACTTTTGGGGTAAAAACATATTTTTTTAGTAAAAGAGATGGTTTTCCTTTAAAAGTAGTAAATCTCCAAAAAACATTGAAAAAAGGTTCATTTATGCGGTTTTAGAGAAAAAAAATATATCGTTGTAAAATTAAGATAAAAGCATAAAAATAGGTAGTTTTGCAATTTTAGAGAAAAAAAGTATTGTCTAGAAAAACAATGTTTTTTTTTGGTTTTCTTCCACCAACAAATGAAAATATGAAAAAAACTGTGAAAAAGACATTTTTTTGGAAGAATTTTCTTCTTTATTCAAATTGCAAATATTTTACTTGTAAAAAGGGTTTTTGTTTAAAATGCCGTTAATACTCCTAAAAACGTTGAAAAACACGTCATTTATTATTTTTCTCAGAAAAAAAGTATATTGTGGAAATATTCAGTGTTTTTTGTTAATTTTTTAATGAAAAGAATGAAATAAGCAGAAAATCATCGAAAAATTAAAATGTCATAAAAATAAAAATGCCGTTAATACTCTTAAAGACTGAAAAAAAACGTAATTTATGAAATTTTAGATAGAAAATGTATATTGTAATATGAAAAAGTTGTTTTCTACAAAATGTGTTTAAACGTCCAAAAAGGTTAAAAATCGATACTTTGCATAGTTTCAGAGAAAGAAAATGTATATAGTGTTTATTTTCTTGTTTTTAATCAAAACATTGAAATCAATACAAAATTATTAAAAAAGTGACTTCTGGAGTAAAAACTTTTTTTTTTCGTAAAAGAGATGGTTTTCCTTTAAAAGTAGTAAATCTCCAAAAACATTGAAAAAAGGGTCATTTATGCGGTTTTAGAGAAAAAAAATATGTAATCGTAAAATAAGGATAAAAGCATAAAGATAGGTAGTTTGTGGAATTTTTGAGAAAAAAAGTATTGTCGAGAAAAAGAATGTCTTTTTTTGGTTTTCTTCGTCCAACAAATGAAAATATGAAAAAAACCTTGAAAAAGACACTTTTTAGGCAGAATTTTCTTCTTTATTCAAATTGCATATATTATATTTGTAAAAGGGGGTTTTGTTTAAAATGCCGTTAATACTCCTAAAAACGTTGAAAAACAATTCATTTATGATTTTTTTTCAGAAAAAAAAGTATATTGTGGCAATATTCAGTGTTTTTGTTTATTTTTTTATGAAAAGAATGAAATCAGGAGAAAATCATCGAAAAATTCACTTTTCGGTGAAAAGAAACTTTTTTCGTGAAATGTCATATATTCCTTTTTTCTGAACTAAAATAAAGATAGTCTTACTTAGATAAAATGTTAATTCTCCAAGAAACGCTAGAAACGGGATAATTTATGCAATTTTGAGAGAAAAAAATGAATTGCCTTTAAAATTTAATATATTTCTTGCTTTTTCCTTTCATTTTCACTCAAAACATGGAAATGAAAAGAAATAACACTGAAAAATCCTTTTCCTTAAAGAAATATATATTTTTTTATTAAAATGGCTCGTATTATATTTTATATAACATGAAAAAGGGATTTTCTTAAAAATGTGGTTAAAACCAATAATAAGGGTTAAATAGGGTAGTTTATGTAACTTTAAAGAGAAAAACAGTACGCTATAGAGTATTGTTCATATTTTTAATTAAAACATGAAAATTCAAAGAAAATTACTGAAAAACTAACTTTTTGAGGTAAAATTATACCTTATTTTCTAAGGGAAGATGGATTTGTCATAAAAATATTGTAAAACCCTTAAAAACGGTGAAAAGTGGATAATTCAAATCGCATATGTTGTACTTGTAAAATGGGGTTTTATGTAAAATGCCGTTAATACTCTTAAAATTGAAGAAAACGTAATTTTTGAAATTTTAGATAGAAAAACTATATTGTAACATGGAAAAGGTGTTTTCTACAAAATGTGTTTAAACGTCCAAAAAGGATAAAAATGGATACTTTTAACAGTTTCAGAGAAAGAAAATGTATATAGTGTTTATTTTCTTGTTTTTAATAAAAACATTGAAATCAATAAAAAAATATTAAAAAAGTGACTTTTTGTGTACAATCATATTTTTTTTCGTAAAAGAGATGGTTTTTCTTTAAAATTAGTAAATCTCCAAAAAACATTGAAAAAAGGATCATTGATGCGGTTTTAGAGAAAATAAAATATATTGTTATAAAATAAGGATAGCAGCATAAAAATAGGTAATTTGTGGAATTTAAGAGAAAAAAATATATTGTCGAGAAAAAGAATGTATTTTTTTTGTTTACTTCCACCAACAAATGAAAATATGAAAAAACCTTGAAAAAAGTATCTTTTTTGGCAGAATTTTCTTCTTTATTCAAATTGCAT
Organism: Callinectes sapidus; assembly: GCA_020233015.1. NCBI lineage: Eukaryota > Metazoa > Arthropoda > Malacostraca > Decapoda > Portunidae > Callinectes > Callinectes sapidus. The sequence goes on along the minus strand of CM035220.1, from coordinate 30,502,845 downwards.
ATATTATACTTGTAAATGGGGGCTTTGTTTAAAATGCCGTTAATACTCAATACTAAAAACGTTGAAAACACGTCATTTATGATTTTTTCTCAGAAAAAAAGTATATTGTAGCAATATTCAGTGTTTTTTTAATTTTTTGATGAAAACAATGAAATAAGCAGAAAATCATCGAAAAATTCAATTTTTCAGTGAAAACAAACTTTTTTCGTGAAATGTATGTTCCTTTTTTCTTTAACTAAAATAAAGATGGTCTTTCTTAGATAAGGTGTTAATTCATCAAGAAACGCTGGAGACGGGATAATTTATGCAATTTTGAGAGAAAAAAATGAATTGACTTTTATATTTCTTGCTTTTTCCTTCATTTTCATTCAAAACATGGAAATGAAAAGAAAACTAATAGAAAGATTTAAATAGGGTAGTTTATATAACTTTAAAGAGAAAAACAATACGCTATAGCGTATTGTTCATGTTTTTATTTAAAACATGGATATTCAAAGAAAATTACTGAAAAACTTACTTTTGGAGGTAAAAACATACTTTTTTTCTAACGGGAGATGGATTTGTCATAAAATTATTGTAAAACTCTTAAAAACGTTGAAATATGGATAATTCAAATTGCATATGTTATACATGTAAAAGGGGGTTTTATGTAAAATGCCGTTAACACTCCTAAAAACTGAAAAAAACATAATTTATGAAATTTTAGTTATAAAAAGTATATTATAACATGAAAAAGTTGTTTTCTACAAAATGTGTTTCAACATCCAAAAAGGTTAAAAATTGATACATTGTACAGTTTAAGAGTAAGAAAACGTATATAGTGTTTATTTTTTTTGTTTTAAATGAAAACATTGAAATCAATAGAAAATTATTAAAAAAATGACTTTTGGGATAAAAACTTTTTTTTTTCGAAAAAGTGATGGTTTTCCTTAAAAAGTAGTAAATCATCGAAAAACATAGAAAAAAGGGTAATTTATGCGGTTTTAGAGAAAAAAAACATATTGTTGTAAAATTAAGATAAAAGCATAAAAAAAGGTAGTTTGTGCAATTTTAGAGAAAAAAAAGTATTGTCGAGAAAAAGAATGTATTTTTTTGGTTTTCTTCCACCAACAAATGAAAATATGAAAAAAACCTTGAAAAAGACACTTTTTAGGCAGAATTTTCTTCTTTATCCAAATTGTATATATTATACTTGTAAAAGGTTGTTTTGTTTAAAATGCTGCTAATATTCGTAAAAACGTTGAAAAACACGTCATTTATGATTTTTCTCAGAAAAAAGTATTTTGTGGCAATATTCAGTGTTTTTTGTTTATTTTTTTATGAAAAGAATGAAATAAGCAGAAAATCATCGAAAAATTCACTTTTTCGGTGAAAAGAAATTTTTTTCGTGAAATGTCATATATTACTTTTTTCTGAACTAAAATAAAGATGGTCTTCCTTAGATAAAATGTTAATTCTCCAAGAAACGCTGGAAACGGGATAATTTATGATATTTTGAGAGAAAAAAATGAATTGACTTGAAAATTTAATATATTTCTTGCTTTTTCCTTCATTTTCACTAAAAACATGGAAATGAAAAGAAATAACACTGAAAAATCGTTTTCCTTAAAGAAATATATATTTTTCATTGAAATGGCTTGTATTATATTTTATGTAACATGAAAAAGGGATTTTCTTCAAAATGTTTTTAAAACCAATAAAAAGGGTAAATAAGGTAGTTTATGTAACTTAAAAGAGAAAAACAATAAGCTATAGCGTATTGTTTTTATTTTTAATTAAAACATGGAAATTCAAAGAAAATGACTGAAAAACTCTTATTTGGAGGTAAAAACATGCTTTATTTTCTAAAAGAAGATGTATTTGTCATAAAAATATTGTAAACCCTTAAAAACGTTGAAAAAATGGATAATTCAAATCGCATATGTTATACTTGTAAAAGAGGGTTTTATGTAAAATGCCGTTAATACTATTAAAAGCTGAAGAAAACGTAATTTTTGAAATTTTAGATAGAAAAAGTATATTGTAACATGAAAAAGTTGTTTTTTACAAAATGTTTTTAAACGTCCAAAAAAGATAAAAATGGATACTTTGTACAGTTTCAGAGAAAAAAAATGTATATAGTGTTTTTTTTCTTGTTTTTAATCAAAACATTGAAATCAATAGAAAAATATTTAAAAATTTACTTTTTGTGTAAAATCATTTTTTTTTTTTTAGTAAAAGAGATGGTTTTCCTTTAAAAGTAGTAAATCTCCGAAAAACATTGAAAAAAGGGTCATTTATGCAGTTTTAGAGAAAATAAAATATATTGTTATAATATAAGGATAGCAGCATAAAAAAAGGTAATTTGTGCAATTTAAGAGAAAAAAAATATTGTCGAGAAAAAGAATGTATTTTTTTTATTTACTTCTACCAACAAATGAAAATATGAAAAAAACCTTGAAAAAGTCACTTTTTATGCAGAATTTTCTTCTTTATTCAAATTGCATATATTTTACATGTGAAAGAGGGTTTTGTTAAAAATGCCGTTAATACTCCTAAACACGTTTAAAAACAAGTCATTTATGAATTTTTTTTTCAGAAAAGAATATATTGTGGCAATATTCAATTTTTTTGTTAATTTTTTTATGAAAACAATAAAATAAGCAGAAAATCACCGAAAAATTAATTTTTTTCGGTGAAAAGAAACTTTTATCGTGAAATGGTATATATTTTTTTTTTTCTGAACTAAAAGAAAGATGGTCTTTCTTAGATAAGATGTTAATTCTCCAAGAAACACTGGAAACCGGATAATTTAAGCAATTTTGAGAGAAAAATATGAATTCCCATGAAATGTTAATATATTTCTTGCTTTTTCCTTCATTTTCACTCAAAACATGGAAATGAAAAAAAAAAACCACTGAAAAATGCTTTTTCTTAAAGAAATATAAATTTTTTCATTGAAAATGCTTGTATTACATTTTATGTAAAATGAAAAAGAGATTTTCTTCAAAATGTTGTTAAAACCAATAAAAAGGTTCAAATAGGGTAGTTTATGTAACTTTAAAGAGAAAAACAATACGCTATAGCGTATTGTTCATGTTTTTAATTAAAACATGGATATTCAAAGAAAATTACTGAAAAACTTACTTTTGGAGGTAAAAACATACTTTTTTTCTAACGGAAGATGGATTTGTCATAAAATTATTGTAAAACTCTTAAAAACGTTGAAAAATGGATAATTGAAATCGTATATGTTATACTTGTAAAAGGGGTTTTATATAAAATGTCGTTAATACTCCTAAAAATGGAAAAAAAACGTAATTTATGAAATTTCAGATAGAAAAAGTATATTATAACATGAAAAAGTTGTTTTCTACACAAAGTGTTTAAACGTCCAAAAAGGTTAAAAATGGATACTTTGTATTGTTTAAGAGAAAGAAAATGTACATAGTGTTTATTTTCTATTTTTTAATCAAAACATTGAACTCAATAGAAAATTATTAAAAAAGTGACTTTTGGCGTAAAAACTTTTTTTTTTTTTCGTAAAAGAGATGGTTTTCCTTTAAAAGTAGTAAATCTCCGAAAAACATTGAAAAAAGGGTCATTTATGCGGTTTTAGAGAAAAAAAAATATATTGTCGTAAAATAGTGATAAAAGCATAGAAATAGGTAATTTGTGCAATTTTAGAGAAAAAAACTATTGTCGAGAAAAAGAATGTATTTTTTTGGTTTTCTTCTTTTAACAAATGAAAATATGAAAAAAAAACCTTGAAAAAGTCGTCGCTTTTTAGTAAAATTTTCTTCTTTATTAAAATTGCATATGTTATACTTGTATAAGGGGGGTTTTGTTTAAAATGCCGTTAAAACTCCTTAAAACGTTGAAAAACACGTCATGATTTTTTTCAGAAAAAAAGTATATTGTGGCAATATTCAATGTTTTTTGTTTATTTTTTGATGAAAACAATGAAATAAGCAGAAAATTATCGAAATATTCATATTTTCCGAGAAAAGAAACTTTTTTCGTGAAATGGCTTATATTCCTTTTTTCTTAACTAAAATAAAGGTGGTCTATCTTAGATAAGATGTTAATTCTCAAAGAAACGCTGGAAACGGGATAATTTAAGGAATTTTGAGAAAAAAAAATGAATTGCCATGAAAATTTGATATATTTCTTGCTTTTTCCTTCGTTTTTACTCAAAACATAGAAATGAAAAGAAATAACACTGAAAAATCCTTTTCCTTAAAGAAATATATATTTTTTCATTGAAATGGCTTGTATTATATTTTATGTAACATTAAAAACGTATTTTTATCAAAATGTTTTAAAAACCAATAAAAAGGTTTAAATAGGGTAGTTTATGTAACTTTAAAGAGAAAAACAATACGCTTTAGCGGATTGTTCATGTTTCTAATTAAAACATGGATATTCAAAGAAAATTACTGAAAAACTTATTTTTGGAGGTAAAAACATACTTTTTTTCTAAAGGCTTTGTCAAAAAAATTATTGTAAAACTCTTAAAAACGTTGAAAAATGGATTTCTCATATCGAATATGTTATACTTATAAAAGAGGGTTTTATGTAAAATGCTGCTAATACTCTTAAAAACTGAAAAAAACGTAATTCATGAAATTTTAGATAGAAAAAGTACATAGTAACATGAAAAAGTTGTTTTCTACAAAATGTGTTTAAACGTCGAAAAAGGTTAAAAATGGATACTATGTACAGTTTCAGAGAAAGAAAATGTATATAGTGTTTATTTTCTTGTTTTTAATCAAAACATTTATATCAGTAGAAAATTATTAAAAAAGTGACTTTTTGTGTAAAATCATACTTTTTTTCGTAAAAGAGATGGTTTTCCTTTAAAATAGTAAATCTCCGAAAAA
>CM035220.1:30460046-30475046 GCA_020233015.1 Callinectes sapidus | reverse complement strand
TCCAGCAGATCATCTCTGTGGCTTTGGAAAAAAAAAAAAAAAAAAAAAAAAGTGGTGAGAAAGTAGAATGTTTCAGAATATAGATGTCTGTCTGAGCTTAGAGAGCGATACAGCTTGTGGGCGAGTCGCTGACAGTCACTGCTCGTGTTTGTCGCCCCGAGCAGCAGGGAAAGCACAACAGGATTCCTCGTGACGCTGCGGTGTGGCAAATGTGACGAAGCTTTACATTTCTGGTCGTGACTTGCTGGTTGCGCCATGTTTACTTCTCTGAGCCATTTCCGGCGGCACTTCCACTTCTTTCAAAGGACTTTAGTTGAAGTAACACGAGTTTTAAAAGTGTTTTTTTATGATGTAGCGACGGATTAACAAGATTCCTTCATTGTGAGTTGTCGTGATAAGGAAGCGAAGCGTTTCAGAACAAGGTCCCCACATCAGACTGTGAGGCGAGGAGGAAACTAGCGTGGAGTGAGAGTTGTGGTAGACTTATAGATAGGCTGACCTTTCCCTGACAGCTCAGTACCGAAATAGACCTACAAACGTGTTGGAAGTGAGGGCTAGTGGCAGAGGAGGCCGACACAACACCGACACCCTTGGGAGTAGTGTTCCGAGTGTCATATGTCACGGCCTGTATTCAGAAACGATCTGTTCCCCGCCACAACCACTATCAAAGACTTCAAAGACGTTGATTATTTAAGCTTGGTTTCCAACAGTGTTTCTCTCCTTTGATAATGTTAAAAACCTTTTTTTATTGTGTCATTAACATAATAAAATACTTCAGAAACCCCGAGTCATTGTTAAATAGAATCTTTTGAAAATAGCTGAGTTGTGGTATTGTTAAAGAGCACTATTCGTAGCTACAGAATGGAACCTTATCTTTACTCTTGCTTTTGGTAACGAACGTTTGGCAGCGAGTGAGAGAAACATGAACACTAGAAAATTCCTTCAGATCCATCATGCAATACAATAAGGGATTTAGTTCCACGTTACTGGCTAGCCTTTTTCAGAAGCCGGAGCAAGAAAAACTGTGACGCTGCACCAGATATACGCAGTTGTGCAGAGGTGGAGGAATGAAAAACGAGTATCTAATAAAAAATGCAGACACACCACTTCTGGGTCAGTTAAACCCTCTACTCCTTTACATACACATTTTCCAAGGCAGCAAAGATGGCATGCACGGTTTACAAGTGTTTCTTCTGTCAACAGTGAGGGAATGTTGTTATTGTGTCACTAGAACCTTAAAAAAACAACACAAAAATGTCACTTCAACAAGAGTGAATAGAAAGCAATGAAGGAGCGGCGCAATTTTCCAGTTCTATAGAGAAAGCTGGCCACAGAACACTGGATTTTGGCGTGACAGGACATTCACCGTGCACAGCTGCGGCGGCGTCACGTGAGGAAACCTGCTAATGTGTCGGTACTCGAGACGTGACGCCACACTCCGCACTTCAAACGTTGTGAGATTAGCGGTAGTTAACTTTTTGCCCCGCGAGGTGGCGAGGCAGCAGCTGGCGAGTCACGCTCAGAGACAGATGGTTACAACTTGCTGCTTGCTGATACTCCTCCTCCTCCTCCTCCTCCTGCTACTGCTCCCTGATATGTTGTTACGGTACTGTGTGTATATGGCATGTAATGTGGTAAAGGAAATAGGAGGTTAACAAAGAAAATATAAAGAAAAGTAAAATGAAAAAAGGTAGAAAAAATAAAGAGAACATCAATAAAAGTAGTGTGCGTAGAGATAGGAGGTAGATACAGAAAATATAAAGAAAGAGTAAAGTAAAAGAAAGGAAGAAATATAAAGACAAGAAAACAAAGGTGAAAAAGAAAGTATAAAGAACAGATGGGGAAACTAAAGGAAAGCAGAATCAAAGGAAGAGAAGTAAGCAAATGATGACGAGGATGAAGAGAAAGAAGAGGAGGAGGAGGAGGAGGAGGAGGAGGAGGAGATAAAGGATACTAAACAGATAAATAAATAAACACTTCTTAAATCCCATCAAGTTATTACCACCTCATCTCAGGGCGACACCCGTGAAGGCACTGAACATTCCTATATATAACCGTGTGTGTGTGTGTGTGTGCATGTGTCGGTTTTCCTCTCTCTCTCACATATAGGTCACACTTATATTTTCCCCCTCGACTCTCTCTCTCTCTCTCTCTCTCAACATTCGCTTGACATATTTCTCCTGATTAAAGGGGAAGAAAACACACTAGCCTTGTTTTAACATACACCTTTTAAAAGAAGACAAAAATGGTTCGAAAAACACTTTTATATCCCCACTGTACTGCAATCAATACTGAAAGAGAGAGAGAGAGAGAGAGAGAGAGAGAGAGAGAGAGAGAGGGGGGGGGGGGGGGGGGGTGAGTTGTGCAAGTAAAGGAGAACAAGTATTAAAATGGATGGGTAAAATAAATGTATATATAAAGAAACTGGGAATGTCATAGAAACCAGCCCGTGAAAATGTATTATAGAAAATGATCCCGTAAAGAAAAAGAGGAAGTTTGGATCTCTCTGAAACAACGAAGAGAATTTTTGAAGTAAGAACAAATAAATATAAAAAAAAACATTACACAAAATACTATACTCAGAGAGAGAGAGAGAGAGAGAGAGAGAGAGAGAGAGAAAGACGCATTACACCAATACACATCACTCATTACTCCCATACACTCACTCACTCACTCTGAATTTCCATAACACACGTGGGTAAATAAAACAAGAGAGACAATTTCCTGGTGCTTTATTACTGGACGGAACCAACACTTTCTCATTCTCCCTCATTGCTCAGTAAACACAACATTATAATTTTCCACCCTCACATCCTACAATTCACACACCAGCTCATCATTTGGACGGGAATTAATGTGTGTTTGAAAGGAGGTGGTGTATAATTCTTCTCTTCCTCTCCTTGTTATTGTTATATTCCTTGCAAGATGTGAGGGAATGGATTGGAATTATAGATAGCTTTCTCTCGCTCTCTCTCTCTTTATTTACATCTTACAAATCATAGTATCTCATTATGTATAGGGGAAATTAGTCTTCATTTTTGCTTCACTTTGTTATTGTGTTCCTTGCAAGATGAGAGGGAGAGGATTTGAATTGTAAATTACTCTTTTCTTTACTTTCACCCTACAAATTAATGTTAATAACCCATAATGTGGAGGGAAAATTAGTTTATATCTCCATTTTTCTCATGTTGTTGCTATTGTGCTCCTTGCAAGACGAGAGGGAAAAGGTTTGAATTATGAATTACTCTTTTTCTTTACTTGCACCCTACAAACTAATAACCCATAATGTGGATGGTAAATTAGTGCTCATTTCTTCTCTTTCCTCTCATTGTTGTTGTCGTGTTCCTTGCAAGACGAGAAGGAAAGGATTTGAAGCATAAATTACACTTCTTTTCTTTACTTATGCCCTACAAGGTAATGCTAGTAACTCTAATGTGGACGGAATATAATATTAGTCTCCCTTCTTTTTCCTTGCATTGTTGCTATTGCATTCCTTACTATACAAGAATCTCTAATTCTCATTAATCTTTGTTTTCTTATTCAATTATTATTATTCTTAATATCTTTTCAGTATATAATTCCCCAAAGAGTACAGTCACAAGAGTTGGTGTAGGTGTGGCAATATTCATGGTGTTCTCATACACAACACTCAATATAAGTTAATATCTGACTAGAATAAACATCAATATAGATAGTATAGTAAAATCACCAGTATTATAGACTAGAATGGTCACTTAATACAAGACTAGAACTGTTATCATTTCATTCAACAACAGACACACACAGTACCCTCTTTTTAACACACACACACACACACACGATATCTTAATTCATTTAGTAAAATAGACTAAAACTGTTATCATCACCCATGTCTTTTAGTTCAACACACAGTAATTCATCTCTTGTCAACTAACACACACAGAACCCTTCAATTATGTTCCTGAGATCAATTCATGTACGTTAGTGATTTATATATGTTATTTCTCTGCCCTAAGCATTCCTTCCTTACTGAATATAACTTTTTTTATTGTGCCAGGATGTTGGAAGTTGCATATTATCTTTTTTTCATATGAGGGCCAACAAAATATGAAATAAAAAGGTCCATTGAAATACCAGTCACCAAAGAGAGGCCAGAAAGTCAAATATTGGAAAATAAGTGTTATGAAATCTTCAAGTCACAGAACTCTCTCTCTCTTTTCAAAAACCTTACCCACACACATTTCATACAGTTCTTATCATACATGCACATCAATACACACCCACACACACTTAAATATCCAGTACTAATTGGTGCCTTGTGTCTGCCTTCCTCCCTTCATCATTAGGTCACACACACCACTCAATTAAACATCAGTAAACACAATCAAGTAAACAAGTAGTGCATTGGTGCCTGGTGTCTTCCCTCCTGATCCTCAAAAGTCATATATTACAAATACACTCCAGTAGTGAGAGTCTAGTACTGGTGTCTTCAGGTCCCATGTTCTCTCCAGCACCTCACAGTTGGCCTTCCATCTCTGACCTGCTGAAGGCATCAGGGTCCTGAGGCAAAGAACACAACATTTAGTCAGGAATCAGGACCTTCTTTCAGCCTCTTCTATCCTATTACAAAATCCTACTTGTTCATTATTTTCATTATAGGATTAGAGACAAAACTTGACTAAAAAAAGACACAATATCTGAACCTCACAAATAAAAAGAACACACTATCTGGTTTAGCTTCTTGAACTTCACCAATTAGATAAAGATGTACTACTTCTTGTTCATTATTCCTATTATAAGATTAGAGACAAAGCATCCCATAAAAAGCACAACATCTGAACCTCACCTAACCAGCCAACACAGAACACCCTACCTGGTTTAGCTTCTTGAACTCCACCAGCTGGGTAAAGATGTATTCCAGGATGTGCTTGGCATCTCTGGCATTGGGTGGGAGTTTGGGCATCACACTGAGGATGTCCCCACACTCCCTCACGTAGTACTCCAGGTCCTCATCTTTGCACTTGTTGGTCACCTGAGACAAAGGAAGGACATTCAGGATAACATAGATGGTAGTATAGAGAGTGAAGGGTTAAGATATTGAAGGTTATGAGAGTTCAGGAGGAAAATAAAGGGTGATCAACTTCCTCAGGTCTTCATCCTTGTTAGTCACTTGAAGAGAGATAATTTAGATGGGAAATTAAAGATGAGGAGCAAAATGAGAGCATCCAGTACAAACCAAGTTAATTGAGGTCATGAAAACAGGAAAACAATTACAAACCAAAGAATGACACACGGACAAGAGAACACCACGTCAATCCAAAGACAGACAAACACCGAACCTCTCATTCACAGCTCCATGAAGGCCACTGATTCACCACACAACACTGCTGGTGATGAGGTGTGGGTGTCATTAGAGCACCACAACACAGCCATTCAACTGACATCAAAGGCCTTGCATTTACCACTCTTCATTTGGCAAGGAGTTCATTATCTCTGATTGCCACCACTTCTCAGCTTGATATTTCTGGCTTCTATTCCCAAACACTTCAGTGGCAAAGTCTCCAAGGCTCCTATTGAGGTGACACACATTTTTAAGGTGCTTTGATGGGTCTATTGACAGACTTCTGTGTTCCTTACAATGGAAACATTTTTGAGATCCCAACTTAGCTCAATAATCTTTGAATATTGTCGTGGTGAGGAAGGAAAGCGCTGCACCTCCATTACATTCCAAAAGCTAAATTGTAGTTCAAGTGACATTGGCTTTTAAGTGTGTGTGTATTTACCTAGTTGTATTTACCCAGTTGTATTATACAGGGTTCAAGTGGGGCTCATAGTGTCCTGTCTCCATGTGTGTGTGTGTGTGTGTGTGTGGGATTACTAGTCTGGTACGTACATATAATAGACAGATATTCAAAGCCTCTGTAAAGACAAATGAAGCAGCTTCCAGTATGTGTAATTATTTGAATGCCTAGGAGGAAATAATTATAAAGTAATGGCAAAATCACAAGTGAGAGTGATCATTTCAGTTTGAAGTGGTGCATGAATCTAAAATAGCACAAAAATATACACAAGTCATGAACACCAGAGAAAAAGAAAGGGAATTTAATGAAGAGATTTTTGATATGTAGTCAGTATAAAAAATGTGTGTATATAGTAAAATCAAGCACGCCACGGCAAATCAAGGAATCACATAACAAGCACTGGTGGAACGGTTAAAACTATTTCATACGTATGAGGATTTGAACTTGAAGGGATGAGAACAAATGGAAACTCTTGTTAGGAAAATATATAGAGATAGTGAGACAGAATATTTGAGAAGCTGAGATGAGGCAAATTCTAATAGTACCCAATGAAATGAGGAACAGATGAGAGGCTACAGAGAAGTAGATTTCTTTTAGAGACAGCAAGAGAACAAGATGTGCTGATGGTTTGTGAGTGCTGACCTGTGCTAGTCTGGATTTCTCTGAGCTGAAGGCCTCGTCCAGGTCAAACAGCTCCAGGGAGGGGTGGGGCAGCTCCCGGAATGAAGGAGGGAACACCTGAAGAGACACAACACATCAGTAATTCTGGTTTTAAAAAGTTTGGGAGGAAAAAAAATAAATGGTTTAAGTTTGTTTTATCATTAATCACACTAAAAGCACTGCTGGGACACCCTTTAGCATGAGTTTGGGGTGTGATTAGATAATTTTATTGGCATTAGGAAGGGAGTATGGAGGTCAGAAATAGCAGCACGTGAATGAGTGGCAGGAGTCCCTCACCGCTGGCTGGAGGGGCGGCAGAGGTGTCTCAAACTGCGGTGTGATGAGGCGCAGTGGTTCGTGCTTGACGTTGAGTTTGCCGTAGGCCTCCAGACTGGCCGGCACCAGCTGCATGTCCACTGATGTAAGCTGAGGGGCCGGGAGTTAGGTTAGGCTAAGAGTAAAGAGTTATACAGCACAGGTACGCCAGTCGTCACCTGTCACGCCAAACACTCATTACCGGGACATGTCTGAACTGTTAGCCAATTTATCATCAGGTGTTCCCGGTCCAAAATTAGATTAAATTGGAGTTGAAATTACTTCTCAGGAGGAAAGTGACATGATGATAATTCATATTCATGATTATTAAAGAGGTAGTGTGTTGGTGATAAGAAAAGTGGGCTGGAAAGAGAACTGCTAATATCAATAAGGTCGCCATGATACAGTAGATAGAAACACGTGTGCTGTGGGGGCTGAAAGATACCAAAGCGCATGGGTTCAAATCCCTCATGGTGCGAGAGGAGCTTGGGCATCCACTTGGGGTAATGGTTTCCTAAATGAATCAACCTTTTCTTTCTTCTTCTCACACAACTAGCTAACAAAACCACCATTCCTTCCACTCTCACTTCATACAATGTTTCCTGCTCCTCCCCCAGCAGTACCTGAGTGTGGAAGAGCTGTGTGTAGTCTGTAGGCACCTCCTCGGACTCCTGCAGGCACGTACGAAGGTTCTCGGCCAGGCACGCCACGTCAGGAGTCATGTTGTAGTCAGAGATCTGTAGAGGAGTGGCTGTGACAAGGGGTCATCGTACACACTTACTGGCTGTGACTATAAAGAGTGAGTTTCTATGTTTTTTGTTTTGTTTTTATCTGTGTGTAGTTCAGTTGGTATGGATTTTTCTTTCTGGTGTTTTTTTCCTTGTTTGTGGTTTAGGTAAGGTGAGTTTCTGTTTGTTTTGTTTTATCTGTAGTTTACTTGGTATAATTTTTCCTTCTGTTGTTTTTTTCCTTGTTTTTTGGTATAGATGTATTTGTTTATGTGGATTGGGAGGGAAATTAGTGGTGGGTCTCAATACACTAAGCAAATCAAACTCTAAACCAAATAATTTAGACTTTCCTGTCATATAGTAATATCTAATAGCATGTAATTATTTCATTTTAATTGCTAGTGGTGCTTTCATTACAAATTTTCTCATAGACATGGGATGTAGAGAGAAAATAAAGAAGGTACTAGTAACAGTAGTAGTAGGCAGAATTTGAGGGGAAAAAACAGAGAAATGTAGATGAATATAGCAGAACAGTAGAAGTAGTAGTAGTAGTAGTAGTAGTAATACCTCAGGGTCATCAGCATCAATTTGGTTCAGCTTGAAGTCCTTGGCGGTGAGGAACTGGAACACCACGTCCTTGATCTTGTTGTTCTCCTCACGTTCTAGATATTGGTCACTTAGCATGTGGGCCGAGCCAAGCACTGCCACACGCCCACGGTTCTTTGGGTGCTCGTAGAAGGCACACACCTGGCACAGTCAACATAGGAGTTTAAAGACTGAAGGGTTTTGTGGGGAACGTTTGTTTTGATAGTGATGAGTCTAAAACTGTCACACACAAACATGCAATAACAAGTGTGCACAAATTTAAAGGAAGATAAGATGAGTGTACAAATGGAGAAAGGACCATACAAGATTAATTCAGGCCCTGTAAATCTCAACTGGGTAAATATACAGACACAAACACATACACACACTAGTCTATTGCGAAGGAAAGAGATGTTTATTCAATTATTTACGTCTTTGAATAGGAGCTTTTATTTTGACAGTGAAAACAACACACACACACACAGACACACACTCACTGGTCTATTGAGGGGGAAGGAGATGCTGCCAGTGGAGAGAACAGCCACAGCAGGGCGCGCCACATTCAGGGTGCAGCCGAAGGGATACACAAAGGCCATGGATCTGCAAACAGTAGCCGAGGTGAAGCAGAAAGTCCTCCATGCACTGACTAGGGTCAAATTAACTTGTCAACTAACATGGGTGAAATTAAAGTTCCTACAAGCAGTGACTATGGTGAAATGAACTTGTAAACAGTGACTGGGTGAAAAATTAAGGTGTAAACGGTGACTAGGGTGAAAATAAACTTGTAAACATTAACCAGGGTGAATATAAACTTGTAAACAGTAACTAGAGGGAATATTAACTTGTAAATTGACCACTTGAGGTAAATCGTTCTCTAAACAGTAATTAAGGTAAAAAAATTAACATGTAAACTACACAGAGTGAACCTGAAACAAAAATAGAGGATGAAGATCCATAGAAACTGAAAAAAAGAGAATGAGAATAAAGACAAGAGGTAAAAATTGGAACAAAAGAAAAGGATGAGAGGTTAAGATACTAAAGAATGTTTCCCTTACATTTCTACCATTATCATTCCCTCACCTGCTGGAACGGGACTCATCCAATATAAGACTAGGTATGTTCTTCCCCGAGGCCTCCAGGATGGCTCGGTTCAAGATACCATTGTTAATCAAGCACTCCTTAGGGTGAAAGTAGCGGTAATAGCAGGTCCTCACCACCGAGTCTGCCGGCAAACAAGAGAGATACTACAACCAAACTCTAGGGATGGTCGGTGAAAGATTAAGTGGAAAAGAGAACAAAAAAATGAACTGTAGAAACTGTCACAATGCAAGTTTAGGAGAGAAATAGGATGGTTTTCAAATAGGATAGCTGATGAGTGGAACAGACTCAGTAATCACATTGCTAGTGCTCAGACTAGAGGTATGTGAAAGAATTCATTGACTGTGGTTGTCTATTTAATCTTTAGTACAGAAATGCATGATTAATGACTTTGTGAGTGTTGAAGCAAATTTCAAGAATATGTAACATGTAATGAAAAGTGACCAGCTGAATGAAGAAATGCCTCTTTTAATTGTTTACTGAATAATGTTTTTTTAAATTTCATCTTCACTCTAGAAAGATTAAGCCATTCTAAGCAAAAACTATTGTAAATATATGATGTTATCTGCTTACACTGAAATGTCACACACCCACACACACACACACACACACACACCATTATTCACAGCAATGCCATATTCCTCCAGTAGAAAGTTGATATTGGAATTTGCTTTCTTCTCTCCGCCTTCCTCAGCCAGCACAAAGAGACTGCCGCCCTCTTCCACATGGCGCCTCAAAATGGAGAACTGCCCCTCTGTGAAGCGCTGTCGGGGGCAGGCCAGGACCACCACGGCTGCCTGCGCCACACTCTCCTTGCTCAGGTCTTCCCGGTTACTGAATGGCAAGTGAAAGGATAAGCAAGAAATGTAGGTAAGTTTTGATATATTTTTTCATTTATTCATTCGCTTATTCATGTAATAGTGACACTAATTAGGAGGTGCCACTCACAAAGGAGAGATATAAGTAGAGGTGAATTATCATTGTCACTTAAATAATAATGCATTAAAAAAGAGAAAATAGGAGTATATTGATTTCTGGAAGGGTGTTGATAAGATAAGAAGGGTAATTTTGAATATATTAATGGGTGGGAAAACTATGAATGCATTGAGAGATAAAGTATTTGTAAAGACTAGTAAAGGATATAATAAAGTAGAGAATAAATTTGCTCTGTGGGAGATAACTAATAAGAACTGTTTCATTTTTTAGAAAGTGTAGATGGGTTACTATGGTGGATTAATATCTGACATAGATAAGTAAGGGTAGAAAAAAAAGATTACAGAATAACTTTGGTTACTAGAAGGTTATTGATAAGAGGACAGATTATTTTCATTATGAGGAGACTATTTTGATGGTGTGCGTAAGTGAGCACTGCCTACCTGACAACCTTCCACTGTGTCTTGAGCTTCTTGTGCAGCGTCTTGTACCCATCGCTGAGCTTGAAGAGTTCTGCCTTGGACTCGTCAAACAGTATCGCACTCCCATGCTCCTTCCCGCCCCCCTCAACTTTCTGAAAGCAACACAACACCTTAAAAAGAATCTGCTATTCGTTTTTTGGCGCAAATCATCAGTTTGGGCCTCACAAATGAGAGAGACAACAACAAACACTGATGACGCTCACCAACGGAGACACTTTCAGCCTCACCACAGTCCTTCAAAGTGAAATACATAACTTTATCTTTACGATGAAACTACTGTTTGTGGCCAGCACCGATGCATTACACAAATTAAACCTAACCTCGGGCGGGGGTCAAATCTAGCCCTGGGGTGCTCTATGCAACTGCCCGCGTCCCACAAACTTGGTAAATCTTAAAAAATCACTAGCGCCATTATAATTGAGTTGCGCCAGTTACATATGGGGACAAATTACTCAGTATGAAAAGCTCTAACAGATGGAAAGGGTAGGAAAAGCCAACTTGAGA
This sequence comes from Callinectes sapidus, assembly GCA_020233015.1. Lineage (NCBI taxonomy): Eukaryota > Metazoa > Arthropoda > Malacostraca > Decapoda > Portunidae > Callinectes > Callinectes sapidus. The sequence goes on along the minus strand of CM035220.1, from coordinate 30,463,961 downwards.
GTGGTGTTAAAGTAGAATAATACCCAATTTAACCCCCTAATGTCACTTATATTAAAGAAGTAAACTGGATCAATCTCACCCTAACGTAAACCTACTTAACAATGATAAAAACTCTAATGTTGCTTCAATTAGGCAGAAAAGATACCTAACCAACAATACTTACTGCTGTGGGTGTCATGTGGGCATTACAGAGCTAAGCCACAAGGAGGGTTATAAGGCTTGGTGGACGCTTAGAACAACCACCAATTCAGTCTTTATACACGCAATGCAATGAAGTTACCAGCATTCCTTGTCAAATGTCACTTCTTTCCTTTTTTTTATTTCCACTCACTCAGTCTGTCACTCGTATGCATTAATTCTCGTGTTTTACTATTAAGTCATTTATCTGCTGTTATTCTCCTGTCTCTCTGAATATCTTTTACAACACAACCTGTCTTTTCTTGTTAATATTATTGGTGTTCTCTCTTCACTTCTTCCTAACTCTCTCTAGGTGAACGCGTCTGTTTGTTTACTGAGGCGAGGAATGTCAAGGAACGGCTGTGCTTCTCAGGGTGAGTACATTCCATTCGGTTCTGAGGAATTACTATGTTACCTTTCGTCTGATATACTTTTCTTTATATTTTCTGGTACTTTTCTCCCTTCTAGAAATATTGGAAGCGTTTTTATATGTTATTATTGGGGTATATTTCAATGTGTGTGTGTGTGTGTGTGTGTGTGTGTGTGTGTGTGTGTTTGTCAGGCTAAGGATGTGCTATGCGTGTGGATGTGTGTTAATGAGTGCATGTATTCGATAATGTTAAGGGAGGCCCTGCAGAGTGCCGCTGGTGGTGGAGTGGGGCCTGGAATACCTTCCAATAAGTGACAAGTAAGGAGGATATTATGTATAGGCAACGTCGTTTCTAGTGTTTTGGGGGGCTGTGTGGAAAGTCCTGTTTAGGGGTCACGGTTTTCTAACACTTCAGTAGAAAGATTCCATGATTTTTATATAAACTGGTGTGGTGGCATGTCGTAAGTACATAAGTGTATCAATCTGGTACAGTTGCAGAGGAAAATAAAGGTAGATTAATAATAATAGCAGTTTTGGGAGTCCCTGTTGGCTTCAGAAACCCTAAGCAGCAGCATTGTTTACTTATACTCGTGGCTACAAACAGCACCCACTATGTACTTGGTCTCCCTCCTATCATTCCCCTACTGCCTCACCACCACTTGCATCATGCCATTCTTGTCTGACATAATTCACATACTCCACCGTCTCATCCTCTCCCATTCATATCCATACACTGTGCCATTTCTACCTGCTTCTATATTTCTAACTCTCTATGGGAGGTTTCAAGATATTATTCTCTGTCTTTCGTTTAATTCTCTTGGACCACAAAGGGTCTAGGAAACTAGTGGGGTTTTATTTTATTGTCCTTGTTGCCATAAGTAGATACAAGAAATTAACATGATATGTCTCTCAGCACAAGAAGACAAGGATGGCGCAGTTTTCTTCATTAAACTCCTTTTGTTGTGTCACATGGGTTTATACTAGTGTACCTGGCCTCATCACTTGGGGTTTCAAAATAAAAGTGCTACCCCTAAAATTATTCGTTCTCTCAAAATGTGTAACAGAGAACCGTAGGTTTCTTATGGGTAACTAAAGAAATATGAAAAATACTGCCTCCCATAATTTTCTGGAAAAAATACATACCTATTGCATCGATTCTTTATTACAGAAGCCCTTGACAGGTCTTTCTAAAATAATTCAAAACACCTATATATAATTTTCCATCAACATTTTGCATATACCATCAGAAAGAGGAAGAATTGGAGAAAAAGATCAAACATGGAACATTTTTCTGGAAGAAGACGAGTGTCCAAGTGTCAGGTTAGCAGGTTAGTGAGAAGACACTGCAGACTGTGTTCCTCCATCCTCCAGTACAGTTCAGAGAGAACCTCGTGTGTGACGTCATCCTCGTCCCTGTCTAAAGTGTCAACGAGGACGGAGTGAGAGTTGAACCTAATGGTGCTGGAGAGAGGCAGGCCGAGGCGCCTCAGCTCACCTCCTACGGTGCTTTTCTTGGCGTCTGATCTGGTGGCCAAGAGGAACAGCTTCTCTCTTCCCTCATCCGTTAGAAGGGAAGTAATGTTTTTGTAGAGAGACCTGTACGTGTCCGGAAGTCTGTCCGTGCCTGCCACCGCCACGAGGCCAATCACGTCCAAATGGCGTATTCCGCACAGGTCCCGCAAGGCCGCCACTCTGGCCACGACCTGCTTGTTATGGGTGTGTTCCTCCGGCCCGCGGAGACCCGGTGTGTCGATGATGGTGATGTTGTACTTGTGGTAAGGCTGCGGCATGGCGGTGAAGGTGTAGGCGGTGGTGAATCTGGTCTTGTGTAGTCTGTGGCAGTTGTCCAGACGCTGAAGAGGATCGCCATCCACAAGGAATCGAAACCTGTCGTGGTACTTGACCCTCAGCAAATGGTTAATTACGGCGGTGAGCAGAGTGGTCTTGCCCGAACCTTTGCCCCCCACCAGCACCAGTACCTTGCTGGCCTTGGTGCTGGGCTCCCCGAGGATGAGGTGCTGGGTCTTTGTGGTCTCGTCTCTGTGCCTTACTTGGAACACTAACTGACGGAGACTCAGCGTCCGGTGCGTGACTCCAACTACTTCCGTGTACTGGCGGACCACCCTCATCCTGGCTAGATCGGCCACGTCCACGCCTCCATTGTCCAGCGCGTGGGTCAATGCCATGCTCTGAGGTGGAATGTCCTGCAGCTCGTGGAAAAAGTCGTCCACGCCATGGAAATCAAAGTGACGAAATATTTGAGCAAAGAAATATTCCTCGGGGTGGCTGGCGGAAGTGATGTTGGCTTGACCGCCGTCGAACACAAATACGTTCCTGTATTTCATGTTGTATTCCTTGAGGCAGGCCAGCTGGGCGGTGGCGGAGGCCGAGTCCGTCACCACCACCTGAATCAAACTGGCCACGTCCTGGAAGCACAGGGCCAGCAGGTGGTAGGCATTGATGAGGGCGTGCAGGGGCTCGTCTGCAGCGGGCGCCACCAACGTGATGTCGTCCACTCGGGTCGTGCCAAAGTGGTGTTTGAGGAATCCTTCGAGGGCGTGCAGCACCCTGACGTCCCTCTGTGCGCTGTCAACACCACCCAGGGAAGCCACGTCCACCACCGCCAGATTGAAGGGTAGCACGTCTCCCTCCCGCTGGTGAAACACATACACTCTCACGTCGGGCGGGTCGTCAGCAAACTGAAGGTCATCCACCAGCACCAGCCGATGCGTGTCCTGCACCGTGACCTTAAATAAGTAGTTCACCAGAGTGTCTTTGAACGTCTCCATTCGCTCGGCCGCGTCACCCACCAAGAGCATCACTTTGGTGGGTCGGTCGTTAGCAACACCCCAACTCTGGAAGCTGATTGGTGGGTCGCTGGGACAAGTGTGTGATGTCATGCAGAGAGGCGTCAGTGACAGGCCGCCCTCAGTATACCCGTGTCCATGTAAGCGTACCATGCTGAGAGAGAGAGAGAGAGAGAGAGAGAGAGAGAGAGAGAGAGAGAGAGAGAGAGAGAGAGAGAGAGAGAGAGAGAGAGAGGGGGGGGGGGGGGGGAGAGAGAGAGAGAGAGGAGGGGGGAGGTGAGGGTTTCTTAAGGTGAATGAGCAAGAATACTAATGCAATACTTGCAAATATAAATACATAAAATATCTATCCATCTATCTTTAAATCACTATCTCTATTAACATATACATCTCTCTCTATCTACCTACTTCTATCTATCTATCTATCTATCTATCTATCTATCACGAACATGAACCTGTATAATGAAGGAGTTTGTGCTTACTTTGATGAGTGTACAAGGCGTTGTTTCTCGTGGTGAGTGTGCACTACTAATATGTTCTCCACTCACAAGCCACAAAAGG
>CM035220.1:30452546-30455046 GCA_020233015.1 Callinectes sapidus | reverse complement strand
AGGACACGGAGACACTAATGAATGAATTCTCTATGTCATTAATCCGCGATATCTGGCCTACTTAAATGCCACCTTGATATGGACTTCCGTCATTCAAGCTTATCAGTGAGGCAGCAGCACCACCTGTCATGATGAGTGTGGCTTGTAAGCTTTCTCTCTTAAGACCATGGATGGTTATCACGTGTGGATGCCGGGCACGCGCGGCCTTGGCGTCCTCCCTTGTGGCCTCTTTAGCCGCACAAAAGGCACTCGTGTTGTATACATGCATTGTGCATTGTGTGACCCCCTGCTGATACTCAGTGAGGCTAGTGGTGTACGGCAAGGTCAGTTGGTGGCCTCTGGGATATATATTGTTGTAAAATGCGTGTGCTTTAGCATGCCCTCTCCACCCGGCAGCCTGTCATTTGTTTGCTCCTTCTTTCCATGTCCATGCGTCGTTGAAAAGTCGTTCTCACAAAAGGTTCTATTATTTGGTATATTGTTTGGTATATTATTTGTAAGGGCATATCAAGACAGATGAACCGCGTCATGTGATGGCCTGAGTGTGGTGATGCTACGAAGACACTTTTAGAATTTGCTCAACTGTAACATCTTGTAAATGAGGAGCAGTTACTACCACGAGCGTGATGGCCTGATGTTGTAACCTTACCCGTCTAGATGCCACTCCCTCTGTAATGGAATTAAAGAAGTGTGAGGTGCCTCCTCTGTGATGCATTCAGGATAAAGCACAGCAGTAATTGTTACCTCACAGGCTCCACGGAACCGTGACACTGAGCCAGGCGGCACTCTTTTCCTTTTCTCAGGTGGTGATCGTGGCCCTCGCTGGCGTGGCCCTCGGCATGCCCCAGGGAGCAGCCTTCGGCAGTGACAACACCTTCACCAAGATTCTCTCATTCGAGTCCTACCAAGACGGGCACAACTTCGGCCATGAACTCCTCCAGGAGGATGGCACCACTGCCGGCCAGAAGTTCGGCCCCGATGGACTCCTGTATGGCTTTTACTCCTACCTGCAAGAGGACGGCAACCGTGTCAAGGTGCTGTGGCGCGCTGGTCCCGGCGTCGGCTATGAGGTGATCGGAGTGGAGGGTCTTGACAGGGAGAGTCTGGGCAACCTGAGGGCCACTGTCAACACCAATCCTCAGTACCAGTCTCCTCCTGCTCGTCAGGTCCGCCCCGTCGCCACCGCCGCCCCCGTCGTGCCTCAGCCACCAATTCACCGTGCCCCCGTCCAGCACCGCGCCCCCGTCCACGCGCCTGCAGTCAACCGCTTCATCCCCCCCACCCCATCCCCCATCCATCCCCATGAGGCCACCCCGAACCCACACAGGTTCGACTATCCCGCTGTCCTTAACCTGGAGAGAACCGGACAAGGTTTCGTCTCCTCACTGCAGGCTGTGTAAATAGTAATATGTAAAAACCACTACAAAACTATAAAACTCCTTTCATCCTTAATTGTACAGTAATCTGTAAAATTATATGTTCTTTCTTATCTTCCTTTGTAGTCTGAATGATTCATAAAAAAGTCTATCTCTTTTCATCTTGTGTTGATCTTATCCCTGTTGTACGGATGTGTGCAGGCGATGGTTGCCTACTTATTGCTTACTTGTTTCAAGGTATTTATTGATATCAAGCCGGAGTTGGAAATATGTGCCTCTTGATATATATTGAGAGAGAGAGAGAGAGAGAGAGAGAGAGAGAGAGAGAGAGAGAGAGAGAGAGAGAGAGAGAGAGAGAGAGAGAGAGAGAGAGAGAAAGCAAGCAGATGACAGTAAAAAAAAAAAGAAAAAGAAAATACCTCACGAAGTATGTGGTTATTTCAAAAGGGAGTGAGTGTAGTGCATGAAATCTATACAGTACCCACACCCACACACTACTGGAGGCTGTGAGAGTCGCCCCAACCCCCCCCCCTTAACATCCCTCTTTGTTCCTTTCCTACTCCCGTTCACCCCCTGACCTCGCGGGACAAGTGACATTTATCGCGTGAGGCAGCGGCGGCGTGGCCCTCTGCTCGGTGCGGCGCGGCTAGTAACACCTTGCACACCTAACCTGGAGTGGCGGAGAAAAGAAAAGAAGAAAAAAAAAGAAGAAAAAAAAAGATTCGCTCCGTATTTGGGGAGTGGACTTGAGAGAGAGAGAGAGAGAGAGAGAGAGAGAGAGAGAGAGAGAGAGAGAGAGAGAGAGAGAGAGAGAGAGAGAGAGAGAGAGAGAGAGAATTGACGTGAAGACAAACCGATAGACAAAGAAGAAAATTAGTTTGCTCTTAGTGACAAATCTTGAGGCGAAGGAGGAAAGGAAGAAACTCAAGGAGGAGGAGGAGGAGGAAGAGGAGGAGGAGGAGGAGGAGGAGGAGGAAGGGCAGCGGGCAACACCCAAATGTCAAGGTCGTCTTCTGCTCACCGACAAGGAAATGGTCTTACTAGGTCCACTTTTTTTTTTTCTTTACGAGTATCTCCCTCCCTTGTCTTCCTCCATCCTACCCCACCCCTTCTCTCTCTCTCTC
>CM035220.1:30446797-30452444 GCA_020233015.1 Callinectes sapidus | reverse complement strand
TTTTTTCTCTCTACTTTTTTTCTCTTTCTCTTTGATCTCTTCTCTTTGTTCTCTCTCTCTCTCTCTCTCTCTCTCTCTCTCCTCTCTCTCTCTCTCTCTCTCTCTCTCTCTCTCTCTCTCTCTCTCTCTCTCTCTCTCTCTCTCTCTCTCTCTCTCTCTCTCAAACAGGTTTCAGATAAAAGCTAGATTTGTCTTTTGATTTTTTGTTCCCTTTAATAACGTCAGATGAACATTTAACCTGTTTACTTCTTCCTGCACCATTACTGTCCTTTTTTCTGTACCTACGGGCCAAGTCGTGTTTTTGTGTGTGTTCTTAATCACATTTTAACTGTATTCCGACTTCTAACTTCCTGTGACTTGAATTTAAGAGGAAGGTTTCAAATAATCTATCCTTACTGTGATTATCTCTTTTGGTTCTTTAAAGGGGCTGGCAAATTAGTGTTTCTTTTTTTATTACGTCGCCCTTGGCCAGCTTCCCCCGTCTCTTACATAAATACAATGTTGTCTTGAATGGTTAAAATAGACTATACTCAGTTTGTTAGGGCAGAGACAAGTTTTTTTTTTTAAGATATTAGATTTATGTACAGCGATGACAGATAGATATATAGAAGCAGGTGTGTTGTATAAAGGAACTGTCACATGCAAGTCTGGTGGGTTCTCGAAGCTTCCATGAGTGTGCTCTTCAAATGGTCTCTAGTGGATTTTTATTGTGGTCTTGTTAGCATTTATAGGAAACGAGAGAGAATGTTTTAGTTGAGTGCTTTTATTTATTCTAATCCCTCCAGTACTGGGACACATTTTTACCTTCAGTTTTGGGTATGACTAGACGATTTTATTATTAGGGAAGGGTCTATGGAAGTCAGAAGATTAATAGTAAGAATATATACTATTTTAATCTCCACATGACTTTCTGAAGCTGTCTAAAACTGCCAAATAATAAGCAGAATTAATATAAAAACGCGTCCCAGTACTGAAGGGGTTAAGTTTGATTGGTAAAGCTGCTTATGGTTACTTAGATATAGGATATGCCATTTGTGGTTGACAGTTTAATATGTTTTCACACAGGCATAGAAAGTGAGCGTTCTCTTGTGCATACTTTATTTGTTTATATATATATTTATTTATTCAGTTACTCGTATCTGGTTTGAGGAAAAGTAAGTTTTTGTTGGTACATGTATATATGAGTCTGTTTTCCCTCGACACAAGATCAAGCAAAAGAGAAAGTGTTTATGTTTTTGTATCGTGTATGTGCGTTTAGTGTAAAAGAAGACTGTTACATGCGTATATATATATTCTCTCTCTCTCTCTCTCTCTCTCTCTCTCTCTCTCTCTCTCTCTCTCTCTCTCTCTCTCTCTCTCTCTCTCTCTCTCTCTCTCTCTTCCCTTTCCGTGTGAGTGAACCATTTTTTTCTTAATTTCATTCCTTTATTGTTTACATCAATTTCAAACACGTTCTTATCTTGTTGTTTCTGTTGTGAAATTTTGAACATATCACAGTCATTGTAACTCAGATAAAAAAAAAGTATTGTAATGTATCTATGAAGCAGAAAACTGGCTAAGGTCAATGTAACTATCCAATTATCTACCTTTGTGTGTGTGTGTGTGTGTGTGTGTGTGTGTGTGTGTGAATATTATATGTCAGGAAAATAAGCGTGATGTTGTCACCTGATGAAGGTTAAAGTTTGAGAAATGTACAGAAGAAGCGATTTCACTTCTGAAGGTGACCTCTTACTTACTTCTGTCGCAGAGAGAGAGAGAGAGAGAGAGAGAGAGAGAGAGAGAGAGAGAGAGAGAGAGAGAGAGAGAGAGAGAGAGAGAGAGAGAGAGAGAGAGATAAGGGGTGATAATGGCTACTTTGAACCATCACGCACTTGTTTGAATGGGGAAAAAGGGAGAAAAGCACGACAGGAGGGTGGGTATGCAGAACTACACGAGAAAGAAAAGAGAAGGAGAGGAGATACAACATTATAGAATTCCATAGAGGTATAACATAACAAAAGGAAGGGAAAAATCAAAGGACAGAATGAAAAGAAGAGGGGAGAGAAGGGGAGTGATACAGGAGATGAAGGGGGAGGTGAGGTACAGCATTACAGTCTAAGAGAGGCGAGGGGAGATAGAGAATAACAACAGGGAGTGGAGGGGAGAATGTACAGTATGACAAGAAGAGGAATAGTAAAGGTTATAGTAATTTATTTGTTCTTTTTTAGGTTCAGTGATTTTTTTTCCATTTACATCATCATCCGATCTTCTTTTTATTGTTGAAATTTAAACCATGATGGTGTTTAGTTATTGGTATTGTTGTTACTTTTATTGTTACTACTACTACTACTACTACTACTACTACTACTACTACTACTACTACTACTACTACTACTACTACTACTACTGATATTGTCTTCATAATGATCCGTTTCTTTCAGTAACTTCCTGAACCTTGACGAAACAAGTCCTCCTCCTTCCTCAGGTTACTCCTTCCCCACTTTCCTCCTCCTCCTCCTCCTCCTCCTCCTCCTCCTCCTCTTGGTTTGTGTCCCACCGCAGCCATAAAGTACTGGAAGGCTGCATCAGTAGAAATGGTGGTGAATGAAATAGATGACCGCGTGAACACTAAGAATTATGTTTATTGCTCCTGACACTACTACTACTACTACTACTACTACTACTACTACTACTACTACTACTACTACTACTACTACTACTACTAACACAGCAGTACTAAGCGGGACAGGTGTTGCAGCAGCCAGAGTGATCATGACCTCGCTGGTAACAATACTCAGCCGTGACCTAGCATTTGGCGGCTCCGCTTGACCTTACACCCTCTCTCTCTCTCTCTCTCTCTCTCTCTCTCTCTCTCTCTCTCTCTCTCTCTCTCTCTCTCTCTCTGGCATGTTTATTTGCTTTTTTGCTTTATTGATTATTTGTTTCTTCAGTTTTTTTTTCTTCCATTCTTCTATTCATTGTTATTTATTATTATTATTTGTTTGTTTCTTTAATTTTCTTTATGTTCCTGTATCAGTGGTTATTTTTTTCTCTCTTTTTGTTTGTTTTGTTTCTATATTTTTTCTACATTTTTTCTGTTCATCCTTCTTTATTATTATCTTATTATTATTTTTTTTCTTATGTGTTCATGTATCACTGGATATATATTTTTTTCTCGCTTTTTTGTTTGTTTCTTGCTATATATAAGATTAATTTATATCTTTATTTTCCCATCATTTGTTACATTTCTTTCTTTAGTCTTTCTTTTGTTTACTTTTTTGCCATATATTGATTAATGGAAAATGTGGCGTTGACAAAAAAAAAAAAAAAAAAAATAGAATATGTTAATTAATTTTACTTATAGTTGGATTTTATATTACGGTATTTTTAGTTTTTTTTTATTAGTTTTGAAAAGAAGTTACTCAAAATTTCTGTTGCGAAGTTAAAAAAAATGATATTACAGCTGGTTTCCGTATTTTTATTATGTAATTAATTAAGGAAAGATGGACTAAAATCATCACAGAATTTTTACCTTTTTTTTTTTTATCTGTTATGTAAAAAAAAATATTGTCGCCTTTTTTACTGTCCAATGAGAGAATAATTCAAGGTTGCTCTTAATATTTGATAATTCTATAAACTTATGTGATTCTCTCTCTCTCTCTCTCTCTCTCTCTCTCTCTCTCTCTCTCTCTCTCTCTCTCTCTCTCTCTCTCTCTCTCTCTCTCTCTCTCTCTTCTTTTTTGCATTCCATTACTTTTTCTTATGTAATTCACTGTTTCCTGTTATGTAACTTCGATTATGCTCCTCCTCCTCCTCCTCCTCCTCCTCCTCCTCCTCCTCCTCCTCCTCCTTCTCCTCCTCCTCCTCCTCCTCCTTGTCTTAATTCTGTCTTATGCTTTTCAGGGTATAATATTCATCCTCTCATTATTATTATTATTGTTATATTCCCAATCATCTCCGTTTACTATTTTTCTTTGGAGTTTATTATGACAATAGAATATCAAGTACTTTTGTTGTACATTTTCCTTATTTTTCAGTATTGATTGAGAGAGGGGTGGAGGTGGGCGTGGCTTCTCACTTTTTTATCATGCTTTTGTACTCGTATAGCATTATAAGTTATCAACAACGTCCAAGCTATTCGTTCTGGTGTTGTGTGTCTTTTCTCCTTTGTGTTTTCATGAATTTTTCTTCTCCTTCTCCTCTTTCTTCTCCTCATCATCATCATTATTTTCATCATCATCACCATCACCATCACCATCAACAAAAGGAGTCAGAATATCAATTACTCTTTGTTGTCCTTTGTATTCCTCTTCCTTTTTTCTCCTCTTCCTTTTCCGTTTCTTCTTTCTCCTCCTCCTCCTCCTCATCTCCTCCCTTCTTTTCATTCTCCTTCCTGCCCTTGAAAGATTGGCTCTTACCTAAGTTTTTTTTATGTTTCTCCTTCTGCTGCTGCTGCTGCTGCTGTCTCCCCCTATCCTATTTATATCATTGTACATTAGCATAGTGTCCACCTCAGCTACGTTAGGACGAACAGTATCCTGCATTTTGTTCTTCCCTTTGTGTTTCTTTGTTCTCTTTCCATTTCTCCTTTTCTTCCTTTCTTTTCTTTTCCTTTTCCTCCATTATTTCCTCTCTGAAACCGTATCTTCGTTACTTTCCCTGCTTCAACTTCACCTGTTCTCCATTTTCTTTCCTTCCCTCACTCTCTCTCACTCTCTCTCACTCTCTCTCACTTTCTCACTCTCCCCTTCGTTCTCACCTTCCCTTCCCGGTTTCCATGCCACGCCCTCCAGACTCTCCCACGACCAACGGGACTAGTTTTGGCCTGCAGGGAGGGAGGCTGAGGGGCAGGGAGGCAGGGGGAGGCAGGGGGGCAGAGAGACTGGTGGAGACTGGTTTCCTCCCTCCCTGTCTGTGATCTAGTGTGTCCTTGATGGGTGTGTGTGTTTGTATGTGTGTGTCTACTTGCCAGTCAGTCGTTCAGTGGGTCAACAAGTCAGTCAGTCAGTCATCCAACCAGTCAGTTAGTTAATAAGTCAGCTTGTGTGTTATTTTTATTTGTTTTATATTCATCCATTTTCTTTCCGCTTTATGTGACTTGAAAACCTTTAATTCTCACGGTTATTGATAGTGTTGCTCTTATATCCCATTACAGCAATGCTACACGATTCCACTGAGGAGAAATGAAATCCCCTAAATGCTAAAGTCTTCCAATGACACGATCACTGTTGAATAAATCAGTGGACTCTTCCAAATACCAAATTCTAAACCCGCAACTCCGCCGTCTTATTATGCTGGAGGAGAAGCCACACCCGTTACACGCTTAAGGGAGGAATATAAAGACACCACTGAAACGAAAATTAAGTTTATATTTACACACTCTTGTATTACATCATTTCTTAACCCCTTTTAGTACCATGACGCATTATTATTTTCATCGTGCTTACTCTCTGACGATTTTATATAACTTTAGAAAACTTATGTAAGGAGTAGAATAGTGAAGACTCCGGCCATCAATCTTCTGACCCCCATAAACCCTTCATAATGCCAATAAAAGCGTCACATCACACTGGAAACACGCGGTAGAAACACGTCCCAGTACTGAAGGGGTTAAGGGAACGGACTGAAAGCACCACTGGAACCCCCAAATCAACTTTATACTTTACAA